>JAQGDQ010000334.1:0-258840 GCA_030141605.1 Tubiluchus corallicola | reverse complement strand
GGACAGATAGTGGTAATTTCATTACAATGCATATTAGTAATGTGTATCACACAGTCTGTGTAGTACAGTGACATTAAGCTACAACCGTCTTGTAAGGGTTAATGGCATCCGATCTAGTAGAAAAAACTACCCACACTATCTTTGGGATCGTGGCATGGACTTCAGCTGGATACACTCAATTAATCGCCCGGGCCGCACTTTCATTAGGTTGACAAATCTCTTCGTGGGCCGCAAGTGGCCCGCGGGCCTCAATTTGCTCACCCGTTATAAACTTTCTCACCATATGTTTAGTGCTTTACCTAAAACATAACTATGACCGCCACGCTGAGACATTTCTTATACTGAAATGTTGCCTGCTCACTGTTCAGTGTCTGAACTACGTCTTGTCACTGAGTCCTTTGATCTCATCTCAGTCTGTGAAATGTCTTGTAACAAAAGCAATAAAATTTGTTTAATTTACAAAGTGCAGATTTGTTATCTCTTTTTATTATTAAAATGTAAATTGGATTTTTTTTGATAATTCTCGCAACTTTATTATTCTTCACAGGAAAAGGTTTGGGGTGTAGCATACGAGATCAACAAGGAAGACATTGGAAAAGTAAAAGCATATCTCGATTTCCGGGAAAAAGATGGATACGAAACAGTTCCAGTACTATTCCATCCACAGGATTCAACTTTAGAACCATTTGAATTACTCATATATCTAGGTGCTGAAAACAATCCTTTTTTTGCTGGTCCTGCTCCTCTAGAAAGCATCGCACAGCAAATACATGACTCGGTAGGACCAAGTGGTAGAAACACAGAATATTTGCTGAATTTGGCTGAGGCAATGAGAGCGATTGCACCGCATATCTATGACGAACATTTATTTCAACTGGAAGATCTGGTTAAAAAATATTGTATTGAAAATGTCAATTGTTTGTGCGTGTATGAAAGAGAAAAAGTTCGAGATTAGCTGATTGTGATATTTTATTATTTTGTGGTTAGTGATTTGACGGTTGTTGTTACCATGTTATTTGTGTTTATTGTCACTTGTTTGTAAATAAAATGTTTGCAGTCAGTGATGCACTAAACTGACTTGAGAGTTGTTGACACAATACAAGTTTTGTTATTCATGTTTATTGTCACATGTTTGTGAAATATTTGCAGTTAATTTTTTCATGTGTGTTTACTGATTAGTCAATTCTGATATCATTCATATCCAGTTATTTTCATGATAAAGTAGTCTGACATGCTCACAGTTCTCTTTAAAGTGCTAACATTATTAATGGTGCTCCGTAATCTAATTTTTTCCTCTTAGTACATGTATAAGTTACAGTATGCAATTACTGTGTAAGTTTTTTATTGTATTCTGTATACAGGTAATACAAAAGGATTTCAGATCTTATTAGAAAAATAGCCGTAACACTCAAATTTTGTGGCAAAAATTATAGTTAAGTTCTCCGTCAATTTAAACTTATTATCCAGACGAAGGTATTGGAAAGTGAGTACAATTGGTGTTCAACAACACTGTTACTCCAAATCATTTAGCATTTTTGACTATTGTCATTTCGTTTAGTCGTAGAGTCCATAGAATAATTTTTGTTTTATTTGATTGATCATTACTTTAATCACACCAAGTTTTGTTGTTTCATATAATTTTCCAATTATTTTTTTGTTTGCAATGGTTGTATTACCTCGCTACATGCCAATGATTTAAACCAAAACTTATGAAATAAATACAGGTACCTCGGTTATACACTGATTATTCTTGTAACGGTTGTTTTATATGCAGAATTTTTTGAAATGTGTGGCTGTCACGTTTCTCAGAGGGGCGGAGTTAAGCAAGTTTGCAGATTCATGTTTCAAGATTAATGATTCAAATTAAAGCTTAATGTTATGCGAACAGAAATAAGTCATTGTTTTTTTAACTGAGCCGAGTATCAAAAATGTGCCGATGCACGGTGTTTTTCATTTTTTTCAATGACACCTATGCACAAGTTCATTTTTCAAATAACTTCCAGCCAGTCAATCACCCAAACGCAAATTCCCAGCCATTCAAAAAAGACTTTAAATCCTTGTGAAAAGTTTAAGCATGCGATCAGCATGAATCTTAAGAAAGTTTATGCCATATACACATGCCTTAATTCAAGGATAACTATAGTGCTCTATTATTTGTGATATTCATGAAAATTTATGTATTATGCATTTTGACTTGAAATTAGCTATAATTTTATCAGGTTTTCTAGTATATGTATTACATGTACATAGATTAAATTAATCACTAATCATATATAACTAAACGGTATGTCAGACAATTCACTCTTGAAGTTTTGTGCTTATATTAAGCATATAGCAGAATCTTATTGGAAATAAACTGTTTATTCTTTGTTTTTCCACTGTGAATAACTCCAAAACGGTGGTACCTAGAGTCACCAAACTAGGTGGGTGGTACCTGAGGATGGGTGACAAGCAGTAGTGTGGTGACCTGGGTCAAAAAGTCAAGGACAGAGGACATCTGTTAGTTTTTGCTTCTCCTAGGGCTTTGAGTTAATTCAAAATGTTTTTCACAAGTATTTAGGTCCTGTGGAGTAGATGTGCATTCAGTATTTTTCAAGTCCAGGAAAGGTCCAAGTTAGGAGCCGAAATGTGAAAGTTTCGGGCAAAGGGCTTTGTCACTCAGCTTTTCTAACAGTATCATAGAAAAGTTAATGTTTATGCATATGTGGATAAGCGGGTGAGTGTATGTGTATAAGGTATCTTTTGAAAAATGGGCGTGGCGAGGTGACGTGTCATAGATGAATGTGCTATGTGTTTGAGTGTATGCATAGGTTGGTAAGGGTAGATGTGCACTAGGTATTTTTCAAAAAGGGGATGTGGCTGCATCACGTGAGGCAATGATCAAATCAGCAAAGATTTTTAACAGTTTTGGTCACAATGCAGAACCTTAAGTTTATGACTTTGTCAAATGTCTAGTGTTATTTATTGCAAGTAAATTATTTTGATTCCACGAAATTGTTGATTTGAATTTTCAACATTAAAAGTGATACCAAAATTTGGTAGAAAGGTACAAGTGCTAAGCAAAAAAATAACCAAAAATTTTTAAATTTACCATGCAAGTATAAGTCGACAAACTGTCACATCAACATATTTATTACAACTTAAATGTCCATCATATCATTATAATATCAAAATAAATAAATTTAAATGTGTTTTTCCTCTAAATAAAACTGCTAGTATTACTAAGTAACTAACAGCACCTGCATTTTGCTTAAATTTTGATGTCAGGTTTGATATGACTAAAAAAATGATAATGTATCACCCCATCTGACAATTTTAATAAATTTATTGGTAAAATTTATCCTACGATAAAAGCGGTAAAAAACAAAGGTAACGTATTTCTTACTAATTAATCAGTCTCGTTTAAACCGTGTTCCCCTTTATAAACCTTAGCCATTAACAAATAATCTCTTGCAAGTCGAAACAAAGTGTAATAATTGCAGAAAAGCAGTAGTGACAGAGAAACGAGATGGTTCCATTCAGTTGATCGTATCAACATGCCGAGTTGTACAACAGCTACACACAATTGAACTGCCAAAAGTAGTGACACTACCCGCAGAGGTTCGTGGAATAGAAACTGAAATGTTAGCGGAATTTAATAAATAAGTTTTTAACAAGACAGCTATAATAAATTAGGAAAATTTATCTTAACGGAAAATAATAAAGTCTTTAACACAAGAAAGGTACAATAACTTGAAAAACTTGAACGACTAAGTTGTTGACAAAAATATTGACCATCTAACTAACTCAGTGACTAATTTGCTGAAGGCAAACTCATTGACTTGCACACTGACCAACTGATGGACTGACTTTTTTAGTACCTTACATACTGATTAACTCATAAATTATGAATCAAGGAACTGAATAAATAAATGACTCACTGGCTTAGTGAACTCAGCTTTTTAATTCTCTTTTTTGTTTGTTAGTTAAAGCATTGAAAGCAAGGCATAGTATTGCACTATTTTGTACACAATGTTGTGCATATGGTTCAATGCCATTTTAGGGCAATAACAAAAATAGTCATACGATTTAAAAATACACGTACAGTTGCAAAAGTTAAAATGATGATGTCGTAGAAAATATAATCACCATTTTACTTGTATTCAGTGCAACATTAAAATACACATAGTTTATTTTTTAGCCACCATATTTTCCTAATTGTCTTTACAAATTTTCTCAATTATTGTAACTTATACACACAAAGGTGGAAATTTACTTGTTGTTGGATAAAAACTACCCATAATGTACAGCATAGTTTGGGCCATGAAAAGATTGAAACTTTAAATTGGTAAATTTACTAGCATTAGAGAGAAAATGTGTATAATAAAGCAGCCAAATTCTTACCCAATATGGATTGGTAGCATGGGGTAACAAAAGAGGGAGGAAGAACACACCAGAGAGGTAAGAGTGGTAGCACGGAGTAACAAAAGAGGGAGGAAGAACACACCAGAGAGGTAAGAGTGGTAGCATGGGGTAACAAAAGAGGGAGGAAGAACACACCAGAGAGGTAAGAGTGGTAGCACCGGGTAACAAGAGGGAGGAAGAACACACCAGAGAGGTAGAGTGGTAATATATAAATAAAACATGAAAAAGCTGACAGTAGTTTCACATTGCACAACATTGCAGTTTACACTTAGGATACATAGTACAATAATGTATACTTACATAGAATCTTTGATGAGAGGAGTTTCCAGGCTCAGCGGCATTACACAGAGCTTCTGCTTTAAATAAACCCTTTATATGTTTGACTAGAGCATTCTGTGGCCATGTTTGCAGCTCTGACCAGCTGAAATATATATACATATTGCACCAAATATTAAGTAATATTGCAATATATTCAATATAGTTCAAGTTCATCTCAGAAGCATAAAACTTAGTTTCAGATTTTAGATTACTCTCTCTCTCTCTCTCTCCTTAAAAAACATATTTACATGATATATGTAAGCACTATATATTCTTTATGTATATTCTACTATAGTTGTGTAAACTCTGCAGAAACCAAACAAATAGTCATTAAATGATTTGGGCAGATGAATCTAAAATTAAGGTACATTCCTTATTCATGAGTAGCAAGTGCATATGTAACTCGCCTATTTTTTGGTAATATTGTGAAGAAGGCAGTTTGATTAGCCAAGCATTACCCTTTACTTTATGTAATGAATGCTACATTCTGTTTGGACATACAGATGCCACCCTTGTGTTTTGCAATATAATAAAATTATTCCTAAACTTCTGCATTGGATAGCTAATGCTTTAATGGAATCTCCTTTCAAATTATCAAATCAGAAACATTCTTTCTGCCCCACTTTTTTCTGTCGAAATATAAAACTATCATAACATCACCCGTTACAGTGTTCAATGTGACTAGGTGTTCTGTACTAGGCTGGTCAGTTTCCTTTTCCTTGTCCACCCTGGACTTGAGTCAAAGCAATCTTGGTATATAATACTGGTTCTTTCTAGGGTAATTTACTTTTCTGTGTTTTCCATTTAGTGAGGCTCAATGTGGGAAATACTGTTCATTAGTCAGATTAGGGCATCCCACATTTGTACACATTCACTAGGTTTATACGCCACATCCCTCGTAAGGCGTACTAGGTTAGATTAGTGTGAGATTAGGATTAGCTTCAGGTATTGGTGGCCTTCGTCGCCAAAATGCTGGCCTGAATGTGGCTACTTTTTTCATAGGTAGGATTTGCATTCATTGCTAAGGCTATTTAAGGTCATTTTTCTTAGTGCTAACTACTAATCTTTTGATTCTTTTCAGCGGTAATGTCCCATTTTTTAGATACTTTGCCATCTCCTCGTACTGAGCACTCGGGCCCTGTTAGGTGACACTGGTCTCTGGGGATGACAGTCCAGTGACAGCGCAATATCATGTAATCTAACAAGATTACAAGAGGCAAATAATAAAGTAATCTAATCTAAACAAACCTCCAGCTGCAAACTAAACATGACATAAAATTTAATTCTGTGTACGTACATATACTACAAATTTTTCCTATAAGCCAGAATTAATAAACCTAGCACTTTATACAAAATAACAATTAACCTAAGACCTAATGAGACGGGGTGTACACTGAAAAGTCTTGAGCACGTCAGGACTTCGACCCGAGACCTTGTGATTTGTCAGCTCTATACCTCTTAGGTTAATTGACATTTATTATAAATTGTGTTAGGTTCATTAATTCTCTTATTACAGTTATAATCCATAAGTCAGTTAAAGCTAATTTAACTGATGTGTTAATGTAAACAAAACATACAATACATTGCAAGGTTCAAGTCTAAAATAATCACATTTATCATAAGTCCTGTTACTTACACATTGTAGGGAACATGAGCATTCCTACCCTCCACTTTCTGCCACCTTCCAAGATGTAAAGCTGCTCTATGAAGCACATCACAATAATATGGAGATAAGTGATATGATGTGTATAATACTAACATGCTAATCCATAAAACCACAGTGTGCTGGCTAACCCACCATACATCATAGTACAATGTGTTCTGAAAAAAATGAGTTCTGTAAACCATAGAACAAAAAAACATTTAGACCGGGCAAAGTCAGGCTATGCAAAATTAAGTAAATATATATATATACGAAATATTACAAAAATTGCCTGTGTGGCAATAAGTCGGCAATTTTGATTAGTCCAGAAACTGAATAATTATGACTAATTATGGTATTATTCAATAGAAGTAGAAATTTTAATGTTGTAGTTCATTCTTCAAATGGTGAAATGGTTATATAGCATGCAAATCATTGTACAGTAAATCCCTGCTTAACAACACTAAAGAGTTCCAGCAAAATGCAGGGTTAAGTAGACCAACATTAAAGAAAGCTATATGAAATCATGTAAAAGTATGGTCATATTTCATTTCAATGTCCAACCTAATGTTTTGCACTAGCAAAGTATCACTGCTATGAAACGTTCATAAAAACGGTATTTTTCTAACAATATAAATATAAGTATAAAACGAAGTATATAATATAAAGTATATAACGAAGTAGCTGGTGAATGCAATTAGCTCTACTCAAGCATGTAATACAGTAAACAACCTAGATTTGCAGTACCACCTTAAGACTCAGTTTAAATCTAATAATTAAGACAATTAATTACAAACTTGGCATAACAAATGTCATAAACAATTCACTGCAAAGAATCTAACATAGCTCGTTTTAAACAGTACCGCAAAATTTCTGCAAGCATTATAAAATAGTGAAATAAAAATGTAAGAAAACAGTACTTTAATAAAACTTCAACTCACACTGCTTGCTTCAAATTCCACCTGATCAATGAAGCATTAAAATACAAAAAATCACAAGAAAAACTTAGCTAAACACACATACACATAAACATTTTACGGTATCCATAGAAAAATAATTACAATCAAGTATTAGTAGGGTATATATACAAAATGTATAAAAGATTTTTGATGGAAAACTTATCTCAAAGAAAGTAATATTGCTAATAATAAGTAATAAATATGATTTTATTGTAAACGCAAGGTCTTTCATAACCAGTTCTAGACAGATAGTGTAAAGACATGATCAATGATGCTACTTCTTTTGGAAAAGGACAAATGATTAAACTATTAAGCAAAAAATGTAAGAACAATGAATATTAATAGGTCACATAAACAAAAGGTATCGCATTTTAATATTACGTGCCATAAACAATGATCGTAATAATCTATTTAAGTTCCTGTTCTCGTTATTACTACCAAGACAGCAATTGTGAAATAATTTCTTCACTTACTTGTGTAAAACAGCAAGGTATAAAGCCACAGTAATATGCATAATAAAGTGAGTTGAACAAAATGTCCTTCATGCATTTATTAAAATCAAGTTTCAATGACTCTACTTCTTCACGAATTGTCTCTGAAACCAATGAGCATGTATGTTGTGGACGACCATTCTTACCTAGAAATACAGAAAAATGAAGACAACGCTTAGGACTTTGTTCACAACACTTGTCAGTGTCCTCTTATAAATGCAATGTGACATTTTAAAACTAGACTCTAGTTTTCATGCAAAGTCATGTTCAAGTTGACAATGAGTAAGCTATTCAACAGTACCATATTAATATTTTGAAAGTTTTGAAGACAGCACATTGTCTCTTGAACAGAAATAGCTCATCCTTATTATGATATTAATAAAAGAACTTTAATAAAAAGAAGTAGATATACACCATCACATAGGTGCAATGTTTGCACATAACCAACTTAAGCAATAAGCCTGCGCAAAAAAAGCGGATGTTTTAAGATGTAAATGTTGTTTACAAGCAATCTAAAGTGGATTAAAAAGTATATCAGAATAATTACACCTATTTACTAACCCACTAACTTTGTTGCTTCAATTGACTTTTTAAGAAACCACAATCCATCTGGTTTCATTCCAAACAAGACAAAATATATCAGCACACTAAGGAGAAAAAGAATAAATAGAATATCAGTTTCATTTTCAACTTTAAAATAAACAAAATTTGTAAAGACACACAATAAACAAACTTTGTGGGAGCATGTACGTACATGTACATTACAGTCACATATACAAGCACATAATTCAGCTACTATACATTTAGGTGCAACATCTTTATGGAGCCTAAATGGATAAAGTTGGCCATTTAAACATTCACATAATAAATATACATGTACTCTAGTGTTAAATTGCTTAGGCAGGCTGATCAGATAATTACATAACTAAAGGTGATGACGAAATAAAAAAACATGCAATCATAATTTTTACTCCCTGGTCAGTGATTGATGGCTTACATTGAGTAACTAAAAAGCACAGAAGTGTAAATTGCATAAAATTACTGACGTTCTACTCGTGAAATTAGTAGTTCTGCTCGTGAAATTTTGAGGAAAAGACAACCACAGTTTTTGCAAAAAGTTCATTTTTCAGCCAAAGCTCAAACAAGACACAAGTGACAAGCCCAACTAAACACTTCACAGTTGAAAAGAGAGTTTATTGTTCTCAAAGGGAAAGATATTTCATAATAAGAGCGAATGTTCAATACTAGAAAATGCGTCAAAGATGCGAAACAGCTTGATTTGGACAAAAATGAAATAATCATAATAAAATAATTACATAGCTTATTTTGAGAAACAACTGAACAATAGAAATTGTAAACAGCAAACTGAACTAATTGCCAATCAAAAGGAGTAATGCTGTACTTACGGATAACACAAATACAAGATGTGTATAAGAGAATATTTCATAACAATGTGGTAAAAAAAATAGCAGGAAGCTGTTGTCCATGTGAGCGTGACACAACCTTTAACAAGCTGTAGAAGCCAGTATTTGACTGATCGTTTCTGGCTACTGCAACTCTGCAAAAATTATAAAAATTCACGTGTACGACATTTGGTTCCATTTTGACAATATTCGTTAACCTTTACATGAACAGTGTCAACAATGATAATGACTTGAACAAATATGAAAACATGCCTCTGCTTGTGTTAATGATAATAACCAGTAGGTACAGGGTGGTTTGTAAATACAAAGTGGCACAAAAAGTATGTCACACAATTAAGTCCCCGTCACACCGGATGACGACCATAGAGACCACCACAACCAATGAAATAAAAAACTCCTGGATGTTCGTGGCCAGATCTCCGAAGATCATGTAAAAAATAAAAAAAGAACTGCTTCTTCCAGTATGTCACTGGCTTCTTCCCCATTGTAGTACACTCCCTATGAATGTAGTCACATTGTAGCAACAGCGTAATTACAGACACAAATAAACAAGTACGAAATAATAGCCTGATTTATGATGAAAATCTATAAAGATTTTAGTATGATTGAGTAACGCTCATAATACGACTATACCTATTTTTCTGCACTACCCGAAATCTATAATTATATACACTATACTGTATGCGCAGAACACTGGAATGAATGTCTACCCATTAAATATTAAAACACAATCAATCTTACCTGACAAATAAAAGTCCAAACTAAACTTCGAGTAAGAATGCCCGTGATAAATGCCAGAATATTTTTGTCTATCATATAGAAATTCTAAAAAAACAATAATTACTTTTGTTTATTGTTTGATTTAAAAAATATAGATTAACCATACTATTCTCCTGTTTCTACTAAGCTAATTTGCACCAAATTAATTATTTACAATTTAGTTTCAAAACCATTCATTAAAGATAGAATAATTGGACTTTTGAAACAAAACTTGCCTAAAACAAAGAAAAAAATCAAAACTGGCTAAACCTCTATTTGAACTAGGGACCTTTGCCTTCAGATCACATGTCTAATACCATAATCACTAGAACACAGTGATAATGACAAGGTTTAAGTTAACCTTTATAACTCACTAATCAATTCCATGTTTCTCAGAGTTATTTTACACACACTACAATAATTACTAATTTAGAGATTAATTTTAGTAAACAAAACTAAACTAAACTTTTTTATAAGTAATAATGAATGAACCCACAAATGATCTAATTTCAAAATCCAATTTGTCTGAACAGAAGTCAAAACAGCTACCACATTAGTTAACATTTCATGCACATGTTTAGTAGCATTTGAAACAATGCTAGAATTATTAGTGAACTGCATAAAAGTTGTAACAAGCCATTTATAATGATCTCTGATCTAATGATTAGCATCGTTGTGCAAGCAGACAATAGTAAAATGATGTAAAATGTCTAAAACATCCTTACTAATGCTCACGGACCATAAAGAAGCTAATGTTGCATCACATTAACTTCTGTTGTGCATATCTGACAGTGGCATTGATTTTATACTTCTGTGTTTCTCCCTTGCATTTTTTATTTACTGTGCTTCTGTGTCTCTTCTATATGCTTATATCCTTTCAAGTGTGACATCCTTTTCATGTGCTAATAAAACTTAAAAACAAAAAATTCCGCAGAAAAATTAGTTCAGTACTTCTAGTAATTCTAATAATTTTCTTTTTATTCGTTCTGTTTTGGTCACTTGAAGAACTACTGCGGCAGTTTGAAACATTTATGCCATTTCTTTCTCTTTCCTTACTTTTGAATTGTGGGATTTTTTATTCATTGTTACTATTTTTGTCAATAAGACTTATTCAGTGTTAGTGCTAAAACTCCTAGTGGATTTCATCTTTTTTAAAACTCTGTAACAAACATTGGCACTGATATCTAATCTAAGAATTGTCATCATCATAAAGAACACAAAGTGCCGATTAAGTCTCAAAAATGTTTATTTTTCACAGGAGCTTTCATTTTCATGGACCGTCTGCTGAAATCAGCTCGTATGGCCTAAGTTGACTTCAGCTGACGAAGTCTGTGAAAGATGAAAGCTCCTGTGAAAATTAAAAATTTTCGAGACTTAATGGGCACTTTGTCTTCTTTACGATTATGACCATGGCAAGTCTCACAAGAGCACTATCTTATTAGCATCATCATACAAGTAAATATTTAAAACCATCTTACCAATGCTTGTCTTGTATGAGAATGGGGCAGCCACCATACAGTCCTATATAAGTTCATATACTGTAATCCAAGGGCCAGTAAACTATAGAAGAGTACAGTTATTTGGAACTGGAAACAACCATCTGTAGGCACATACGGCAAAGCTACATGCTTCGGTAAAATAACAACTGTTGCGAGTGGCGCCCCTCCTGGCGACATTGGACTGAAATACAGAAAATTCACACAAAAATGTTCCGTGAAGTTAAGTATGTGTATAGACCATAGACCTATGTTACCATGAATAAAGTTTTCAAGCCTGAACATAGTGCCAGTGGAATTATTTAGTGCCTATGCTGTCACCAAAGCTTCTATTCACAATCAAATGGAAAAGGTGGGAAGGTTAGCAATTTTCTAAATAATCGCAAATTGCTGCAATTTTTCACAACTGACATAAATAAAGTGCTGATAAAGCTTCATTAACTTACCCTGTTTTTGAGCCTTCATCTAATTTTGTTACATTTCTGCGGTTAACGGGCATACTTTCAGGTTTTCCTTGCACACACAATAATATCAAGCAACAAACCTGAAATATTAAGCAGTGCTACAAAAAAGCATTTGAACTTAACAGAATAAAATAAAAGACTTTACGTCAATTCAGTTAGGTATAATAACAAGCTGGTATCATTGATAACAAACTGTGACAAAGACAGCTTTATGTTAACCTTTGTTGGATATTACTAGTGTGATGACATAATCTTTGTAAGGCCTAATTTGAAGTGCACATGCCCACCGGTGAATAAAGTATGTGTATTTGTGTTTATGTATATCATTGTATGTACAAGTAAGCAATATGGTGCATTGTAATACAAGTAAGTGGTACATTGATAGATAATCATATAATTCATATTGGTAACCATTTAAAAATTTTTTTTCACTATTTAAGGCTCACTCAAAGTCATAATTACATATTATGATTTCCTTTCTCAACTTTCAGATTTATTGCTCTTATACCATTGCTATTATTACATCATTTACTTCATCCTTATTTACATTAAGTTATCTACAGAAGCATGCATAACTATAATTATTTTTTTATTTAAATAAGGTGAGTGTGTTAATGACCGTATGGTCGTACACTCACCTCGCACTACCCAAATTATTTTATTTAAAGTTTATTAACGTGTTTGATATTGTATTTTTTGATGTGTGAAATAAAATTCATAGTATGTCTCGTAGCCTGCCTTTATGAGTGGAGTTTAGTTTTCTGTCTTATCGTGTGTTTCTCATAGACTACGGTAGTCCAGAAATTGCTGGTACAAGGCTAGTACTAGTAGCTCAAACAGATTCAATGTTTCATATCATGTCTTGCCTAGCTGGATTGCAAACAACATGCTACGAAATTGGCCTAACCATTGACTTGCACAATTGGAATATTAAGGACCTATCTAAATAAGCGAAGTTTCGCTGATAAGCGTAAGAATTCTGTGAGCTTTACTAACATGTAACACTAACAGTATGAGGAATGTGGCTCTGAAATTTAAGTAACACATGTACTGATGTAGCAAAGTATTATCATGCTAAGCATCACAGTTTTGAACCGTTTAAATTCATTGCTAATGTTAATCAATATTCATGAAGATACTGGCTGTACTGCCAATAGAAATACATGTAAGTGGTGAAAATAATAAATATGAATCGCGCATGACATTTTAGAAATTAGTTTTCAAATTTTTGAGTTTTGCTCTTAAATCTATAGACCTTTGCTGCAATCCCCTCCCCCACCCCAGTTACCTCTCTTAGACCATTAGTAGGACGCCAACCTAAAAATCCTTTCTAAGATCTTCCAACTCTGGCTAGAGAGGATTACTGTGGGTAAAACATAAACCAGCATACGGTAAGATACATGCCGCGCCGCCAACTTACGGTAATTTGATCGTCTTAGGCAATGCGCTCTAGGTATATTTCTATAATCGATATAAAATAATTCAGACTAAATTTAAAACGAAAGTTCAATAAATTTGCTATATATGTAACAAACGCCAATAATCCAAAATTTCAGACTGATAGCTGACATTTTTCTTTTTGTGCGCCACCTATCCGCTGTTAATAGCATTTTCGTTAAGTTTTAAACACATACTACAAGAGAAACATGTAGATCGGGGGAACATGGCATCAAAATTATGAGTGGTGCTGTGTTGCATAATGGAAGCACCTATGATGATGATGATGATGGTACAAGAGGACGTTTATCGTTCGGATCCTTTCAATTTTAGTTGAATCTGTGTTTTTGTACAATGCTGGGCAATGGACAATAAAAGGCTAAGCAGCAAAACGAAATTGATGCTTTTCAAAAAAGTCTCTGCAGAAATTTACTGGGAATTAAATGTCTTGACAGAGTATCCAATGATGGTGTGTATGAGTGTTAATGATGTGCACTCGATCAGGCTGAACAACGCTAAAAAAGTGATGAAGAACTACAATGAAGATTCCTACAATATTCCTGTAAAAATTCTAAAAGTAGTCAAAGAGGCCTTTCTGCCTCAATTAACTGGTCTCATAAATCAGATGTTTGACTGTTCAGTTTTTCCAGATGAATTTAAGCATGCTCGCGTCACCCCAGTGTTCAAAAAAGATGATGCGTTGAACAAGAAAAACTACCGTCCAGTCAGTGTTCTTCCTATAGCTTCAAAGGTGTTTGAGAGAGCCATGGTGGACCAGCTTGGTGACCATATGTCCCGACACTTTCACCCACTCTTGTCAGCCTACCGTAGTGGATACAGCTGCCAGTCAGCACTGTTAGGGTTAACCGAAGAGTGGAGGAAGGGACTGGAGGCCGGTAACTATGTTGGTGCCATCCTGATGGATCTTTCAAAGGCGTTTGACAGCCTTCCACACAATTTATTGTTGGAAAAGTTAAGGTGCTATAATTTATCAGAAAATGCTGTAAATTTGATCAAAAGCTACCTTACTGACAGAAAACAACTTGTTCAGATCGGGAACGTCCAGAGCTCACCCCTTCCTATGGATAAAGGCGTTCCTCAGGGATCCTTAACTGGACCTGTACTTTTTAATTGTTTTATTAATGATATCTTCCATTTTGTCAGTAAATCCACCTTGTACAACTGTGCTGATGATAATACTGTTTCCTACTCCAGTAAATCATTTAATGATATGAAACAAACCTTAGAAGTTGAAAGTAACTGGTCGACTGGTTTGCTTCCAACCAGATGGAAGCAAATCCGGGGAAGTTTCAGGGGATTGCTGTGGGCAAAATTACACACGACCTGAAACCTACTTTCAACATCAAAGGAGCGGATATTGAATGTACAGATGAGGTGAAACTTCTTGGTGTAAATATAGACTATCGCCTGAATTTTGACTCGCACATTTCAGCCCTGTGCAAAAAGCAGCTAAACAGATTAATGTTCTACGCCGTATTGGGCGAAACCTGTCGGTAAAATGTCGAAAACTCATCTACCTTTCGTTTGTCAAGCCGAATTTTAATTTCTGCCCCGTAATCTGGCATTTCTGTAGTACATCAAATAGCCAGAAGTTAGAGCGTTTGAATTTCAGAGCGCTCCGTCTAGTTTATAATGATTTCGAAAGTACCTACGAAAATCTATTGTTTAAAGACAATTTTGTGTCTCTTCAACTTCAGAGACAACGTCTCATTGTTATCGAAGTATTCAAGATTTTGTCCAAAAACTGCCCGTCCTATCTCTATGGACTGATAGAGGAACGAAAGCAAAACCGCTACTTCCTCAGAAAAATGAACACTGCAGAACACCCTACATATGATGGTGTTACATACGGAAAGAAAAGTTTCTCCTATTATGGAGCCACATTGTGGAATGAATTACCAAACTGTCTCCGAATGGCCGAAATTCTTGGGGAATTTAAACTTCTAATTAACTCATGGACTGGTGCATCATGTAAATGTGCAATTTGTAAATTCAGCGAACTTCCCAATTTTATTAAGTCTTAATTAAATGCTGAATGTGTTGGCAGGAAAAATTTTTATTGACCATAGCTTTTTGTGTAAATTTTAGAAAATGTCACTGCCTAAATTTTTACTGTCTTTCATGTAGGTGGCATCTAAAAGTTATTAAGAAGTACATATTATTACCATGTTATCGCTCATATACATTATGTTTGATATCGGTTTACGAGCTTTAAGCTCATGTTTTACAAATATGTACTGTTTTATATCATACCGATGAAAATAAACATTATCTTATCTTATCTTATCTTATCTAACTCTTTGAATAAACAAGCCCAAGTAAGAATGCATTGAATTAGGCATGCACTAAGACTACCCCAAGAGTCTCCTGTTCCTGTAGTCTATAGCATTACGTAAAGCTCTTGAAACGGCAAAAAAGTGGAGAGGGGATCAGCTCCAAACATATACATATATAATGCAAAAAGATTTAGTAAATACAACTCTAGATATGAGGGTTGACGTATCATGGGCAAGGAATGCATACCATCAACAGCTAGATGGGGCGTGTCACCATGTCTTAGAACGTAGAAACACCTAGTCCTAGACAACGACGATGAGATCAGTTGTATTTCGCATGGTCATCTTGAAATTTTTTAATAATTTCTATTATGCATTTTTAGTATTTTATTTGCTGATAGGCGGCGCTGCGGCTCAAAAATACGCTTGGCGGCACATGAGTCATGACCCGTGGTGATATAAACATTGAACAAGAAACACGTGTTTGTTATTCATGGTCATTTCTGATGAGTCGATTATTCTTGGTTCACGTGCTCTGATTATACTCATCCCCTCTGTAGAGGACACGCACACAGACGTTTTTGTTTAGAACTCTGCACACTTAAAATACTTTTCATCATGATGTGCGGAGGCATCGGTGCAACAAAGGAAGCAGACGAAGAAATACAAGCCGTTTGTGACCAGGTAAAGAATTGTCTCTTACTTCTTAGGCATAAGTATGTCGGACATTTAGTACGTGATGAAAGTTGCACTTACAATTTCACAATGGCATTTCTTACTTTCATAAAAGTATTGGCTTCTTAAAGTTAAAGCGTATATAGATAGCTTGAAGTTCTCATCTCGCCTTAAAATAAAAAGGTTTAAATTAATTTTGGTGTACTAATAACACTCTAGTAAACTATTCCACTTGTCCATCACACGGTAAGAAAAGAACGTGCTCTTGCAGTTAGTTCTTGCATAGAATTTGAGCAGTTTTTTGGAGTGACTGCGAGTAAACTGTAGAGATGAAGCTTTAAATAGTTTCTCACACATAATATGATTATCATTCAGGTATTTGCATACCTCATATAAAATAGCAGTTTCTCTTTGCTGATGAAGAGTGCATATCTTTCTACATAAATCAGCTCCATAACATAAATGTAGGCACCTGTCCTGAACTTTCTGCAGTCACTTGATATCGACCTGAAACGAAGGAGACCAGACTACACACGAGTACTCCAGAGTATGTGCCTTATATAGAATAACACTTGTTTCAGCTCATGATTTAACAAAACTTCATTTTGATCAAACCAGTCATTCTGTTTACCTTCTTACATATTTTAGTTATATGAGCAGAAGTTTACCTCGTGAGAAACAGTTCATAACACCAAGATCATTATCTTCAGAGACATTTGTTAACTCTTTGCTACTCGGATAATAGCATGCTGGAATTTGTGCCTTGAGTTGTAACACCACACACTTTCATTGTAATGTTGCACTCAGTTATCGTTCTAAGGGATTTTAATCATTTCATGTCATTTAAATTTTAACTAATTGACTTTATGTTTGCAATCAGATATAAATATTATGTTTGTCACAGACTCCATTAATGCAAGAAAATGTTGTTTTCTTTGCTCTGTCACTTTACATAATTCTTCCGACTCATTTGCCAGCATACTATCATCATTTTTTGCTTTTGTGTTTATGTGTTTTGGTGCTTCACGCAATGTAATAACACACTAGCCTAGTTTGTCTTCATATCTGAGTTGCCATCATGACCGCCTACCTCTCAACTCTGTAGGCTCTTATCAGTTAATTATATGTACTGTATACATGTATATATGTCTCTTTTTAGTAGCAAATGCTTCATTAGTTTGGCTGGTAGTATTTCTGTATTTTTCTGTAGTATCCTGTAGTATTACTGAAAAGTGTGATCGATGCATTTAATGATCCCTGTTAAACATGATTTAACTAATGCGTGATGTTAATACTGCTCTGTTTTGTTTGTAGGGCTGTCTTATTGGTTTGTAGAAATGTCAACGTTGCACAGTTCTTGCCTAATACCAGTCTAATTCTTTTTTCTGGTTTTTGGAATTGGTTTCTTTGGGTTCTTATCATGTTTCTTTCCTCATTTTTTATGACATTTGTGGCCTTTTATGCCTAATTTCAAGTAGCGGCTCGTAGCTAAGATTAGTAGGGGTGCTGCTTCAGACAACTTTTACTGTTGTTTTAATACTATGTGTTAAATAATACTTATTTCTTGGGGATGCAAAAAATAAAATAACCAAAAAACTTTAAATTAATTAGAATAGCTGAAAGTATGATAATCATTTAATTCTACACTTTATCACATTCAAGGATATGGTACAGTTTTTGAGCATAACACACGCTGAGTCGAAAAGAAACACTACTTGCACAACAGGGTCTGTACTGCGTGAGCGACAGTGCTCTTTCTACCTAGCATGCGCAGTGTATCTCGGACATGTGCGAATGGCTGCATGTGCGCAACTGTATTGAATGTTATCGATAATATCGAGTGAAAATAGGGGGTGCTGCAGTTTAACAGTGCCTGTACACGAGCCGCCATTGCTAATTTCTTATTTTACAGTAGAAGTTCATCAAATGATTAAACACATAGATGTAATTCTGATTCACAATTTTCACAAGTTTATGTGTGGTTTGTTATCCTAACTCAGTATTAGGTTGAAACATTTGCCAATTATTAGTGTTTTGATAGCATCTGTAAAAATGTTCACTTCATGTTGTTCCAGTGACTAAAATATTTATACACTGTTTACATAATTATCTTTATAGTGCTTTGCAGTAATATATGTTATTATGTTTCAGTGAGCTAGCTCGAGGTTTTTCAACCTTGGGGTCGCAAACCTTTGTTTGCTGTGTAAAAAATTTGTACAATTTCAGTAACTACCTGCGCTCAACGGATAAGGTTTGAACAGCAGTCTTTCCTACTGCAAAGATACTGGAGTGGACAGTCTTTCAGCAGTCATATTCGGTCACTCGTTCAAGAGTTTGAATACTACTTTCCTGAGCATGTGTGTGCAGTCTTTTGCAGTAGTACGTGGCCCTTTCAAAGCTCCACTTGAACTCAGTTTCTGGTGAGGAGGATACCACTCAGGAGGAGCTTGTCCAGCTCCATCATTCTGGCTGAAAATACTCCTTTCATACCCAACCTTGACGAGGCATGCCACTAAAGTTTTGATGCCTTATCCTTTGTCCTATTTATGTGAACAGGCGGTTGTCAAAAACAAGTGCAGAAAATGACTACAATTGGAATAGGATATGATGCTGGCATTGTCAGCTGCTGCACCTTGAATTGAGAAGGTGGACTCTGAAAAGCAAGCTCAACCTTCTCACTGATTACAATCTTGCTTTTAACTAACTATTATTATTTAAAACATTTTTCAAACATTTTAAAACAAATATTTGTCAGTAGTTATAAAAATGCCTTTTGATATACATATTTTCATCTCTCTGGAATGGTTGGGGTCATGCGTGGGCAGCTAAAGCAATTGGGTCACCATCAGAAAAAGTTGAAAACTACTGAGCTAGCTTTTGTCATTAACAATCTTGCCAATCTATAGTTACTGGTTTGTGTTCTGTCAGTGGTTTGTCTTCTCCATACTTTACTCGACATTCAGAGTAAAAACTGTTCTTCATTTCTTCCATGTCTGCCATGCAGGAATCTATGCTTTTATTATTGCAGTGCAGTACATACATTGTGCATTATAATGTAAGATTTTATTAAGTTTGTTTGTTTACTAGATGAAAGCTGCTGTGGAGCAAAAATGCGGCAAAAGTTATAAGGAGTTCATGGCAAAGCAATATGCTACCCAAGTAGTCGCTGGTTTGAACTACTTTATCAAGGTACCTAAATATTTTAGCTACCACGAGAATGTGGTAACTTGTGCCAGCAGGATCACTTGAGACAAAAGTTGTGACAAGGTATAAACCTGCTGGCTCAAGTGACGCCACTTCCTCTTTACAATACTTCCTCTAGTACTAAAAGATGGCCTTAAATAAATTGTAAGGAGTTAAAATAAAAAGTAACGTTGTCAGTGTTTTTGTTTTTATGTTATCTTTTAATGCAAGTTCTTTTATTACGGATGACATCATGTGCATTAAGATGTCAACTGCAAATAAGAGCAATTATTGCATTTGAGAAACACAGTGCTTTCCAAAACATCGGATAGTTTTTCATGTAGACAGTCACAAAAATTCCGGATGCATGTACGTCACTACAGGTGCAGCTACTAGTGCCACAAAGTGCTACTGGTGGCTACAGAATGCTACAATGTATCAACCATCTGTGCATGCATGTACAGTAGATTTGTGTGTACACAACTAATTTAAGGTTGTCAGGTCAGCATGATAGAAAGTGGCACGATTCACATTATGAAACAAGTTAAAAGTCAGAATCACCTAAACTTTATATTCTATTGAGCAAACTTACTTGCGACAGTCTTGCATTCATTGGCACGCATAATCAGGCCATGATAATGCTTTCAACTTAAAAGGTTTGCTTTTGATAGAGTAATGTATTATTTTTGAAAAGTATGAGTTAAGAAAATGGGTTTTAATTATTGTAAGTTAACACATAAATAGTAAAATCGATTTTTATAATAATTGTTAAAAAGTAGTCTTATTTGCAACTTGGCATCGATAAACACGAAGAAAAAATGTATGCTGACGTCGCAAAGTTGTCATGTAATTGGACGTTACACTGGAATGCAATTAGGGCTTGACGTCATGAAGTTTAGGGGTTTCTTATCACCTACACGGGCTTCGTAAAATTCTATCTCTCGCAGGTATCTTTATGGAGGCCCAAGCTCTAGGAGTTGGTGACTGGACTCGAACAAGAAAGCACCAGAAATCTGACACTATCCCTACTTCTTCAAACGACATTAC
Source organism: Tubiluchus corallicola (assembly GCA_030141605.1). Lineage (NCBI taxonomy): Eukaryota > Metazoa > Priapulida > Priapulimorpha > Priapulimorphida > Tubiluchidae > Tubiluchus > Tubiluchus corallicola. The sequence continues at coordinate 238,244 of JAQGDQ010000334.1, read as the reverse complement.
ACCTAAAGAAAACTGTGTATATTTTACTATATTGTAATGAGTGTGATAATCTTGATCCATTTTTGTAATAGAAAATTATTACTATTATCCAAAATTAAATTTGGCATGCTGTTTCAGGCTTTGTACACCTTATATGTTCATTGCCAAGATCAAAAACAATTAAACAACAACAATTATAACCTTAACCCATAATCACCTCAACTTATGTACTCCATTAGGCAGCTATAGTGTACAATGTTCATTTTCATACATTTAAAAAATGCCTCCTAACCATAATTAATGATAAAACTAAAAGGAATACTGTGTGTGGATATTTATTATACTGTAAGTATGACCTTGCTTCTTTCCTTGCATTCTTCGTTTATTCCTTTCTTTTTTCTTTGATCGTTTCTTCTTCGTTTTTTCTCATTTTCTTTCTTTTCCTTTTATTTTTTCTTTTTCCTTTCTTGTCTCATTTTTCCCTTTCTTTTTTTTTCTTTTCTTTTTTCATTCTTCCTTTCCTTTGTTTGGAAATAATGGACAATATCGAAAAGATAATATAAATTCCCGGAAAATTATCATTAAGTGGGAATTACGATATTTAGTCTCGACCTAGGGTAGTAAGGAATCCATTTCTGTTACTTTTATTTCAAAAATGGCCACCACGCAGAAAAAATGCTGATCATGCAATTTTCACATAGAGATTTGTTATAAAACAAAAAGAAAATTATTTTTATTAATTCGACCATGCCGAATCGAAAATGCAGCTTCTAGATCCCAAAAATTATGCAAAGCGACTTGATAGGGAAGCATGGGGAAATTGACAAGAAAGAATGGCTATGATGCCCATTTTTACAAAAAAAAACACCTCCAGTGTTCCACTATAAATGCTAACTTTTTGACCATCATACTCTTTCTCCTTACATAATTAAGAGGTTTAATTGAGTGCCTTTTTTATTGAGAACAGAGCTAGATCAGTTGCATTGTGACACTGTTTTTTTAATTTTTTAACATGCAAAAGCATTCCGACCATAACTTAAAAACTGCTAAGGCTGAAAACTAGTAACTGTCACTTGTAGCTGTAACTGTCATTGTCACTTGCAACTGTAAGTGAAATATGAATTTTGTAGGGCACATATTTATTACTGTAGCCTTTAAAAAATTCACAGCATTTTTTCTTGCGAGGGCAGATTTACTCCCTGCATAGTACATTTATTATGTCGTGAGTATGGCTTCATTGACGAAGTATATCCTGCTTGTTGGTGCTTTTATAAAAACAATAGCTTCAGTCTATCACGCGCAGGCATACATCTGCATATGTAACATCATCATCATACAACAATTAGGTAAGCAGAATTAATTGAAAGAGATGTTGGAACAAAAATTCTGATTCAACCAGAATTTGAATGCAGAACCTTCGCAGGCACAAGAAACTTGTGATGTGTTTCTTTTAAGGGTTAGCATTCAATTAACATATGGAAATTTCACAGGGAAAAGCTAACTGACTAGAATGAGAGAGATAAAATAAAGATAAATCAATTTCCTTTATTTAACATTTTGCAAAAAAATATAACATGATAAAGCACAGAAGTTACACTATTTGTAGACAAGTGGGCTGCACTGTTGAAACAAAAATACAGTAAGCATTAAATTAAGAATGTGCACGCGCATATGCACACGCACACACATACGCGTGATTTGATCATCACCACCACAATGTCTACTTTTTGTTTATGGGGTAGTGTTAAGGAAATGAGTGTTATCATAATTGTGATCATCATTAGACTTTTGACGTGTGCACGCATGATAATCACAATGGCTATTAGTAAGTATAATAGATGTATCATCTATTTTTGCAGTTAGTGAACAGCGGGAGCATGAAATGTACTGCTCACAGAAAAAAATTGTTGTTGTGAAGTTGGGAACTGACACATACCACCTCCAGGGTTTCTTCGTAATTGTAGCTTGAACTTTATGCACCGTAGCACTCTGTAGCCACCCTGCGTAATTGTAATAGATGTACTGGTAGCACAATGATTTGCATACAGGTACTTCTGAGAATGAAATAATTATTGGCAGTTCAAATGACACAAAGAATATTATTACTTACACTAAACTGCTCAAAGTGATACTTGCAAAAAGATAAGTGAAGAAAATATAAATTTTGTACTTAAGAATTTATTTAAGTTATTGAAATAATTACAACATAGGCAGAAACAAAGATTTATAGCAAAGTCACAGTTCATATAATTAACTTCACATAGGTATAGGTTAATATAAAAATTATAGTAGCACTCTTTAGCCACCGACTAGCACTTGTTACACTAGGTAGTCAACAGACTTTCACATAGGTATATGTTAATATGTCTTAGCAAATGTCCTTGTTCAACTTCAAAATAAAACATTGCTCATATGAAGTGTCCAACTTTACCACACACAGTAGGTTTACTTATTAACAGCCTTTAATTCAACACGCATTAAAATTAAAATAATTGTACAGAATTTTTGAATGTTGAATTTTACAACATTTATTGCATTTGCAAATAATTCGCAATTGGTGGAAGTGCCAAAATATCATAAAATTTTTTCAAGTTTAGTTGTATTGAAATGCCAAAAAATTTTGCTCTGAACCTCCAAAATGAGGTTGCTGCCATGCACCAGCTTTTTCGCTTATGATCTGACAAAGCGTAATAACCAAATTAGTAATATCATTTGAATTGTGTTTCTTTTTATTACAGATCCATGTTGGTAATGATAATCACATACATATTCGAGTCTATAAGCCTCTACCTGGACAAGGTGATCTCCAATTGAATAATGTTCTAGAAGGAAAAACAAGAACTGATCCAATCACCTACTTTTAACAACATTTGTTCAGTTGGTTCACATGACATGCATTTCTATTTTTAACTGTGTGTAGCCAACCACTAAGATCCAAACGTAGCAGAATTTTTATAGTGATTCTTAATAACAAAATCAGTTAAATACTTGTATGAAAAACACAATTATACGTGGCTTATTTACATCACTGTGTTCACTGTTATACCTGACAAGTGCTGTTTCTTTTTTATCAGAATTGTAATAGGTCTATAAATATTAAAACAAAATTGTGAATGTAGTATCATAAAAGACTTTATTCTTCACATTCCACGTTGATGAGAAATTTACCAAGTCTCTAGTAGTTTTTGCTGTCTGCCTATTTAAGTCGGTAAGAATAAAACATGATCTGACAAAAAGTAAACATCCTTCTTTTTATTACTTTGTTTGAAGTGCTGTGTAGTGTACAACATTTGTATTAACAGTTAAATTTTCTAGTAAAGGCTTGTAAATTATTAAGCGTAAATTTTTGCATACATTACTTACAGTAGACCTTACTGCTTGGTCACTAGTGCTGCAGACTTTTTTAAGAATCAAATTACTTATAATACATAATCACTGGAATGTGTATTTCTCCTCTTAAAGTTTTATACATCTGTTAGGCAGTGTTTATAGAAAGTGGAGCTCGACTCCTAAAACGTGAATTATTTTTATAAAAGCTTGTTTTTTACTTTTGTTTGCCTGTTCTCCTTTCATGCTTCCACTTATTCGTATGCTGCTATGTAGCTAGATATGAGACTATGTCTTTCATATAGCTTGTATTGATTTATTTGCAAAATTGCGTAGGGCATACTATGTGATAAATTATTGATAATGCTGTATAATTGGCATATATGCATTAGTTTTAAGATCGTATAATAAAAATGCAGCAAACATTAGTTGCAAAGGTCTTCACTTAAAATTGTGTTTATTGGGTACGATAACATAATTATAGTAATTATTTCAGTCTTCATTATTAATTATTATTTTAATTTCAAATTATTGTAAATGAGCTCGGAAGCACTACTGTGATATATGATTGTACGTGCTTTTAATCATTATGATGGTAATTACCACGACTATTTTTAGCATTGTGTACATTATTGACTTAGGTACGGGACATGTTTACTCCTTATATTTGAAAAAATGGTTTTGTTTTGATGAGCGTATGTCAAAAAGCTCATGCAAAGGAAAATACCTGTACTACATGCGTTTCCAAAATACAATTATATGTTTATTCTGGAAAGTTTATTAATAGCAACTTTCCAATTGAGAAGTAAGAGTTGGAGAAGAATAAGACACGCTGGATTCTTACGAATTGTTTTTGTTTGCAGTAATCCTTGCAAATGGAAATTTATAGTACAAACATTAACAGTATATGTTGGTATTGTTGTCTATAACATAATACTGTAGTTCACGCATATTGGTAAGCAGTAAGTATATTTGTTCTACGTCCCTGCCGAACTCATTGACAAAAAATGATTAAGCCTTAATTTTTGTTAATAAAAACTGAATTTCTACTAACCTAGTAAAGACCTGAAAATGTTTATTAGTTTTTTATGATGGCTCATTTTGCATCAAAGAACACTTATAACCCAGAAGCCATCTACGCAGAGTCAACGGTAAAAATGTGAAAAAAACATTGACAACGAACGTTATTATTAGCTCTCCAGTGATTTCAAAGAAACTGCGAAAGCAATCTACCGATTGATCAAACTCAGCTTAAGCTGTTTAAATCAAACTTGCATTTCTGACAGTCTGCTTTAAAATGGTATGATTCATTTGTCTAATCATGTCAGGGAGTGAGTTGTAATTGATGGAAATTATTTCGATTACCATTTTACAAATTCTGAGGCCCCTAAAACATCTGTCTTGGACCTGTTTTATTTCCGGTGTTTATTGATGATACTGTTTAGGACGTCAATTGTATGATGCGTCTTTTTGCAGGCGACACCTCAATAACTGACATTGGCAACGACCCAGCCTTCATTAATAGTGTTGAACTATATAAACTCGGTCTCTGATACACAAGAACCGTTCCAACAGTCGACAAACCAGTGTAAAGTGCTCTTTGATCCCAATAAATTAGATGTTGTTTTGTACAGCCTCTCCTGTTGAAATTTTACCCTTTATTAATAATGTAGCTTTAAAAGCTACTACTTCTCATGAGTAGTTAGGTATTTTCCTATAATCCAATCTAAATAAGATACGGCGAACATTACAAAGAAGGCACGCGTACAAACATTTAGACGTACAACCGTACACAGTACATGTACAAACGTTTAAATATACATAAAATCTCAACCTCGTTCAGTATTAGAACAAAACAAGGACTACTATACACTGTGTATAGTAGTCCTTGGAACAAAATAAATCTACATAGCACGGCGTATATTAGACCATATTTTATTAAATATTCCGCATCTTACTCGCTTGAGAATGTTCAAAAACATACTTGCCCGCCTACTTACATTTGCTGAATAATAACGTAAGCACGTAGGTGTAATTGTAGGACCACTTGTTCACTTCATTTTTTGAAAGAAAGTTATTTCAAAGGAAACAATAGACCAAAAATAAGCAATAACAGTTTCCACTAAATAAGAATAATAATTTATTCCATAACCAGTAACAGACTTTTAGTTTATTGTTATTATTATTATTGTTGTTGTTGTTGTTGTTGTTATTATTATTGTTATTAAAATATGTCTCCGAGACGAGCTGTAGTTAGGTCGACCTGGCTTGGCTTGTTGGTGCTGTTATTGTCGGTCCATTTGATTAGTGACGCTGTCTATCTATTCTAAACTATGTACACCTGCTATTTAACTTATTAACCTGTCTGCAGCTCGCAGATAAGAATGGCTGCCGGAAATCACTGTTTTTACTCATGAAGAGCCGCAAGAAATCGTCTCATTCATTACTTTCATAAATGACACTGTCTTCGTGGCTATTGCATATAAACGACACAGAGTAAAGTTTATGTGTAATCACACCAACGTCATTAAGCTTATTAGTTATGCAGTGTTGAGTAATAAGTTTATTACTTTGCCTCCTTATAAGAAATTTTATAACGTCGTCGTTTGCACAACCGTTCAGCACAGTGAAATCGTTAAATCAGGCGATAAACTGCAGGATTTAAGAAGAGTGGATAAATGTTAGCATTAAAGTTTAAATTTATATTTTAAACTATATTTAGTATTTGGCCCATTTTTAGCTTTGTAGCCATAATTGTAGAGACCTTCAAGAAACGGAAGAAGATTGGTTGTAGGCCTTGGCGGACGGCCTTTTCAAAATAGAGTAGGCGAGAGCTCATTTTATTTAAAATTAGTCTCTAAATTTAAGTTAAATCTTTATAAAAACGGTTGCAACTTCAATTACAACATTAAATTTTAAATTTATAGTTTTGTCATGTATGTAGAAAACTAAGAAATTATAAAGAAATCAATAAAAATATTTGAAATATTAATAAAGTTTTTACGGCTGATTATATATATTATGAAATATGAATGCCTAAATGAGCACGGAGTCTACAAGTGAGCTTAATGACGGACTAGATCCCCTTTCATATAAGCGCTGGATTTACGTGTTCTCGTTCTGATGTTGCTTTGTGAATAAAACCTGCATAAGAGAGAGCTAAATAGCCAACTGATGACATGCCTGTAAATTCGCTACTCAAGTGAAGCCATACCAAGGTTGGCCAGCAAATGGCATTTGGCCTCCTGCATTAAACTCTCTCCCTCTCTCTCTCTCTCTCTCTCTCTCTCTCTCTCTCTCTCTCTCTCTCTCTCTCTCTCTCTCTCTCTCCCTCACTCTCTCTCTCTCTCTCTCCTCTCTCTCTCTCTCTCTCTCTCTCTCTCTCTCTCTCTCTCTCTCTCTCTCTCTCTCTCTCTCTCTCTCTCTCTCTCTCTCTCTCTCTCTCTCTCTCTCTCTCTCTCTCTCTCTCTCTCTCTCTCTCTCTCTCTCTCTCTCTCTGTCTCTCTCTCTCTCTCTCTCTCTCTCTCTCTCTCTCTGTCTCTCTCTCTCTCTTTCTCTCTCTGACAGTTTCATTCGCCATACTGGCTCTGACTGTTCACTTCATTGAAGGAGGTTGTTCACATTCTGAACGTCGCTAATTCATCTCTGTCAGTTTAGTGCCTCATCATGAACCAGATTCCAGTCTTGTCACAGCCATCAGCATTAAGTAGGTCCTGTCACTCAATGTGGGATTCCAATTTGCAGTGCGTCGAATTGTATGACCCACAGCCTGACTGTGTTATCACCAAATGGTTTCACCAAAAGGCCTTAATCCTCCCTAACCTAGCTGAACTTAAACTGTTGTTAATATATGACCTGCAAGGGAGGTTTGTTTTTATGAATTACAAATGTGACCAGCCACATACTCTATTCAAACGTGATCCAAACAGATCTTAGTGTTTGATCAAATGCTATCGTAAGTGAAATGCTAATTGAGAATTTCTCAGATACTCACATTAGATTGGAATCTACGCGACTAAGCAAACGGTATACATAAAAACTACAGTTTTCGTAATCCAAACATGGTATAGGTATAGGACTAGGCAGGTAATATAAATTAGGGCAGCACAGTGTAGAGTTTATTTTTTCAGCAGCTAGCAGGTAATCACCAGAAGAGCCAAGCGTTTACATTACATTATTCATAACTGTGGCACAAGTTAGGTGATCCACTGAAGTATGCCCTAACATAAAGTCAATGAAATTCTCTAGCAAATGCAAGCATCGCACTTTCTGAAATACTGTCTATTTGACTAAAATATCTATTTTTTTTCAGAGACGGTAATGTACTGAGCTGACATTGCACAAATTCTATAAAAAAACAATTATAATATTGGATAGATTACAGAATCTAGTGTTAATGATGTCACGATGGCTATCAATTATTACAGAGCAGCAAGTATTAAGTATTGACGCACAGTAAATATTAAAATATAAATTAATTTAATATCAGGCTTTAGTTTACCCGGATCCGGACACGGAAGCTGCTCAAGCCCTTAATTATTGTGCTGTTAAGGTTCACTGCAGATTAAATACGTACATATATTTGTTTTTGCTATTTTCCACTCCGTTCATCATAAAGTATCGATTTTTATAAGTTATAGCACTTTTATTAAATCGTATATCAATCGGTGCTAGTGATTTTATTCGTAAAATTCCCGAAGAGTTCCGTCGAATTGCATATAATGGATGCAGTTGCAAATAATGTTTGCAAATAATCACATGTATAGGGATAGGCCGTTTAATAGTGTAAATATATTGCAACCCACTTATATCCCATGAGTTTAGAAATGCTGACTAATTTTAGCCGATCTGCAACTTAAAACATGATTGGTTTTTGCAACAACACAAACATTACATATTAGTTAGCAGTAGTACTAGAAAGTGCAATGAACAGTAAGCACACATGCGAATTCTCCAACAGAAATACTGGGAGTGCCAGAGAAGATCGTGTACGGCTGTCCTAAAAGCACATATTTGTTAAATATACTTTTTGTGTCATGCAGCACAATAGCTGGAGAGAGAGGTCATAGATAAGCTAAATGCTGAGCGCAAATTCCTGAATGTTTTGATTTGTAAGTCAAAATAAATAATTGCAAAAATGAATTCGTAAGTTTCGCATTCTCGGACGCAAAGTGACTCAAAAATCGTTTGTTATCAAATTATTGAGTACAAGTCAGATTTTTTGTAGGATGAATAGTAGTTACCCCAGAAGTAAAAATGAGTGCTTTCATGTAAGTCTATTTTTCTAAGTTCAAGGAAAACTAAAACAGAAATTTCGATGTTGTAAACAGGTATATGAATTTTCACTTTAAGGTTTATATAGCTTCATTTATTTCTGGTGCTAAATCTGTCTTTGATTAATGTCCACCATCTACGCACTTGTAGATCCATCATTCTAAACGCGTAGAAACGAAAGATGGGCGTAGTTGCACTTGGAAACATCACCATCATTGATCAATCACATGCTATCGGTTTATATTCGCTCACACTCGCAGGTAGGAGCTTCAAAAGCTTCACGCGCAGCATCGGCTTCAGCTGCTAGGCAAAAAACTGTGCAGCGGAATCTTGTAAAATCGTGGTGGTCGCGCAGTCTTAAATTTCGCTAGACAAAGCTTTTCACAAATCAGCAGAAAATTTTGATATTTTAGAAGAGCGACGTGCAGTTTTTCCAAGACACCAAACAGTTACCAAAAATTCTGTTTTATTCATTATAAAATGACGAGTCCCTCAGTTTCGCAAATGTTGTCAAAATGTAACAGGTAAGTAACAATCAAGTTTTGCAATAGATATTGTAATGTTTATTACTACAACCCTTTAAAGGTATTTAAATGAAATCTAGTCATTTTAATTTGTAATTTAGCTGTTGCCTAAAATTTATAAATACACCTCAACCGTGCCACTAATAATTCCAACATGTATGTTGTCACCGTATTATTTATATATGTACTAGTAACTACTAGAAAAAGCTTAGTTAATTAGTTTAGATAGTTTTTAGCCTTACCTGTAAAGTTTTCAGAATTCAGCACCTAGTGTAGATAATTGTAGCGGGATGGGAACCTATCTGATTATAACGATAATAATCGTTATCAGAAGTTCAGATGCATATGTACATCTCTATTAGCGAAGTAAATAATTAGGCAACATGGCAGATAAAAAAAGCCTGGAAATGGTGTTCCAGGTGGTCACCCGTCTATTTACTAACCATATTCAGTGTCTTTTAACGTCGCCAAGCTCATGTTTGCCCACATATTCCATCACATTTTTTCGCAAATTATGATGATACATTTCCGTGTTTTTTTCCCATTTTCATGTAAGAACGTTAATGTCTCGTAACACTCAGACTTTAATCTGATTATTTTTACATCAACATCTGTCTTAACACCTGAAGACTCTAGGCTGCTTAACTATATGTTTTCCTGTAGAAGAAAGCAAATACTTCATCTCGAAGTCTGTAGCGCTTCTCAGCATCGCAGTTTACGAGGGGCACAACGTTGTAAATTTTGTTTGTGCCGTAATGCTGTCTTTCAGCGAGCACGAAACTCATTTGCTTAATGAATGTGAGATTTTGTTCATGTGAAATGAAGCAACGAGATATTGGAAATTGGCGTAGATTTCTCAATCAAAATTTACTATTATATACGGCATAGAGTTTTTTAGCTGCTTATTATATTTTTAACGGCAGGGCTTCTGATACAGACGGTAGTTGTTTGGAAGCGACTTAGCAGCCATGACTTTAATATTAATGGCCGTAAATGGCGACAAAGATATCGTGAGCACTACGAGAAATTGTTTTCCAGAATAGTTGAAGAGAATTCAGCTAGCCAACGTCAGGGTTTCGTTTTTTTACTAACCTTCCCAGTTATTCTACGGAGACCTTACTCCTAGTGCATATTACATTATGCAAGCCAAGTCTTCCAATTTCTTCAATAATCCTGTTTAGTTAAATGTAAAACGTCATAATACACGCTATAACCAATATATTGTCATATATATTCGCACCAATGTTGATAAGCAATTTGTTAAATTTTATGGCCCTTTAATTTAATTTGGAATTCTTTACGACATTATATCAAATGTGAACATCTCATTTTTAAATATAAAGTGAGTCTAGAATATTTTATATTAAATGATAACCTAAATATATAGAATCTATAATCTCATATAGTCATATCTAGTGCAAAGTTATATAATATTTAGTGCTAATGAACTCATCTTAGTATAATGTATTGCAGTCTTTAGAGGAGTCTGAAGAGGAAGAAGTTCTAACTAAGAAGTATAGAAGAAGTACCAAAATGAAAATTGCTATTATCCCTGGCATGACTCCATACTAATTTCTGCAGTCACTCAGCTGATTGATCTACTTCTCTTTAGTCCTGTATTTTCATGTGCATCTAATCCTCATTTTCACCATCATCTCATTCACTTGCCATTGCCATTACTCTTAGCATCACCCTGTTATTTCATTCTCATCGCTTATTTTATTTCACACCTTCTACTCCTTTCCGTTTTGCCTTCTGCTCAGACCTGCACAAGTCTATCTTCTTAGTACAGCTCTTAGTTCTTTTCTTCCGTTTGTAGTGTAATAATATCTAGACTGTAATGTATGTAACAATTTATTATTTATGGCGTTTTGGAAAGTAAGCTAAACTAAACTAAGCACAGTGCAAAGACAAAAACGATGATAAGTGTGTCGCATTTTAAGTTTATATGCCACATTTCTAATTTATACAAACTCTTCGGAAATTATAGTGTACCTTCCTCTATTTTGAATATAAATAATGATAACACATACTTTTACAGAAATCGTTGTGTTCATATTTTCTGCAGATGTTTGTATCTTTCCATGTATTTTGTCTACATAAACCAGAATTGCAGAACAAACTCGTCTTTTGCAGGAAATACAGGTTTAGGGCAGCATATGCTTTCAAAGACTACAGTTCAATACGTGCATATATGTCCATATACAGAGACCTCATTGTTACCACACTTCAGGTACCGTAGAGTCATCACATACATTCACGACATTCGAACCATAGATCACAGCATCAGCAAATTAATACATGTCTTCATAAAAAATACATTTTAAAAGCATACATGTAATTCTCAGTTAATATTTCTGCCAGAGTTGTTCAAAATTGCAAAATATGTTAAGCAGAAAGTTTACTTGGCTATTTACATTTAAAGAAATAAACATACATGCATGCGTTTGCATACAAGTGTTCACACTGCGTGCATTATATATATATATATATATATATATATATATTAGGTACTTATTATTTATGTACAACATAACACTATAATGATAATAAAATTACGTGATTTTGGGCACAGTAATATATATATTCATGTATACATATATTTTTGTAAGGGGATTTTGTCTCTAAAATGTTTCTTTCACCGTTGATTAAACCTGTCTTGTTTATTTGTTTGTAATGTGATGTATATAATGATGGTTCAATAAACAAACACACGTATACGGCGAATTTATATTTAAAAGATAAGCTCACAAAATGAGTAATACACTTACGGTAGTACTCCTATATGTGTATGCAAAGCGCATCATGAGTGCATGTTTCTTTGTGATCAAATGATGCATGTGACAGACCACAGCACATGCATACGTAACTTTCTACATATATATGCAGTGTGGTCTCAGCTGAATGCCATTTGTACAATGTAAGCGCATGGCTTGTGAATGAATATCAAATGTTGTAAATATTACTGTTAAATACAAATTTTAAACCTGTTTCACTTTGACGCCTTAATACAAAATTTGTCAACAATGTTAATTTCCAGCGAGAAAAGAGTGGGTCGAAACTAAATGAGGGTTTCGACTTTTCGTACAAACCGTCCTAAACAAAGCCCAATGATCACTCAAAGTAAGAAGTTACTGTAACACAATAAGAATATAAAAATATGAATACAATGTTCAAGGAAATACAGTTTAAATAAATAATTTTTTGGCGATAGAAAGTATTTCTGGATATTCTTCTTGATTAGTGTCAGGTTCGTCATCGTAGTGCGTCTATTGTAGACATTAGGCAAGTAGAATTCTAAAATAAAAGTACTATGCCCTCAAGACAGGTAAACGCAGCAATAATCCAGCAAAAGACAATGTTATGCCAGTCGCTTGTCAGCACCTCTTTCATTCTAGATTGTAGACTTGCAGTTTTCTGGGAAAACACATTTAGGAATCTACATCTAAGAATGTCCAGAATAAACTGATCAGAAATCGGCAAACTATTAAAAAGAGATCATGAGAGCGTCTTACGTAGAAGTGGTGATAAAGGACTATGCATTTCATCTACTAGACCTTGACTAGGGTTAGATTTCAAGGAGATGCAATCCGATTTGTAAAGAACTAAAAGATGTTTAGTGGAAGGGTTAGCCAGCCATTTGTATTTACATGAATATCAAAGGAGCTTTAAATTGGTCAATCTTTTGCTACTCAAAGCAAAATAATGAAAGGCAATCACAGAATACTCTAACTGATACCAGTCTTGACTTTCCTCATTAACCTGCGAGTAAAATGGAAAGTGCGAGTGGATTTTTGTTTCACAGTATGAGCAAGTTATTGATGAAGACATTTGAAATAATTTTGATATTGCTGCTTTTGGGGGAAAATGAAAAACAGCAAAAACAAGATTTGTATCTCATTTCTTTCCCTTTGTTTTTCTTTGTTTATGTGATGTCATGTTATTTACTTGTCACTTTGTATATTCATTTATCTCCCATTAAGTTTTGTTTAGTAGATATTTTTCTGCAACTCGAACTGTGACTAATATAATAGAATACATTTACGCAGGAAAAGAAGCCATTTTTAATGATTTCAAGTAAATTATATTTATTAAACGTCTTTATTCGCTGCGTGAAGGACGAAATCAGACACAGGAAGTCTTATTTAAAAAAAACTTTAATCGTCTTTTCTAACTATTTGGACAGTGTCATATTCCGAGATTCATTAAATTATTTTCTAGTCATTATATTACTTTATGTAATACCATCTCTATTACCGAATATATGATTGTCAAATTTACAGAATAGTTTCCGGCGAAGTAGATTCGCTGCTAATCAGCGCTGCAGCTAATTGACGAAAGTGCTGGGTATAGGACGCACAAACAATTTTCTAACGAAAGCCAATCAGTAGATTAACTTGACAGTTTATAACTATACGCGAAAGTATAACTTAACCATACCTAACCTACCTTGGCCTGTCCTGTTCTAACCTAACCTAACACCACTACTAAGTACTAACATAACTCCAATCCAGTTATGGACCATGTCAAAACTTGTTATCGGTCTTTATAGTAAAACAAAAACCGTCAAGGTTACATGGAACACTGCTTACACGAGAATAAGAAAGCGTTAGATTACTTCAGCACTTTTGTAACACAGCGCCACTGAACTATTTAATGGACTTAAGAGAACTTACCTTTTATAAACGTCTTATGTCTCACCCAGATAGATATTGTTAGAGCCTTGCATTAAATCCATAAGCCAGGTCACTTTATTCGCAAGGACATCGCTGAATTTATGTAGTAGGCCTATTATTGTAAACGACTAGTAGAAAATTAATTTTATAAAGGTTTAAATATCAAAAACTTACCAAGAAATATCAAAGTTGTATAATATTGTAATGTTTAGGTATGTAGTGTGAATTTGATTGTATTGTAATTTTAGTGTATTTTCTGCTATTGTATTTTATTAGGTGCTGTACGTTTGACACGAAATAAAGATAACTAAAAGTTAAAAATTAATACACTGTATTGCAAAAAAACAATAAATGAAATATGTAAATTTGAGTAACTTCTGTGACACGTGAGTGAGGTCTTGTAGGAGAAGCTAAATTCATCTGTTTCCATGAAAGAGAGTCCTGTAGTATCAAGTTGAATTACAAATCTTCGGGAGCGAGAATCTCGTAAAATAAAGGCGAGTTCACACGTCTCCATGACTGGCAGTCCTATATAAAAAAATCTACACACAAAGCTAAGTAAAGCTGAATTCACACATCTCCATGACCAATAAACATTTTCTACGGATAAAACTAGCAGCATCTACATAATATCAACAAAGAATGATAACCAAACAAAGAAAAGCTAACTTAACATTTTCTCTATGACGGAGAGCCTTGAGTGCAAAATCTACGTGCACACAATCCTCTAGAACGACAGTTTTGCAGAATGCGCGTGGTATGATATGAATAATGGTAGTACAAAGTAAAACTCAGTTTGCACATGCTCATGTTAGTTGAAGTCACACGTCTCACAGAGAAGTCTTGGGTTGTGGAATTGAATTTGCACATTTGCTGAAATGACAAATTTGTAGAAAACTTACCTGAATATAATCTAGCTACTTCCAGCTCAACCAGCTTAGCCAATTCATTCTAACTTCATTCAGTCCAACCTAGCCAGCACAATCCAACCTAACCCAACTAGAACTATCAAATCCAAACCAACATAACTCAACTCAACTAACCAAACGCAAACTCTAAACCAATTAAATCAATCAAACCTAATGCAGTCAATTCAGTTCAAATTAAATTAAATTAAAGTTAGTTTGGTGTCTACAAAATAATATTATCAAACATTTCGTTTTATTTCCGTCGGCTGTGCTTGTCTGCGTAATAACGTCAAAATGCGTGAAGCTACAAGCACCGTACTTAGACTCATTATTTTTTGGGTCAAAGATAAAATCAGAAAAGTCAGAAGAGTTTTTGTTCATTTTGACTTCACATGAGCGCGTGAGTAAGCACCTCTTTTGATTTACTCCTAATTTATTTTCTTTTGTTATTGTCGTTGTTTTTGTCACGTCACTGATGTTGCTGATATTGCCGTTACAGCTGTTGTTCTTTAATTCCGATTAAAGCGAAAAACTATGACAAGAGTCATCATTACGTAGCTATTATTATTATTTTATAGATTTAGCGCTTTCAATATTTTGATTATTTCAGGTTTGTCAGCAAGACTCAGATGAATAGTGTTGTACTATTAGGACTCGTCTTGCTCTGCACAACCGCACAGGCAGTAGACATTTACAAGTTATACGGACACGGCTTGCGGAAGAGAAATGATGCTTTTCGTCCAAATCTGAAAGACATTATTCATGTTTACGGGCAGCACAGTACGGACGCCAAGAGAGCAAAGCCAGGTATGGTTAATCTGACACTGTCAGCTGTTTGGAAAGTTAAATCTCAAAATAAGCAACAATAAACAACAAACCGTTGAGCTGATTGCCAAATTAAGTTTTATATAAAGCAGTAAACATAAAATACTATAATATGTTATTATATGGTTTGACCTTATTTGATAGGGCCATATTGCAAGAAATATTGGCAAGAATCTTGCAAATATCTAGACTTTCCTGTTGCTCTGCAAATTAAAATGCAATAACTTTTGCTCTCGAAATGATTCTTATTAAACGAGAAGATAAGAGAATGTTAAATACTGTCTCAAAATACTCTCCACAGAAAGTTAAATTATCTAGCATTACGTTTATCTGCATATTAGAAAGATTTACTTATGTAACTGAAAAAGAAAACTTTTAATAATTTAAAAAGTTCGCGCAAAGTGATAAACGTCACTGTTTCACTATCCCAGTGTGCATCAAAAAACGTTTAGAAAACATACTGTTAATCCTATTGACAAGATTAAAGAATGAACATGTATGAATGAGTTCTATTTTCTTGTCCTTTTAATCATAATATTATTATTGTGGATAAAATAATGTTTCAATAGTGAATATAAAGTAAACAGGTGAGCCACTCGACGAAACCAAGCTATAACCAACCTACGTAATACCCCAAAATAGACGTGATTTTGATAGGCCTGCTGACAATTCTTATATTCTCCACGACCCTGAATTTAATAGGTATTCATTATCATGTAGACTATTATTGAATGTTATACAGAGGGATTACTTTATTACTGCTATAATTTCGTCAGTATAAAAATGTCGTCATTTTGTAATAGCCCACGTAATACCCCATAATACGCATCATCTTGTTACGGAACATGACATCGTATGATGTAGCATATTACTGATTATTATACATATGTAACTAGTTTTGTCTACTTATCATCTTAGTATGCACTTAACTTCTGTAAATGTACAAATTTTGCAAATAACCCGTGTTTCATAGTTTTATTAATTTCCAGTGATTTTATAATATTGTAGTTTTTTTCGTAATGTTAGTTGTAGATGACGCTATTGCCAATATTCAGTCAGTTGCATACGTTGTATGTGATTGACTTTGTATGCTTGCCTCCGGTACGCAGTATACATTTCTTACGTCCAATGTATTTATTCTTTGTATACGTACGTTTCTAATTGGCAAATAAAGATTTGATCTATCTATCTATAATGGATCTTTAACAGCAAGTTCCCTGGTTCAAATCCCGGCCGCATGCCAACGTTTTCGCATTTTCTGTTTTTCAAGTTTTTGCCATCAAAATTTAATTAATTATGGATTTGTATCACCATACTATATAATCGTGTAACAATGTGCTTAAGAAGATCGTAACTGCACTTCATATCAAATAACTAAGCTGCGATAGTCACATTGTAGTAATATAACGCGCAGGGAGCACACCCTCGTGGATATGTTCAGTATCATCATACGAGACAGTAATCTGTTGATGTAAGGCACGAGTTTTATTACTCTTATTCTCTGGTGTAGACAGATCATATAACGGTATGGCTGTTTGTTCGATGTATTTTGAGCAAATTTTTATGTACATTTTCACAAAGTGCACATATAGCCATGCAATCACGCCGGGCCGATTTTTGTGTTAACATCGATGGCAACTTTTATTAACGTTTCAAAATGGCGTAGACTCGTTGAGATTTCAGTTGAAGAATTGTTATTCAGTTCAATTCACATGTTTATTTCAGACGCACATATAGCCTAACTAAAATGTATATTATAAGACATTAAGACTACACATTAAAACGTAAGGCTAAAAACACATAAAAGAGTAAACGCTATTTACGTAATTATAAAAGACAAAGACACGAAATCAATTCACTAAAATAATGACTGTTTACTACAATAGAAACTCATTACAATGACTCAGTAAAATATGTCACTTTTAAAAAAATGAGATTTGCAAAATCTTTCACTTATTTTATAATTTTATTGTTAGAAACAATTCATTTTGAATGTCAGACAATAATTGATGCCGGATAGTACATGCTGTCGTTCTTTGTACATGTATAAATTGCGGCAGTCTAAGAGAGGTATGCATACCAAATGCACTGCAGTCTGCTCTGCAGCCATATTAAGGGAACATTTACTTAGACAAATTTCGACCTTCAGCGCGTTCTATCCTTCGGAGAGATGATGGCATAAACTTTGAGCGCATTTATATCTGCTGTGACTGTCAAATGATTAGAGCATGCGACCTGTAACCACAATGTTCTCGGTTCGAATCCTGGTTGACTAAAATCTTTCGAAAGTTGAGCCCACGTCTTTCGAAACTCTTCGTAGAAGTGATAAATAAGCAGAACAGCACAGAATCTTGAAACTCATCTAGCCGCATGACATTCAAAGAGAACTAGACAATTATCATTCTTGGATTTGGATTTTTAATGATGAAACACCGAGGCTGGGATTAGAGAGATTTTTCGAAAGCAACGTTGTGAAAGTTTTAGCCAGGTAATAGGAACTGCAACTGGACAACCCGAGTGGCTAATAAGTACTTTTTCGAGAATGGGGTGAAAGTGTGATTGGACCTCATGTAAACATTCCTTCAACATACATGCTTGAGACTGAACAATTGATATTTTTTGAGTTGTTGAGATCAGAAAAGTCCCATAATAAACAGGTAACGTTCAACGTTTAGCATATCAGTTTTGAAATTGAGTTGGAGGGCACGTAGCTTTCGAAATGTGGTAAGCTTAGCAAACGTACAGTAAAATCGTAAATACCATTCTTTAGTTCAAACACTTACAGTCTAAAGTCTCTTCGAGTTTGGCACATGTCTTTTAATGTCGTAATTTAATAAATGGAGGCTTGATTTCTATTAAAATTGCGTATACCTATTGTCTTCGCTTTGGAACATTGCAAATATGATAGATTCCTGAATACTATATATACATCGGCGTTATATAATATATATACTATTTCGTGATACTTCATATATATATATATATAGTATAACATATTAGAAAAATATATATAACATTTCGTGATACTTCATGGAACATTTTATTTTAGCCTAAAAACATTCATATTACAAGTCTGACTGTCTGCGGTCATAACGTGATTAATGAACATCGACTGACCGAATCTGATGCTAATTAGTTTTTCCCACACATTTTCAGCGGTGTTTATGATATTCTGTGAATCGTATTAAGATAGAACAAAACAACCACAATAAGAAATTGACAATTTGTGACTCTATGTGACTCACTAAATGGCTAGTACGCTACGATATATGAAAAAATATATGTGTACGCGTGTGTACATGCGAGTGTGAAAGAAAGAGAGAAAAAGAGCCAACAATAAAGGAAAGAAGGCAAGAATGCTTAGATTGAATGAGTGACTAAACAAAAAAGGGGAGATAGTTTCAGAGTTTAAGAAAAACATTTTAGCGGTGATATTTTCGAATATTCACAGAAATAATAAAACGTTTTTCGTACTTATGTTTTTACTAAATGTGAATGTCATGGATCCTACGTGATTTATCTATTATTGAAGCCATGCATTTAATCAGCTGCCTACCTGCATTATGCGCAGCTTCTAATTCTTGTTTCTGGTAAAACGTCCTTGAAGTGAGACCTCCTGTAGGCAATAAGCAGTTTTAGTAACGAAAAATGACGTTGCGAAGATGAAACAGATTTGTTATTGAAATCTGCCATTATATTTCCATGGGGAACTCGATAAACCATTGAAGGGATTTGATTTAACAATTTATCCTAATCTTGAAAGTGTGAAGTACTGGCAGAAGAGCTACACAATCATTTTTCTTAGGAAGAACGAATATTGATTTTCCTAAGAGGAATGTACGTTGTGATTAATGGTGGAAACGAATTCAGGGAAACAGGAAAAGGCATCATTTTTCCATATTTGTCGTGCATTTCAATCTAACATAGACAAATTAACTACTAGAGAGCAACTTAGGGGAAGTGGATACAGTAAGCACAATTTGCACCTGCGTCACAACTTATTATTTAATGAAATAAATCAACTGGCTTAAACGTTACTACAATTTTGAAAACTGTAGATTTATTAGAGCATTAAAAAGCATCATGACGCTTGCCTGGCCAATAATTAAAAGCGAACAGCATTGCAAAACACGAAATGGTTTAAAAATGTCCTTACAATGGTCTGATAATATTAGCTATAACTAAATGTATAAATATTTGGATGTGTTAAGCATATAGCCTACAAACAATAATAATAAACGTTTTATTTAACAATAAAGAGCAAATAATCGTGGCACGTATTGTTAATGTTCTCATTAATTATGATTAAATAAAATGAGATGTGATGAACAAACAAAAAAAAGTAATTCTGAATAAAGCAGAATGCATTTGTTTTTCCTCAACAACTTATAAAAAACAAGCTAGCTGATAGAAATTCGACAACTCGCAAAACCAGACAGACGGACAGACAAACAGACAGAGACAGACTAACAGCCAGATGCGATTGAGAATAAGGGTGGACGAAGTTGAGTAATTGAACCGAAAAATAGTGTAACGACGGCGAATGGCATTGTATGGTCCTGCCGATTGTATGGTCCGAACCTATTTCATACTGGCACTTATAAATAGGCTGAGATGCAATGATTTCTTGGTTCGGTAGTAGACGAATTGGTGTGAACAACATCTCAACATTTGTTCCGTACACGCAACTAACATGGACTAGCACACACGGTCGTCGGGCAAGTTTTTCTACTTAAATCTCTCTCCTGTCGTTTTGCTGTGAGGTAACCAATTTCTACGATTGGGCGTCAATACTGCCAACACTTACAATATCTTGAAAAAGCCTACGACCATTAGGTAAAAAAAACAGCTTTGGATTGGTAATTTGAAAAATCTGTCGCATTTACTCCATGTAAACGCCAAGAAACAATCTTGTTTTTGATTTTGAAAAAATCATGACTATATAAACTCTTCTGTTGTCCTAAATAAGGTTAATTAATGCAATACAGAGTAGAGCCATGATTATGTGGAAACAGCCATCAGCTTGGTGGCTTCCGAAATAAAACTAAAACTCAACAATAGCTTCTGTAGATCGTAGTTATTGACAGGTCGATTAATTGGCCGTTCTAATTATAGATTATAGAGTTAATAAATCTAGTCTTAGTGAGATCCAGTCTTAATTATGATCAGTTTTGTTATAGAGGCATGAACGATTTTGATTAGAAATAGTCTTATTTTTTGTTAACAAAGTAAAATTAATTTTCTGATGCATCAATACAAAGCTTTAGATTGGAACAGCAAATTTACTGCTTTACTTGTTTTTTGAAATTAATAAGCGACGAAAATGCTGTAACATAAAAATATTTTATTTAACTATCGCAAGATTATATTTTGTTTAAAATTTAGCATTACCACCCAATAACGTTTAGCAATTTCGTAATTTCATGCTCATTTTATTTCACGCAGTTCTCATAAAAGCATTTAATGTATTTCTTCTCTCTTTTCTTCATATATTATTAATTATAAATCACATGCGGCGTTGGCCGTGAATTTAATAGGTATCCAAACATAACAGCTTATGTACTTTGTGTGGGATTATGCCGTAAATTAGTTACTTAGTAATGCGCATTAAACTCCTACCCTCTGGGACGCAGGTATAGCTAGACAACTAGACGACGCGTATGAATTAATTATCGTATATTCTCAAGTTCGAATTCAATTAATGGGTTAAGCGAATCATTCTGAAAAAAGGATACTTACTCTGTAAATTCACAAAGCAGTCCGCATCTGTGTAATGGACGTTGTGTATAAAAAATATGGCGCACTTGCTGTTAAGTTTTTGAAGTAGCATCTTGTAAATGTGTTTAATAGCGTTTATGCATAGATGTTATTTTCCTATTCGATTTTTCATTATATTTTGCGAGTTACTATTTGTTGCTTCGTTGTTAAGTCTCAAGCTTGCATCCCCCGTCTCTGTTCATCTATAGTGCATTTAAACGGCAGTGTGCTTTCAACGTTATTGCAAAGTGCTACATGCTCTAGTATATTATCTGCCGACCGGCAACTTAATTCTTTCTGAACTGAGGAACTTTGCCGCAAATTATCCGTTTATTGCTTAGCTTTTGGCGTACTCTTGAGAAATAGTTTCACACTCGTCTTGTCAGACTTGCTTAAGTTTCGTTATTCGTGAAGCAAACGAGAAATTTGAAATTATTAATACCGCACAGTGTTGCGATGTTCCTTATGATCAATGTGAGCTTACTAATGCGTCGCATCTTTACGCTATTATGATCAAATTCAAAACAAACTGAAGATAGAGATGAGCAGATCTATTCATTTTCGATCGAACGTTTTAAAAATGCGCCTTCCCCATTTCAGGTGCAACTGCAACTCTAGACTTAAAACTTTGTGTAAGAAAGCTTTCTCGCGAAATGTTTAAGACACTTTTATTTACGTTTCAACAGGTCAAATATCATTTTTAAAGCTCTAAAAGTTCTATAAAGTACCACTACCAATCAGTATAATAGCAATTCCAAAAAGATTGTCATCATTTATGAATAACGTTCCATCTAAATTCTTTAAACCGTTAACTGTCCATTGAGCAAGGTTATTTGTTACGATATCTGTGTTTTGACATAACATTTTTCATTTTGGTTAAACAAACGGTGAATTTAGTCTATGTATAAAAGAAGCTTACTGCGTAAATTTATTCAAACCTACAGCGAATGTAAAATTACAAGAATTTACCATCTCATGATGTAACCTGAAGACGTTGCTCTTATAATGGATATTTATAATAAAATTCTTTCTAGCACTTTCAGAAATTCGAAAATGACACCCGATGAGTCAAAACGCAAATAAAATGTTTGAGATTTGTGCATTATAAAGTGTCTTATATTTGTAGAATAAAATTGCTGTTTTACATTATCTATATGCTGTTTTCATTAATGGTTTGTAAAGCTGTTGTCGCAATTAACGTATCAGCTTTTTGTTTCGTTTCTAAAGTTATATCTCTTACCACAATGTAATCATTCAACCTGAAACAACATGAATGTTTAATTTTCTTTTGCGCATTATAAACTGTATTATCCTTAGCAAAATAAACAGAAATTTATCATCTCGTTTATTGACATGATTGGCGGATCGCTACCTCTGGCTTAACCATAATTTTTTTAATCGCTTACAAGTTAATTCCCAGCTTCACCCGTGATATTTACAAAATGTTCTGCTGTTCAAGTGGCTGAGAACTTCGCTAATTTGCTAGAGGCTTATAATAAAGATCATTGCAGTTAATGCTCGATAGAAATCATTAATAAAGTGCTTGGTAAGATGCATTGGCTAGTGATAATACATCAAGAAGCATTAGAGCTTTTCTGTTGATCTTTACGCGCGTGATCGCCTTACCAAGTTTTACTAGCTGTGACCTTTTGACCATATAATCGATGCGCAAACACAAGTTTATATTTTAATGGATTTATTGTCTTGGAGAACGTGGAGGAAGCTGCTGCATCATTCGCAAGCATTCTACATGCAACATTGACGGCAATGTATGGATGCCGTTGCCGCTGCATGCATGCTTGCAAAAGTACTGCAAATACTCTCTACGCGTCTTGTCTCTGTCGTGTCTGACAGGACTTAAAGGAAAAGAAAAGGGGCACCTGAGTAGGTTTCAAAAAATCGCCTTAAAAATACATTACTTTATAGCAATTTTATGCATATATCCTATTCGCGTTGAAAGGAATTTTTGTTTGTCTTTATTTTAAATCTCCATTACATGACGTCACTTATGCACAACGTAAATCAGGGAAAGAAAAGGAAATGTTAAATTATGTCCCAAAAAACTTTCCATGCATATCTATGTTATTTAGCTTTCGCTTATCTGTTGGAAAAACTTATGTAACTAGAAAAGAAAATTATTAATTAGTTAAAATGTTTTCACCAGTTGGTGGATTGTCGCTGACTCACACTCCAGGGTGAAACGAACCACTCACTGACCAAAAACGCATTTTTAATCTTATTGACAAGATACAGTAATTTTAAATTTTATTTAGTTAGTGACGTGTGCGCTACGACTTCCCTGATTATTTTTATAAAGTTTACACAATGTTATCTAAACTTGTTTCAAATGACTTATCGTCAAAATGGCTGCGTTTAACGGTAATCGCGGAAGTTTAAATTTTCATGTTTTATACAGCTTTACTGCCGATTGAGTCCTGTGTGTAAAAAGGCAGTATGTAAGTGATACAAAATTTCAAGACGAATTTTTTGAGCTTCATGTATGTGGAGGGTTTTCTTGTGCTTTAAACCCTATAGCGGCATTTATGTCTACTTGCATTTATTTCCTAAGGTTAATTTCGTTTCAATTATTTTAAAAATGTCACGGTATTATAAGGTCTTATTTGTAAAAGCAAGTTATCGCGCAAATGTAATTTTTTGCAAAATTTTCTGTTGAAATGCAATGCTGGGAGAAGTCTCAAATTTACCTACATAGATCGTCACTGATAAAAGTTTTAGGTGTCACGCACTAATAATTATGGTGCTTTACGAGATTTTTAATAAACCAGACTTTGTTAGTACCAAACTGCCTCACTGGATAAACTTCCCTAATAGTTTCTGTAGAAAAACTTACGTATTTTCCAGTCGAAACAATTATTTTACACCGAGATATACAAATGCTCTCTTTCATTTAGTACCAAATTTTTCTGTACCAAACTCTGTACTACCCAATGGCTTGCGGTAGTAACTTGTTCCAACTAGAAAGCTAACAGCCCATGCAATAACGGCATAACACGTTTTCACATCTAACACACCACAAGCAGAAGTGATATGAAGAGTATTATAATTAATACATCACAAGTAATGATGTGAAAATCTTGCATACCAAATACCACACAAGCAGCAGCGACGAGTGAACAGCCTTTTATTTTTGTTGCAGACCTAGTTCAACACCAGTACTAATTTGAAGAGCGTACACGCCAAATACACTACAAGCATTAACAATGTGAAAAATCTGCAAACCAATACAACAAACAACAGTGATTTGTTGTTTCTATTTGGTATTTTCAAAAAGCTAACTTAGAAAAAACTACGGCGCCATGTTTTGCTTTTCTGGAGGAGTAAGTCAGTAAAATTAGTCAAAATAAATGTGGAAAATTATTCAGCTGCTCACTATGATCAAGACTAAGAATTGTCTGATTCAGTGTAGCATAGCAGCCACATTGGATGAGTGTAAATAATAGAAGAGTAAAGATTAATTCAAGGAAACTGTGGACGTGTTACTGTTGACATTATATACAAATACAAACTCTTCAGTATTTGCTTAGCTTCCCCATGACGACTCCTCTTTCTACTCTGGGGAGGAAACTAGTACAGTAATGCAATATACACAGACAAGTTATCTCCATCATGCACAAATGTCATAAAGCTTCATCAGATGATTAGTAATAACTCTAATTGAATTGTTATCAAGCGTCTCAATTCACCTAATTATTCTATGCTAATCCATGCAGTTTTTGCACCACGTCCGGTGCCAAGAACTTGCTCACGTTGTTGTTATTGTTCTTGTACACACTTCAAGGAAAGTTCTAAGGCTTCATAATGAGCAATCAGATAACGATCGGGTCTGAAAACATCACACTGGCGAACTACTGAGGCAGTATAAAATAGTGTTTCTCGAGCTTGCCCCGTTAGGAGTATCCCCGGATGACTGCTACATCTCCACCGTGTTTTTCATTCCGGCTTTTCCGATGCTGACGACTACGATTGCGTAACAAGGTACAACTGAACCTGAATTTACATTTTGTCTTGCCTTTTGGCCAGTACTAATGTTCCTTCTATAAGAAATTCAGACGAAATAGTTCATAGTGTGCATTTATTCGTGCTATAGTTGTGGTCCTACTGCCGTGTAGCTTATAAGAACTTGACAACGAGTGAAAGCCACACTACGATGAATCGGTTCAAAAAGCTCGAATTAAGGAAAATACTAACTCTTTGCACAATTGTATCTAAACTTTGCCGAAAGTATCAAGTCATTGGTTTCTTGATGTTCTCATTAATTCATTACGCTTACAGTTTAGAAAATCATTAAAAATTAATGATGGGTGCAATCCAGTCATTAATATTCTCTGTGAAGACTGTATCGTATTTATTTATCGTTATGTATCGCGTTTTGTAATGCAGGCAGGCACACAAAGTGCCACCAGTTTCATTATGTGCGATAGATTTTGATAAAACAAGTGTCAATTCTTAAGCATCACATCGACGATATAGCAAGAACTATCGTTACAAGAAGTGAGTTTTAGCAAAGAACACAAGAGAGTCGAAGTCTCCCTTGAACGAAGCTGAGGCGACAAAAAACGGCTGTTCGAAGCAGAGCTGTTTTTGTCTAGTGGAAACCCTATGCTTTTAAATACACTAGCACACTATCGTCACTATGTACACTATATATCTATATATATACTCATCAGTACAAAATCTAGTCAATTCAAACAATTCTCCTTTGAACAGATGGAACGGGAGAGAATAAAATGCATCTTATCCACATAAAACAGGCTTCGGGTCAGATCATACGAGGCCTAGGTGGTGAAAATATTGGGCGAAACTTGCGGTGCGTCCATCACGTTTTCCTACTCGGACTTTTAACGCAACCCTATGTCCAGAAACGGCGACTGAGGAGCTCAAAGCTTTATTTGGTGTCTTTAACTATATAACACGTTGCAATTATTTTGTCTTTGTCTTTTCTCAATGTGACATTTTAGTAATGTCCTTTTGGTAAAGACATTACTGTTATAGTTATGTTTCTGGTTCCCCTTTGTTATAGAGTATTGGTCTCCAATTATGTAGAATTATAGTCAGTAAACTGACTAACTTATCTCAACAACAGGAAGCAACCGGACGTAGATGTGGAAAAGAAGAAAATAAAATTCACTGGTCACTCAACTTTTATTATCTTGGGATACAAAGATGAGCAAGCGGTCATATGAGACGCAGAATTATTGCCCAGTGGAGCGCTCATCTATGAAAGCAAGGTGAAAACGAAAACGAACATCAACAAGAACAATGAACCTACTGGACTGGAAGTGACTACAGCTGATACGGCAAAGTGACGAGGAAGGCGAACCACAGCGAAAACAATGAACCTGCTAAACTGGAAGTGACTACAGCTGATACGGCAAAGTGACGAGGAGAATGAACCACAGCGAAAACAATGAACCTGCTAAACTGGAAGTGACTACAGCTGATACGGCAAAGTGACGAGGAGAACGAACCACAGCGAAAACAATGAACCTGCTAAACTGGAAGTGACTACAGCTGATACGGCAAAGTGAAGAGGAAAACGAACCACAGCGAAAACAATGAACTTGGTGAACTGGAAGTGACTGCGGCTGATAGGGATGCAACACCAACAGCGTCTTATCCATGAATCTTCTTCATACATTTATTTTATGGGAGGTATAAAATTTAATAATAATATAATTTGTTAGACGGGCTGATGCTATAAATAATATTATATTGATATGTACAGAAAATAATATAATATTCTTGCGGGAAACTATATTACCTAGACAAGAATTGTTTAAACCACACGATATTCATCCTAATTTTAATTCTCTCCTTGTAGTTATAGAGGCCGGGTTTTAGAGGACAGACCATTTGGGGGATTAGCCGTACTTTAAAAAGATGTTTAAATGACTATAGAAATTTTGTCTAATGAATACAGAATTGTGGGTGGAATTTCATTGCCAAAGAAATTAATGGATACATATTTTTACATTGTGTATTTACCTCATCAATGTGCATATAATGAGGACGAATTTCAATTCTACCTAGGCTTAATCACACCAGGATTATTGAAAAATGTCCCTCTAGTTATATTGCTGTTATAGGAGACTTCAATGCACACTCTGATCATAATTCTGATAAATCATTAATTGATATGTGCGATGTTAGCAAACTCGCTGTAACTGATCTAAAGCTACTGCAAACGTCAACCTTTATTAGTCCCAGTCATAGCATAACATCTTGCTTGGACTGTTGTTTGGAGCACGCCTATCATGGTCACAATTGTTGATACTTGTACTGTACGTTGAACAGCTATGATCATATGTTCTTGCTATGTCCTTCAATACATCTTTTATAATTGAGGTTGACAGATTCTGGACTACCGAACTGCTGAATAATAACCATAACACGCTAGAATTATCAGGGATATAAAAGAGATGGGATAATGCTTTAAGTCGTCTAATTATACGGAAATCTAAGTGAAGAATTACTTTCGAAAATGATTGTTTCGTTAGAAACCGTTTATTGTACTGAGAGGCTAGTAATGTATAACATCAGAACAATCTGAATAAACTATATAATGATATATGCTCAACTGTATTCCCATGAAGCCAGTTGGAGGAAGAGGGGTTACCGTGATCATTATAAAGTCATGCCTGGGTGGATAAAATGGTGGCTCGTGAAAAAGATGAAGCGCGCTTCGTTTCCTTGTACGGGTTAATTATCGTAAACCTAGGCAAGGTATGCATACTGATAATATAAAAAGATTATGAAAAACGGCCAAGCCCGTTTTAAACATGTGTTAAGGGAGAGTGACTCTCGATCGAATAAAGTAGAGTACAGATTTTGTGAAGAACGACTGTAGAAATTTTTGGTCAGCAGTACGCAAGTCAATTTATATTTACTAACTCATGAATATTTACTAAAAACATTTTATTTTTTCCTATGCAAGTTTTAGGTATGTATATATTATGTGTGTTCTACGAATTTTTACTTACAAGTATTTGATGTATTTCGTATAATATCTGTCGTAGCATGCACAAATTCTGCTATTATTGCAAGCATAAAATAGACTGAGAATGGCTTGAGATGTTGCAAATTGATTTTTGTTTGTTGTTTTAACACCTGTTTCTGTTAGTGTGAGTGCCTGGCTGACAACAACATTGATTTCTCTTTCATCTTTTCGTTCTATTCAGACATCCAAATGCCAATGTTAACCGTCTGTTAGTTTGATGTGCATGCACTGTCATGCACATATTACACAATTAAAAATACACAAAAAGAAAACGATTTCGTAGGGCTATGCTTGAAACTTGTTGATCTCAATTTTTTATTAACAACGATAATTAAATTTCAATGTCCATGGGTTGTATACATGAACAAGAAGAGAAGCTTAAAATAAAATGAGGACATATCGAAACCTTTAAAAAGGTACCGATTTGAAAACTATTTATCATTTGACGCCACAAGGTAGGCTATAATAAACTACATCAAATTTAGGATAAGCGTCCATAAATTGGCCATTGAATCCGGCCGGTATATAAACTTTATATAATATCTAGGCGTGAGAGACCTTAACCAAACTGAAGATGAAATGCACATGCTTGTCCACATTATCAAGATGATAGATTGACGCTTTTTCATATTATTGAAACTTTGTTCCCTGCATTTTCTGCTATACCAATAATAAATTTATCTTTATAATGAGTAGTAAGATATTGAATTATGTAAGATTATTGTAGTTTTTTGGGAATCACCTTTCATACTAGGAATCATTTAAAGTCTATATAAAATTTAGATACAATTGTGCAAAGAGTAATTATTCTCCTATTTGTAACATTGTTGTGATAATTATTTTTAACATTTGTATAAATTAATTGTTGCGCTCGAGCTATTACTTTGTAAGGGGATTTTGTCTCTAGTAAACGTCTCTTTTATTGTCTATTAAATCTATGTTGTTCATTTGTTGTTGACGTTTTATGTGTGTAATGGTGGTTCAATAAACCGACAAACACATGAACTCATTCTAGATTAGTCTTGAAGATGAGTTACTGAATCAACAGAGGTGCCTTGGAAATGTTTTTATGTGTATACGCTTCAACGAAAGAAAAAGTCGAGTCGTATTTTGTTTTCATTTATTTTGTCTTAATTATTTGAACATCACATAAAATGACTGAAGACAAACTTACATACAAAAAATTGTAAAGTAAGTGATGTGGGGGGGGGTGAGATACAGTTACCTCTTTATAAGCGCCTATCAAAAAGTAAAAATCTTCTTAAATCCATAGCATCTAATCTAGTTTTAATAAGATTTGTGATCTGTTATCGCAAACAACCCAGAAGCAGTTTCTGGTTGGTCACACATCCATGTAGTAATCAGATCAATTATCCTTTCACGTCACAAGGAAAAATCGTTACCACAAAGCTATTTCCCAATTATCGTTCATATTTATTATTCAATTGTCGTCAGTTATTTGTTTCTAAAAACATGTAAATTAAACTGCAAATTTTCTACACAGTTCTCACGTGTCTACACGCATTTAATATAAATAACACATTTTACATTACCTTTTATTTTAAAACTTCATGTTGATATGAAGATTTTATAAAACAGTCTGTTCCAGAATATCCGCTAAAAACGTTTTTCAAGATGGCCGCCAAAGAGCGCTCTCTTCTAGTCTCAGACTGTTTACCCAGTAAAGAACTTCTGTGAGGCATTAGTAAATTGGGAGGATAGTTCACTAGATTTAGTTTATTTACAGCAGCTGTATAAGTGTTAGGAATTGCGCAAAAGACTTGCCTAACATGTGCAACAGTTTTTGTCGATAAACATAATTACTGAGAATGTTTGTGCACAAATAAAGAACAAATTGTCAGCGCAAACGAACTGTTATGCCTCTCTTTCAAATAAATGAGCAGTAACAGCCTGCCATTCAGCAAAACATTTTATAAAGTCTGAGTGTAGAAGAAGCTGTCATGCGTGTAATCAAGACACAGTTAAACGTCGCTAAACACAATGCGAAAAATAAAACATTGTGTTGGATAACACTGTCGATTTTTAACAAGATAAATAAATGCAGAACCAAATCCGCTACTAAAACCGTGTTCGTTACTTGACTCTTATTGGTTCAGTGTAGTTTAATCATACCAAATGCTGGAATAAAATGAAATCAGCGTATGGGTCTTTTAGAATCGGCTGCTGGCGGATAAAGCTATACGCGTGAGATAAATCACATTTAAAATCTCAAAAATAAGTTACCTTTTATTTTGTCATATTTATTTATTTGTTTATTTTTTATTTAAATCAACACACAAGTTATTATATAAACACAAATAAGTGATGATACTTTTCTGTTTTGATGATACCTTTATTAGTGGATCTTTAGATTTAGTCAGATACTAACTACACTATATAAACTACATGACTTAAGTATACATTCTCTAAGTTCACTGTGTAACATCAGCTACTTTACAAACAATAATGACAAGTGACTTCTGTGAAAAACGCATGAAAACCAAGCATTTCAGTAATCTTGATAGGGACAACGCTTCGGAGTTTCTCATAATATCTGCTTTTCCCATTACATACTACCACAGTAAATGCTAACAAAGGTATTCTTCAATATTAAACACGTTAGCAACAGTCGTTACATGTTCATCTCCGCCTCGATGGTCAGAAATAATCAAACAGATAAAATACACAAGCAGTTTACTAGGAACATCAATTTGTCTTTGTCCTCTTTGTCGTCATCCGACCGCCGCTGTCGTCATCATTGTGCTATTGTTAAATGGACAGAAAATCATGGTTGATTTGATGCAGTCAATAAAAATCAATAAGAACTTTTAGTAGACTCATGACATACCAAATTAAGAACACAGATAAGTTAAATATGCTCACATGTTTGAAAATAAGATAGTGCTCTTCTGATGATTGCCATGATCATAATCATAAAGAAGTCGAAGTGCTCAATAAGTCTTTTTTATTTTTCACAGAAGGTTTCGTCCTTCGCGGCTTCATCCTGAAATCTACTTGTATGACGTTCAAGGTCTTTCAAGATCTAGGCCACACACGTCAGTGAAGGACGATAGCTTCTGTAAAAATAAAAAAATCGAGACCTAATGAGCACTTTGCCTTCTTTATGATTATGAGCACATGTTTCTTAAACGTGGCCACATTATAACAAGACTGCATATATATATGGGGGACGGTCAAAAGACAACCAGACAAAGGACGGCCGGTCAAAGGATCGCCTCGGACAATATACCACCGGACAAAAGGCCACCGAACAAAGATTCGCCTAAAAAGACAAAGGACCACCAGGCAAATGTCAACAGAAAATCATGTGAGATGTATTGTGCTTTGCGTTGAAATATTTATATCAATAATTTTCAGAGGTCAAACTTAAAAGTTCTACATGATTTATTTTTCGGTCTTTCTGCTCATGTGAGCCAAAACACTGTTTTTATGCATTAGATAATTCGCTGGTGCTATAGATTAAAAAAATTAAAAATCCATCTTCTATACCATTCATTTCGGACAATCAAAATGCAGGTAATATTGTATCACAGTTTTTAATTATGCGCTATACGGGATAATGTGCAATACGTCAGTTGGACTGAATTTAAAGAATAGACCATGAATGTACTTCGCAAAGAGAAAACAGTTATCGCAGACAACTTACAGCGAATTAAACAATTGGGATAATTCGAGGCAACCTACAGTTTCGTGTGTCATTTTTAAATCAGCGGGCTTTTGATCAGTCGCCAAAGATCAGCAGACAATACAACGTCCAGACTGTTTTTTACATAACAAAGTGCAGAAAAGTGGTTAACTCATTTTACCAGTATGTTCTTCGTAAGATATCTGGCATTGTTTGGGCAAATCAATTGTAGGCAGGGAGAGCTTTATAAATCACTAGGTCTTTTGCATCGTACACTTAAGGATAATGGCTTCCAACTTCAAACTTAGAAATGACTTTCAAAATTTTACAGAATACCAACAATATCGCTAATTTCATACAAAAAATTCAACACCCTTTTAGTGTCAACAACTACCGGTGGACAGCATTTCATCACCGTGCCATGCTCAGTTACACAAAATTAGCGTCACACTTAGACAACTTTTGTAAGATGAACGTTCCAAAAAGTGAAACATTGTATGAGTTCAGGTACAATTTAAGTTACAATTTAAGCATAGCGTTTAATAAAGCTATGTTCGTGTTGTACCTTATCAGTAACATTTCTGTTTATCATTTGGAGTAAAATTCTACATTTTGAAAGCAAACTAGTCTTGGTTTTTATTTTAACTAAAATATGAACCGGCTTCCTTGAAGATGTTTAGATGTGTATGTTTATTGGTATACTGCTAAAACTTGTTTTGTGTCGTGCCACCATTTTAACTGAAGCCAAATTACTTATTGAATGAGCTATTAATTTAAGCGTATGGGACTCTGTAACATGTAGTTACTTTAAAAATTCTAAAATTACTATTATGTCTAACACACTCGTTTTGGATGCCTATGTTGATTAGTACTGATATGAACTGTTTTTATTTTAGGTACTTATAGTTTTATATATATATATATTAATTCTTTATTTGTCATAAAAACGGTTCCCTCATTATAATAAAATTGAGTTAGCCTCAGCGTAATGTTAAAATAACAACACTGTTCAAGACAAATGCGTCCAGTGCATACTAAAAAAACTAAAGTGCAAACTATATACAATATAATGAACATATTTACAAATACCATATTAAAATATTTTCACAAACAATTATAGGAAAGTACATTAAATTTTACATTACATAGTGCACACTATTTATACATTTAACATTACGAAACACGAAACTAACATAACACACGTATTACATTACATAATTTTTTTTAAAAAATTTCATTTTTAATCATTATATGGAGTCAGGGGCGGGGGTATATGAAAGTGGAGTCCGTGTAATTAGTATCAGATGCACAATGTGGAAGTTGAAACCTGTTATATTGATATTCTTTTAATTTCTTTTTAAAGTGGTGGAGAGATTCTATTTGTTTTATTTCACTGGGTAGTAAGTTCCATAAATGTATGGCCTGTTTTGATATAGAGTTATTTCCAAATTTATTGTTTACTGTAATTTGCTTTAAATTGTATGTTCTAGTGTTCAATGTGGTATCAGGAATAAATGCTAAGGGATTGTTTATAAATGGAATGCTCAGTTTATTTATATATTTATAAAGAAATATCAGTGTTTTGTAATCTCGATAGGCTTCTAATATTGGTATTTTTGTGGACGTTCTTAAGCTTGTTGCAGAAGCAGCATGTTGTTTAGCAGTTTTGTTAGAGTAGCCATGAATTAATCTAAGTGCGTAGTTTTGCATCGTATTTAGTTTTCTAAAGTTTTCATATTTAACGTTTTGAAATAAAGTGCAACCATATAGATAATGTGGTAATATTAGACTTTTGTAGATGAGAATTTTTGTTTTCTTGGTTAGATGGCCTCTGGTTTGGCGTAAGAATGTCGTGCTTAATGCCATCTTGTTGTGTATTTGATGAAACTGTTCATCCCAAGTGAGTTTATTGTCGACAGTAATGCCTAAAAATTTTACAGTTTTTGCTTGTTCTATGGAACAGTCACCTACTTTTAGTGTTGCATTAGAAGTAATGTCATTGGATTTGGGTGATATTACCATAAATTCTGTCTTATCATCATTCATTTTTAAACCAAAATAGTTAAATGCTGCATTTATATTTGTTATGTCTTTTTCTAGATTATTTTTTGATGTTAGAAAGTCTGCGTGTGCTGTATAGAGTGTTGTATCATCGGCATATTGTGTTAAGTCTGAATTATGTAAAACTAAATGAATTTTATTAACGTATAAACAAAAGAGTAATGGACCTAATATCGTACCTTGTGGAATGCCTCTCTGTGGTGTGTCCCATGTTGAAAAAGTGTGTTTGTTCAGTTTGACTCTTTGTTTTCTATTGTGTAGGTAATTATTAATTAGTTTGAGAGAAGTATAATCGAATCCTAGTTGGCGTAAGTTGTCTAGTAGTAAATTGTGATCGAGGCTGTCAAAAGCTTTACTTAGATCTAAAAATGCTGCTGTTATATATTTATTTTTATTTAAGTTGTAACGCCACTTTTCAGTGGCATCAATTATCGCGTCTATTGTAGAATGTAGTTTTCTAAAACCAAATTGATGATTTGACAGTAACTTATTATTTTCAATGTAATGGTTTATTTGGTTGTAGATAACTCTTTCAAATACTTTGGCTAGTACGTGCACTACTGAGATTGGTCTGTAGTTTTTAGCATCATCTTTAGCATCTTTCTTGTGTATTGGAGTTATGTTTGCTTGTTTACACACTGCTGGAAATTCTGAGCGCATTAAGACTTGGTTTGTGATATATGTTAAATGAGGAGTAATGATGCTGGCACAGTCTTTTAAGATCTTTATTGGCATGTCTGAGGGTCCACTTCCTTTATTTATATTTAAACTGTTTAATATTCTAAAGATGTCGTATTCTGTGACGCTAGTAAATGAGAAAGTGGATTGTATTACTGATTGGTTTTTGTATATATTGTGTATATTTGCATTATGTTGGTGTGGCAAGTTGTCAAATTTTCCGAGATTGATAAATGTGGAATTTAATTTGTTAGCAATGTCAACTGGATCAGATATTATACTGTCATTTTCTCGTAAACTATTTATTTGTAATTGATCGTTTCTGTATCTGTTAAGTACGTCATTAATTAAACGCCATTTTTGTTTAGGTGTAGTTGCATCATTGCATTTATTAATATAATATTTATTTTTGAGTTTCCTGTTGTAGCTATTAAATTTATTTCGTGCCTTTTTGTAATAATTGTAATTGATTTTACCTTTTAAATGTAAATATGTTCTATATAATTCATTTTTATTGTGTCTTAGTTTTGCGAGTTCTGTATCCGCCCAAGGGCAGGCAGATTTTGCATTAAATTGCTGCTGATGTATTTTCGTAGAACTATATTGTCCTAGTTCTACTAACTGTACGCGTGGGACCTTTATAGGAAATATAGCTGTTTTCAATATCTATTGTGTGTAGTGAAACCAAACAATCCATCCATCAGTCCATGCGTAATGCTGAACCATAAATTATCATCAACTGTTCTGCTGCTTTCTTTGGAGCTTTTGTCCCAGAGTTATATGATTTATAGATCCACTTAATAGCGTTGATAATAATAGGTGCTTCAACGTGC
The DNA here is from genome assembly GCA_030141605.1 of Tubiluchus corallicola. Classification (NCBI taxonomy): domain Eukaryota; kingdom Metazoa; phylum Priapulida; class Priapulimorpha; order Priapulimorphida; family Tubiluchidae; genus Tubiluchus; species Tubiluchus corallicola. Next base: position 202,738 of record JAQGDQ010000334.1, on the reverse strand, counting down.
AAAGTTTTTGCATTACTCAACTTTATAATAACATACAGCTTCTGTTCTCCGTCAACAAGACATAATACATTATATGCATGGGAATTACGAACAATACTGTGAATAGCATCAAAAATTAAAGTTAATATTGTAAATTGGTTAATTTGGCCATAATTTTATAGTATTAGGAACAAATTCGAAGAAACCGAATAACTCTGCTAGTTATAAGCACTTCATTGATCTTATCAAAATCTGGCGGTACTCCCCGACGAGTTTTCATAGGACACTGACTGTTTTGACATGCTACTTGACTTGTTAATTAGTGATTCTATGTGTTAAAAACCTTTCCATTTATGTGATAGAACGCAAACTATTTTTAGACGAACGCTTTTAACATCACTTTTTCTCACGTATTTGTATGGGCCAATATGGTTAGTTTGAAAGTTCAATGTTAAAGCAATAACACTGAACGAGTCAATAGCTGTCCATTTACCTTTTAAACAGGAATTCATCGATTCTGGATGCTGTTCATTCAGATAGTGCAACTAAAACGCCAATCAAACATTGCCGTCGTATCAAACAATATTAAAACTATGACAGACCCAACTGTCATTCATTTGGCCATATGGTAATATGTAACGTGTAAATTACTATTTGCTTAGCGCAGTATAAATTCCTGTATAATTGGCCCATTCGGGTAAGAATGGCAAAGCCTTACTATACAGAATGGCAAAGGCTTACTATACTTAGCAACAAACTAAAAATGATTGAATTCTATGCAATTGAACCTAAAGAATTTAGGTTAATTTTCAGTGATTTGTAAGTACTTTTGAATTGCGTACAACTGCAAAAATATCTTTGGACCCAACAAGTAAATTTGGCAGGACTGGTGTGATATAACTCATTTGAGGTGATAAGTCATTTATTTGTTTGTATGTACGTTTTATTTGTTTGTTTGATTTTTTGTTTGGTTGTTTTAATTTTTGCATTTGTCTTTCCATGCCGTCGTTTCTTTATTTTTGGTTGGTAGCTGAGAAACAATAAACTTTTCTCAATAGATCTTGTGAACAGATTTCATTTTTCGTTTAGCATGACTGTGAACAGACCCTAATTAATACTGTACTTCTAACAGATCTCCATAGGCCTACTTGATCGCTCCGTGATCCATAAAGCTTTCCGAATGCGCATAGGTGGCCTTCACGCATTGTTGCATAATCCATGCTGGCCATCCTAATAGCACTAAGTAAAAATAAGAAATGCATTGACGACAAAGTTTTTAAAGAAACTATTTCTTAAATCCTTTTCAAACTTTTAGTAAAAGCTATATGAAGAAAAACTATAGACTAAGAAAAGAACAGAAAAGATGTGCAGAGTCTATACACAAGTAAACCATAGAGAGGATTCTATACATTTTCAGATCCCGGTGGATTTAGTTTAGAGCGTGATTAGGAAGCTGAACGACTTGCGAGCTCGCGTTTTATCCTGGGCAATAATAAGAGAAGGAAGCGTAAAGTCGGTGGTAATTTCCTCTCTGATTTCATTGTAACATGCAAACACTGTCATACCAAGCAGGAGTTGTCAGACAAGTTTCATGCTATAGCTAAGAACATTGACATCTGTGTACTTTAATAACAATATATTTTAGTGCTCTTAAACGTCATAATCATCATCATCATCATCTGCTACTACCATCGCTTCTGCCGCCAACACTGGCAACAACAGTGACAAAGATGACAAGGACAACAACACCAACACTGACAATAATAACGACAACGAAAGCAACAAAAACAATAATAACAACAACAACAGCCTCCTCATCATCATCACCTTCACCATCTTCATTCCCACTAATATTATCACGTCCATCATATTGCTGCCTGCGTGACAGTCATTGCAAAAACAAAAAATTATACCATCAGCTGCTGTCATCATGTTATTTCTTTTGTACATATTTTTAAATTTGTCTTTCTTAAGACAGCGAACATTCAGGAGAATAAAAATGATCGTAAAATCGTTGAAGAGCGTCCGCTTTTTACGAACTTCTTATGCGCCACTGTATCGCTTTGATTCATTATTTAAAAAAATGTGGGTAAATTTGTCCGCACCGCTATGGTAAAATCACAAAATTCGAATTTAATTTCGAAATAGAGTCCATGTTTTCACAATTTTTTTTGAAAAACTAGCTTCGCAAAGAAATTTTGAACAGCATCAGCTGCTATTTTGACCATCAATTTTACACCAGCGACGTTGATTAACGCGCGCGTTCATAATAAACATTGTTTACTAATTTATTTGTGACACCTCACCAGGCTCAGGTGAGGTAATCGATATAATCCACTAATGGTGAGATTACAGACGTTTCAACAAAACATTGTGACGCAAGATGTAGGCTAATCAGCGAAGAAGCTATTTCACTTTATAAGGTCAGGTATCATATATCCATTCAGCTACTGATCTAAATTAATGATGGATTTATAAACTGTTTCACTGATTGATATACGGTGTATGGCTGGCACTACAGTTGTGGTTTTTTTAATTAATCAGTTAATCTAACTAGTTAAATCACTGTGGAATGAGCGAATTATCAATAGAAAAGCTGAACTGCTTGGCCAGCTGTAAAGCATGAACTTTGGGTTGCCATGAACACCGACGACATGGTCGTCTTGCGGTTACAGCGTCTGCCTTAAAAGAGAAGGTTCTTTGTTCAAAACTATAAATCCAGTCTGTTTTCTGTTTTTATCACTTCCTGATTTCAAAGTTTTCTCGAAACTAAATTAATTATGGGGTTGTTCCATATTCACATCAAGCTTATAAATAATTAACGCTGCCTCTGTCTTTGAATTGGTATCACAATTAGACCCATTCTCTTAAAGGTAAAAATGACTTCCTAAAAACGTCGACAAATGAAACGTTTTACTCACTAATTTGCATTTTTAATTTCATTTCATGTGTGGAACAGCTTCAAATTACTCATTATAACTGATTGCATTTAGCGTGATTGTTAAGAATGTTATGGTTGAATTAATCATAATGAAAAGCTGTCCTTAAACCCATAAGTTAAATACGATTTAACTATAATATTTATTACAGATAAATCTTCTTCAAATGTCTAAACTACACTGAATAAGAAATTAGAATTCAGTTTAAAAAATATTAATATGCTTCTAGGAAAGCATTCATGGATGGCTCTTGCCACTATTTAATGATACTCTAGAGAAATAAACATTCATAAATAGAAATCAGTCAGCTGTTGTGTAAGACGATGTTTACCCAATGTAGACTGATGCCACAGTAATCTGGGTTCGAATCCTGGCTGACTCATAATTTTCAGAGCCTTCCTCCTTCTAAATTCAACAGTTGATTTCTAAATTTCAGCCCATGATAACAGACAGCCAGATATTTTGCATCCTCAAATCTCAAAAAATGAGATCACAATAATCTAGTTTTTGTGAATTTCAGGTTGTCCACCCATCAAACCATTTAGTTGTCCTGGTTTTGCTGATGTCTGTTTACCATTGCAATACATCTGTGATGGTTCACCTGACTGTCCTGATGGATATGACGAGGACATCAAAGTATGCACAGCTGGTAAGCACAAAACTATTGCAGAAATACAATACTATACTTCTCTCTCTCTCTCTCTCTCTCTCTCTCTCTCTCTCTCTCTCTCTCTCTCTCTCTCTCTCTCTCTCTCTCTCTCTCTCTCTCTCTCTCTCTCTCTCTCTCTCTCCCTCCTCCCCCTTCTCTCTCTCCCTCTCTCTCTCTCTCTCTCTCTCTCTCTCTACTCTCTCCCTCCTCCCTCCTTCTCTCCCTCTCTCTCTCTCTCTCTCTCTCTCTCTCTCTCTCTCTCTCTCTCTCTCTCTCTCTCTCTCTCTCTCTCTCTCTCTCTCTCTCTCTCTCTGCCTCTCTCGTCTCAAATCTCGCTTTCTGTCTCTCGTCATTCTCTTTAATACTACGAATTATGATTATAAATTGATGAGCATTTACATTAATGTTATAAATTTACATAACAAATAAAAAAGACTACAATAATGCGCAGATCATAAAGAGAATTCCGTCAGTGCACAATTCTGTAGGTGGTTTGATCTCAAAATTATGAACGAAAGAAGTTTTGTTATTAAAACACGCAATAAAACGACAGGTTAATATTTACTTGATCAGAAGTTTATTAAGACGTAGTTTGTTATGTTTGTATAGCCTGAAGAATTAATTATTATTCTCAGGGAGCTTCTACTAGTATTACTGATTCACATTTGGGGTACTTTGGAACAAGGAATTTGATGATACATAACATTCGTGTATTGAAAGCAAATTTGTTTAGCTTTTTCTTCAAAAAATTGCTGATCGTTCTACAAACTAAGAAATCATCTTCAAGTTAAACGTCAAAAGCAGTATTTCTCAAGACTCAGGTCCTGACACAATTAACTTATTAGAAATGCTATAAGCGCGAGAAGAAACTAAGTCTACTCAGTCTAATAGTCATAACCATATTTCTACCTCTGATGGTCACTGGTTAATTTCACTAATTTAACCACTGTTAGTGAAGTTTGAATTTGTTGAAATAGTTATATAAAAGAACGCACCTACGTACGCCAACACAAAAGAAAGCTTATCTATGTACAATGTACCAATGTACTTTTACACATAATGTTGAGCTGAACAGGTGAAAGTGCATTGTACAGTTCTATTCATAGGCACCAGGTCAACCAGCCTACAGGTAATGTTATGACCTCCACTTTAAACTAGGAAGCCCATAACAGTACCTGCGATTGGTTGAGCAGTGGTTTCCTGTTGAAAGCACGAACACGTGACATGGTCAGTTGTCTGCTTTTTGTGGTGGAATGCACTTCTCCGGTCTGCCTACCGAGTGTCTTGGATTGCGTAAGGTTTGAAGCATTGTCATCAGGTTTTGTTTTTTTTCTATTTGTGTTGTTCTTCTCAGCCGTCCCTTTGGATTTCTAAGTTTTGGATTTGTTGTTTCTTTTTTAAAATTTCTGGAGTGTCCGTTATGCAGCGCTTACCCGCATCACCGATGGCGGCCCGTTGGGCTATCTACCGGGTCGAACCCCGGAACAATATTGTGTGATTTCTGCTGTATTTCAAGCTTATATTAGCCTTTGGAAGTAATGCTAATTATAATTTTTAGAAAGTTACATTTGTTCACGAGATCAGGAATTTCTAAACGTAACTTATTTATTAATTTTGTATAATTATAACGTACCAGACTTGTCAAAAAAGATAAAGACAAAGACAAGATTTATTTACCGTCGCTCGTTTAACAGACAACATCAGCACTTCTACGAAACGTTAACCGACACTAAAGTAATGTCAGTGTTCTGTCATCAGGGTAATGTATACTAACTGCTTATTGTCACGCATTTTCTGCTTTTTGTAGCAATTACGTCGCATTCATTAATCTGATCTAATCAATACTATAAGTAGGAATTAGGAAAATGGACCGACCGTTATTATAATTTCCACTTCATAACGATTAGCAGATTAATGTATCAGCTAACTAAATAGTAGAACCCATGAACTTAATGATTCCAATGTTCATTGATATCGGTTACTGTACATTGTATATAATACACATAAGTTACACAAAAATAAACTTGTTGTCTTGAAGGAAACTGGATTACTCGTTTGCGTCGTAACTCTATAAATAAGTCTGTTTCGCGTGGCGGTTGATGTTGTTGTCGTTTTCATCTTTCTTCTTGTTGTTCTTCATATATAACAAGTTTTAATCAGTTTTTAATATTGCGACTTACCTTGTATTGTAATTTCTTACGGAAAACATGGCGCTCTAAATGTAAATGTCATCTTCACGAAAAAACTGAACCCATTTCACAAGTTCTCATCTCCAAGCACGAGTGTGGAAGAGGTTTTTGTCTGCATATTATCTGTTGACATTAGACATCCACTGGGAAATTTAAGCCTTTTTAAGCAGCGTTATGGAACTGTTTCGTAGTATCTTACCTCTGTACAATCTTGGCTTCATGTATTTAACGTAGCCCCATGAATTAGTTATACTAGTATAGGCAGACCTGTCAGTCTAGACTTTACAGTGACGACGAAGTAAACTAGTAAGACAGCTGGCGCACTATAGTTTTAGATGTATTAACAAATGGTAAACTGTGCATCATAATGGGTAGGTTTTAAAGTCGATGAACTTCTTTTACTTTTAGCGAAATAAGCAACATGGGTAAAGAAATAGTTTGCAGAAAGATGCTTCCAAGATCGACCAACTATTCTAAAACCATATATGTGCTTGGTAAATTTGCACTATGAATGTTGATCAGAAAAATTAGTCTATATCGTTTTTGAAGCTAGCAACAAACATGTTCCATACATTTACTGAGTTTCAACTTTTTTGTTTTACCTGCATTATACGCCTTTTAAACACCTGTATCTCTTCAAACATCGCCGGCATTCAAACGTCCAACACTTGATTGTTCACTATATCTCCCCCCCCCCACAGTAAACTTAGTACTCTCGTCTCCTATGCGTTCCCTTATAAATTTTAATACCCCCACTTGCATTGGGACTCTAATTGAATAATTGCGTGTTAACTCTGAAGAAGCCCTGGAAACAAGCGAGACATGTAAGGCTTCAGTAGTCGCTAGCCAGGTAATTTTCAGTAATTTAGTTAAGTAATGACGCAGGGCCACCGCACGTGGAGTCCAGCTTCCTACGCCTCCAGAAAGGAAAACATTTTGTGTGTCAAAATCAAATGTATTTGCAATACGAATTTTTATTCACACAGGACATTCCGTCTCTCGGGGACTTTGAAATTTAAACTGACAAACATGACAGATTTCGAAAATAAATTTCGGAACGTAAAGGCAAGAACTCTCTTACACACAATACAGTATAGACAAATTTTGTGCAAAAAGATAGAGCTTAACCGTATTAGGCGCCTAATCGTAATTTTTTCAAGTTAAACATCCCTAAAACATATTTACCTACATATTTCTGAATATACTCAGAAACATATGTACATGCATAGATATGTATATGTCTGTGCAGACGTACAAAAAAGCACAAGTATGCATTTTAGATACATTATCTACGTACACATGGATACGTACGCTAGAAAGCGGTAAGCCTACTTTGCATGATTAAGGTGAATATAGTTTATAGAAACGCTGACAACTACAACCTAGGCCAAAAGTGTGGAACTAACATAAAAACTTTTCTTGTAATGTGGGAATGCCGTCTTAAGATTCTGTGTCGTGAATTTCACACAGCAGCTCGTTTGTTACTGTGCATCCAAAGCAAACTTGTTTCAGTTGCAGTCATAGTTCTATAATTAAATGCATTTAAGCCAGAACGCTGATTCTCGTAATGGAGGTTGACCAGCAAGGTCAGATAGCACGACAGAAGCGATTAATCATACAAATCAAGCTGTAGACGGCCGTGTCTTCGACAATAAATGACGTAGATTTACTTATCAATGAACAGTTGCGTCGTTTCTCACATGATTATTTACCTTCTTCTCTACGTGATCATGCAGAAACTGCTAATGAGAAACGTGTATTATCGGAAGAGACGAATCAAGTGATGTAATTTGTCTCGGCACTAATTGAAAACTTTAAGCAAAAACTATTCGAGGCAAAAACGAAATGGCTATTTTGAAGTTCAGAATTTTAATTCTGCTTGCTGCTGTGCTGGCAGATGATGATACTGCACAGCAATTTTAAGTAGTAACAATAATTGTCGATCACGTTGCAATCTATCAGCTCGTTATCAATAACTCTAAATTTTCAAAAAGACACTGTTATCACCGTACGTTGCATTTGATGACTCTGAAATAGTTAAGAGAGTTCACAAGGTGATTTATTAACAAATAAACTCACTGTTTCGACGACCTAACGGCAGTTCTCAATAGCATCATCATAAGGGCTGCCGTTAGCTAGTCGAAATATTCACCCGTGATACCATTTAACTATTTTAGTATGTTCTGAGATGTTATTATACAAATTAAACAGTTGATAAGTCTTAACTATAGTCAAAAAGGTCGTTTATCATTTAAATTGGTTAATAGTATCACCCAAGAAACATCAGAAACGTTCGTCTGTAAGCAAGACGATGGCTGTTCTACCTCTAATGGATTTCACTAATGACGAACAGTAATTTACAAAATTTCTGCACACCTGCTGTCCAATTTCCTCTAAGGATTAAGCACCCGTAGTCTTCTTAAGCTGCTCTGTACGTATCGGAATTTACGATTTAAGAAAATCATGAGATGAGCCTATAAATGTGTACAGTTAGCTTCATCTAGCTAGCACTGGTTTGTGTGTTTTCTAAACAAACAAAAAACGCGCTATATAAAACGTTCGGGCTAACCAAACTGACACGTTAGACTAGCTCAAAAATAGCCATTTCAACACAATAGGTTAGGTATACTTGAGCCTATAGCGTTCAAATTATTCAAAGTATTACTACCTTAACATTCTTAAGAGAATTTTTATATCAATTAAAATAGTAGGTTAAGTAACACTGGCTGCCAAGGGCGTCCGCTGCAACTTTTTCAAGGGGGGAGGGGGTGAAAGGGTGAAAGACATATACTCCTACAACTACAATTTTTGCTTAAAATTATCGTACCACTGGGTCCCTCATATCGTGCCTCATATGGTGTAGTCAGGGTGGGGTCAAGTGAGTGCAGCGAGGTCGGAGCATATTATAACTACACATCATACTGATTATTTATCACAATATTATATATATTGATATATAAAAACAGGGTTGGAAGGTGGAAACCTTGAATTAAAAATGATATAAATTATAAAAGAAACACACTGCTTTTTAATACAGAAGTATTGAATGATCCATAAAAAGATGCCAACATCTAGCTGATTCTGGGGTTTAAATGAAAAGAATTCTATCATATATTTAATGGTAAAAAGTAACATTCATCAGAAGAGTGCTCCAATGTTTTTCCTAGGTTAAGACTGGAGAGGATTGGAGTTTAGTTTTCGCAGGTTCTTATGAGCAAAAATCATAAAAATTTCGATATTAAAATAGAAATAGGGAGATACAAAAAAAAAAGAAAAAACTTTTCAGATAAACGTGAACTGATATGATCTGAGACTGCATGGTTTTGCCCGTGGCTGCGTTAATGTCAAATGATATATATAAATAAATAAACGAATGTTCATATATAAGTTCGAACATGTTAAGTGTATGGTGCTCGTCTGATAATTACGACAAAAATGTAAGTATTAATTTTACATAGTATATTATAACTAACGGCATAGATAAATTGCTTTATCTTTAGTTTTTTGCACTTTTGTGAATTGGTTAGAACTTGTAAGGCACTTTTGTATATAAAAAGTGCTGAATGCAACAGTTAAGCTCTTTGGAATAAAGACGGATGATGATGACGACGACGACGACGACGACGACGATGGCGATTATGACGACGATGAGGACCATCATGATGACGATTTTATTGTTAGCCAAGAGCCACTGATGTGGTGGCACATAAGTTTATCACATATTATTATTATTATTATTATTATTATTATTATTATTATTATAATTATTATTATTATTATTATTATTATTATTATTATTATTATTATTATTATTATTATTATTATCATCATCATCATCATCATCATCATCATCATTGCGTCTAGAAATGCTACATGAACAGGACTATATCTTAACTTAAAAAGTAAAAAAGCTGATGTTGCTCGCGCTCTGTTAAACCTAGGCTTCCAAGATTTTTAAAATTTATATGTATTTTGGCTCATCAAATCAGTGCTCGTATTTTTATTACTCCATGCGTTCACATTTTTTTGAGCAGTGTTAAGTGCTTTTTTACATTATTTTTTTACAGCTAACCTTATATTCATTTACAAGGCCATTTCTAGGTTGGCCTACACATTTCCGCAATGAATAAGCATCAATAGATTTTTGTATTAGCTCAGACAAACGCTCCGACACCAGTGTTAGCGAACGCCTGGCTTATACACATATTGCTCTTTTAAGTACATTCACAATTTGTGTCTAATCTCACACATGTTATTTTGTATTTATTTCATATTTGTTAGTGCCAGATGTACATACAATACAACAAAAACAAGATACACATACACTTTCAATTTTGAAATATAGTGACACTGCAGATAAACAAGCACTTGGTGATAAACCAAATATTATAAAATCGCTCCTGTTAGTTATTTTAGTTATTTAAAGGAACAGTATAATGATTAATATTTAAAATAGATCCGGCCTCACTTTCAATGATATGATCATTACAAAGTATATTATTCATAGTTTTAAAAACACTTTTTAACATAATCAATAAGTAATCAATCAATAATCACTGCTTCCCATCAAGAATAAAAATTTATATTTATATAAATGTTATAATTATATACAGTTTTGTTACATTTTTCAATTAATATTCAAACGTGATGTACTCTTCAGCATTCAAAGAAGCCTTTACTTGGCAGAATGAGCACATTTAGTTACGACTGATAGACGTGTTTTTCATTCTACACAAAGTCGTAACGTTTTGAGGATTAGTGCACTGTAACGAGTTCGCTTTTTTACAGAATAATTAGTTGTTGCCTGAACTAAGCTCACTATAGAGGTCATGACAGGCGTGCATGTATGTGTACTATGTAAAACAATGACTGAGTCACACTGTGAAATACTACTTAAATCAAATTCTAAAAACTTCCTGGATAAATGGAACAGTTATTATGAAGGCTCACTGAGAGATTATACATGTTCTATTGATGATATACACCATATGTAGTATAATTCACATATTGAAAAATGGAAAATCTGCTGGCTTTAACATGCTGTAAGAAAAATACATTTTAGGTATTTAGAATGTATACATTCTCAATACCTGCACTGTTTAGTAATGTGGTTTAATCATATGTTGATACATGACTTTGCATCCGGCGATTTTGGTAAAGGGTTTACTTCAGTCAAGGATAATAATGGTAATCATACAGATCTTAACAATTACAACGCTATTACGTTGTCACCAGTATTATCGAAGTTCTTTGAATCTATTCTGTTGCTCCAAGTTGAAAGCGACACTTCAATTTAGCTTCAAAAAGGAGTCTGGATATTCAATTCAATTCAAAATTTTTATTTGTCTATCTCAATGGGTTACAAAGTGTATGAAATAGTAATTTATTATATTAACAAAATAGAGACAGGGTGGCGAACGACAGGTGTCATCGACCAGCCAGTCCTATATAAATATGTTATTTTTAGATAACACAGCTTTTTTAATTTAATAGTACGAATATGTCAATTATTTGTGCTACTATGTATTGTGAATTTAATATTGTCTGAGGAGACAATAATTGAATTTGTGCAAATAAGATTAATCAATTTACCGATCTTAATCAGTAAGATGTAATTGCACCATACATGTAATTGAAGAAAAGGTTACTTTTTTTAAAAAAGATATAGTTCTGTTCAAGTAGCTGTTCTAGACGCATCCAAAGCGTTTGAGAAAGTTTCAATACCAGGTTTTGTTGAAACCTCCTCTCCCAGTTTATCAGTAACTGTTATTAACGGGGTTTATGATGAAAAATTTCGCTGTTTCAGAGAATTTCACTATACATCTATTCTTTAGGGAAGAAAATGTTTCATTGCAATACTTAGCTCACATTTAACAATTTGCTCGTTTAATTACTGTTAATGAATTACATGTCTGCATTAATGCGCAGGTGCGCTTTGTACAGCTTATTATGGCCTACAAATGCTGATCATTTCATTCAAATCCAAACAAAGCACCTCTACGTAATTTCTGTTTATATACAAAGTCATTAAAAATTCCTTGTGCACCTGTCCACCTTCACTTCTGCACACTAGGCTTTGATCTTGGCCAAAAGACAAACAACGATACTGTTATTCAGATATTCATGTAAACAGATATTCATAATCATAATTCATCATCATCATCATCATCATCATCATCATCATCATCATCATCATCATCATCATACTGAAACATGTAATGCATTACCTGATCTTCACACATGCAAAAATTGAAGTAATCATCGCTTCCCAATGCTCTTTTTAACTTGGAGTCTTATACAATGTCGTTCGTTTCTGAACTCGGCCAGTTTGTACATTATCACAAGCTGTTTTCTGTCTTTCTTTTTTTATATTAAGCCAAATGCGTATTAGTGCATTATTCTCCTCCCTTCGTAAAGTAAACGTTCTTGCAGTAACTCTGTACACGCGCTTTAATGTTTGGAAAATGGGAAAGTTCCAAGCAATATTGGGAGAGCTTCCTGATTAATTCCTTGATGAACATTACACAAACTTAATGGCCATACTTTATATGATAATTAATAATTAAAGGCCATCTTTTTAGAGACGCTTGATTATGAAGTTGTTTATTATTGACACTCGCTATCATTTACGTTGGTGTTGTTATTGCCGCTGTTGTTGTTGGCATTATTATCGTCAAAGATGGAATGTGTGCCTACTCTCCAAGTTTTAGTAGCGATGACGATACAGAACACTCTTCCTGCTCGGGGCGCAAAGCTCTGTGCTTAAAATGCAAAGTTTCTATTCATATATTCTAACGTTCAAAAATTCCAGTGAAAGTCAGTAACTAATCATTCGTTGTTACCGTTATTTTTGACATACGGCTTTTTAATGAAATGTTTGTGCTCTTAAACTTTAAACATTCAGTATTTCAAGGTTTTAAAGAACTGAGAAACGTTTATATTTTAGAAAAAGAACCAAATTTATAGTTAAAACACCGCAACTTTATTAAAACTTTTATTTTACATGGTTAAAATCATGCCAACCGTTTCAACAGACTACTGCTGTCATCATCAGTGGTAAATTTACAAACATACAACCAGTTTATATAGGCAAAGCCTATTATGCACTAATAAAGTAGTTAACAGAAGCCAAACAGGTAATAAATAAGCAAACCAGTAAAGAAATTGATACAGTAACTGTGCACTAATTATGTATTTACAAAAGCCAAATAAGTAATGATTAAGCAGGCCTGAAGAAAAGAAATTGATACAGTAACAAATAGCTAAGGTTTGAAAATAAAACTAAAGGAATTGAACTGTTTGTACATTAAGGGTATTAGGGTGCATAGATAAACTTTCTTTTATTAATAAGTCCCAGTTATTTGCAGCTCTGGTCACAGTACTGAAATTATTAAAATCAGCTCAGTGGTCAGAGGCACAAATATGGTCATTAACGCTGGATTGAGGATTTTTTCACTTTTTGCCAGTTCTAGACGAAATACCCAAATTTTCACAATTTTTTACTTCAAAATATCTGGATATTTGCCATGGTAAGCAGCATTGCAGCTGCTGCACTGAAATCTATAAATAATACCAGACTGTGAGAATGTGGGTATTTTGCCTTTAAATAGAAAGAAAGAGCCTAAACTATAGCCGGATTTTAACACAATACGTAACTGAATATGGGAGTACAGTTGTTTCACAGTATGACAGATTTTGCTTTTCACTTGCAAACACTAAGGCCACAAAATTTTGAGAACGCAGACGTCCCATTAAAATGAACTTTCAAAAGTGCAAAAAATTATTGGAATCAATGAATAATTAGCTTTCAATTTAACGTTTGAATTGCATATGCGAATCAATGAAAATTTTGCATTTTAAACGTAAACTTTTTAATTTTGGGTGTTGTTAAGAACTTAAGAGGATGAAACATATTGTTCTCTCGCGTGAGCCATACTACTCACAAATGTAAAACGTACATGTGTTTCACACAAGATTTTGGATTGGAAGCTTGATTACTACGATTAAATTTACGACTTTTACTGTCTTTTCTCTTAACAATGTAGGTGATTTGTTTTTGCTATATGCTGGCGTCAATAGTGATAATATGCAACTGCGTGTATCTTTTCAGCTGTACGACCCCCAGTAGATGAAATTGTGGCGTTTCTCAAACATCTTATACAGCAAAATGGTATCGAATTCCTGGGAAAACTGTTTGGAGAAAAAGCACTGGCAGCCTTGGAACCCGTTGGTGGCCTTGAAAAGGTTGCCATCGCGCTTTCAGGTAAGAATTATCACAAGTGTAATGGTAGCACTACATCGGAATAGTTTTTCAATCTAGCGCGATAAATCCAAGTACATATACTGACGTCCCCCGCCCGTTAAACTTTTTATTTAGCAGGTTCACAAAACTCAGCGCAGAAATTATTTGAAGCATACATACATCCGGGTATTTGTGATGGCTTCGTTACGTAGCATCCTTTCGCCGGAAATGTTGATCAGCTTATAATCAGTAAATAAACATCGTATAACCCGGATTCAATGCACTGAACAGGCTGGACATTCAGAGTGGTTTGCCATTTTGAAATAATCGCAATGACTGAACTTTAAAACCAGACAAGTGTTACAAAAACATCAATAACAGTCATTGAATTTTTATTATGTTTTATTATTTTATTATTAACCTGTTTTATTATTTTTTCGTAGTGGCTTTCATTGTAAACGTAATGTAAGGTTCATAGACAATATCTGAATACCAATTTCCAGGATTCGGTTTGCTTATGATATACTTTTGATTAGCATGATTATCAACATATGTTCCACACTACTCAAAGACAACTACCACGTCATTCAATCAGCGCCATACAAGTCCTAGGTATAAATAATTTCGCTCAAGACGCCATGTTGATTCATCCATTTGGAACACATTTCGCGCCAGAACAAAAGACGTCTCAATATTGTGTCTTCAATAATTAATTAACGATGTTCAGTTGAGTGTCCAGTGAAGCAAGAATTACTCGATATGTGGGACATGTCTATAGCAAAACTGAATAAGACTTGTTTCATCTATACTACACGCGGGTTTCACAAAAAATGTCGTTTTGTTTTATCTTATAGATGTTTCAGAGTTCTTACCAAAGATCTTACAGAGAAAGGCTACTTAGCACGGCTATTAGCAATTTTTCCTCGATGTTGGGGGCATTAATATTTTATGAAGGCTTTGTAATAAGTGACTACTCAATAAAACTGAAATTTTAATGAAGATGACGACAGCAACCTGCTCTCCTGCATAAACCAATCTGATAATAGCCTATATATGGTGATGCCGTCTATGATAGCGAGGATACATAGTTAACTAAAATTATAAAAAGAAGAGAAAGAAAAACAGTAAAATGAAACACTTAACAACAGTTTATAGCTGACACTTACGCGTTGAGTAGAAATGCAAACCAATGGGTTAAACCAAAAATTACTGAATCACGACTGACTTAATAACAGCAAACAAGAAGAGAAAAACAAAATGAAACCGAAGCCGAACATGGCCGAGAACACACTGCTCTCGAATGTACGAGAACAGGTTATACGCTCGAGAAAAGTGGCCTAAAAATTGAGCTCTGATTGGCCCAGGCAATTTTACATTCAATACACTACATTTTCACAAAGCCCGTGACGGTTTGATTCTGCGACCCGCTACACTATATATAGACTATAACAGTAAAAATGTTCCCTCAAATTAACTCGTAAACCTCTATCCTGGATTCCTGGCAGTGTGTAAGAGAGGCTCAGTCAGGGTTCTTCTCTTTCCAAAGAGCTATAAATTTCCTTTCAAGACCCCACCAAGCGCCGTCAGGACGTTTTTTATATGGCCTTCACGCAATGTGCAAAAAGTGGCTAATTTTGGATATTTTTTACTCGCCATTCCTAGAGGAAAACTGTGTAGGAAAAACGTCCTAGCGGCGCTTGGTGAGGTCTTGAATGGAAATTTACAGCTCTTTGGAAGAGAAGGAACAGGGCTACATGACGGTTTCTTTACAACTGTCTCTACTAGAAAAAAAGGCAGCGAGTTTATTTTGGGGAACTTTTTTGAATGATTATATATTTATATACGTACTTAAAGCAAACCGCTTAAGGCGTCACAGAATTTCTTAAGTCCCAAGTCTGCTAGAAGTTGTTTCATTGTGACATAAAATAGTCTTCTCTATATTTTTCCTATAGTCTTCTCTCACTACAGACAGTAAAATTCTGTTGGTCATTTTAAACCGGCGTAATAGCATTTCGTCATAACATTTTAGTTCTCATATTTCTGCATAGAATTTCGTGCAATTGATTTGACAAGATGCGTTTCACTTCCTCGAGAAATAATCGATGTAAAGAAAAGATATTGTTGCTGCTTGATAAATTAACAGACCAAAAAAACATCTTATATAGAACAAATATATGCAAATCAAACTAAAAAAATAGTTATACCACAACAACTGAATACAGCATTGCAATCCAGTTACATGAACGACAATAAAAAATTTCTTTATTAAAAACCGCGACGGCTGTTAGCAGAAAGAATGAGCTAGTGCTTTCCAAGTAGTCTTTGTACAAGTGTAACTGTGTAATTAAAACATATGATTTGCGAACTAATTTTGTTTACTGTGGTGAGCTTTAGAAACTAGGCTGCCATTTAATTACATTTCTCTTCATTGGCGTATAATTACTAATATGGAAAAACCTGTTGGACAGAAGATCATAATTAACAAAGTTTGCTTAATATGCATAATAACAAAGCTAATCAATAAGTTGTTCTAAATGTAGTTAAGAGAGATTTCTTTACAGTCTCTTGGGCAATTCTTTTCGAAAATGTCACATGTTGTGCCAACAATATTAACACGTTTTGTTCGTCTCTTGTTCTTGCCTGTAAGCAGATTAGAATGATTAAGGCTATATAATCACACCTGACGATACTACTTTGTAGCAGCCTTAACTCCTTTAGGACTATAACGTTTGCTGCATTTTGCATGGGTTCGTTAAAAACTGCTCTCACTAAGCAGCAATTACGCTGTATAACATTTGACGATTTTTACAGGCTTCTACTCCTCACACAATGGATTTTCATGCAAAATTATAATTGAAATACATTTGCTTACTTTAGGCAAATTAAAAGTCGATTTTTGCCGAAAAAATTGAAAAAAGTTTTCAGTAACTGCAGTGCTTGCACTGTACCAAAGTATAGTATCACTTGTGTGAAATCAGCTAATGTAGAAAATTTCAACTAGCCAGGCACAACACTTTGATACACTTTAGGCTCAAGTCTACTCTACTTTAAGGAGAAATTCCTGTTTTAAGATAAGACGGCCTTAATATCTCCTTGGCTGATCGGTTGGCTTTTCCTGGAATTCTGTACAGCAGACGTTTCTCCAATCTCCATAGGGCTGTAGCAACTAGCACGCAGACGATCAATAAAATAGTGTATACGATCATGCAAGTGTACACCAGACTAAACTACTCAATGGGCTAAGTTGGAGTGCCTGAACAGGGCGTGTTTTTATTAATTTTATCCAATTAAATCACTTATAAATATTTAAATAAATAACATGATTGGATAGCCTAGATTCTCTCGTATGGAACGATACCTAATTTGTGATCATTTAGTTATGTCTGTGCTCATACAATAGCCGAAAATCATAGGGTCTTATAACGCCTCTTTTGAATGGTGCGGTCCTGAAGGAGCGATAATGTTGAGCGATAAAGATGTTGAATAAATAACCAAGATGCACTGATTTGTGGTTGCATTACAAACTGCTAACTTTTGGAAAATTAGCTTTAGGGAAACAAAATACTTTGCACAAAATCCAACCAGGCCCGCCTGAGAAAGGAACTCAAATCTACACAGGACCAATGCCAGTCCCCGCCCAGACAATACTAAATTTAACAGTTTGAAATGTGATAAAATGTTTCTAAGAAAATCCACAATGATTTAACAAAGATTTTCTTTGGACATGTAGGCTGGCTTGTAATCAGATAATTACACACTCAACTGTTTGTAAAAGCAGAACAGTTTAACGTTTACGACAAAATTCGCACTTTTTATGATTTCAGAGAGTAAAACGGTTGATGATTTTGGACGAGTGCTTCATTTGCTGACGTCAGACGTAGATCACATGCGCAATGTACTTTCTGCTGTTGAAGAGGGAAACTTGGAGATGTTAAGAGACATGGGAATCAAAGAATCAGCAATCGGAGACGTAAAGTTTTTCTTAGATAAACTCGTAGAAACTGGATTCTTGTACAGAAACTAAACTACTCTGTAGAAATATTGCCGTTTCCGTTACCATTATACAGAAATTACTACGAACTATAAACAGGTGTGATAATGGGTACTTATGTGTATATGATAAATGATCTCGTAGTATTTAATATTAGAGTATTATGTCGAACATGTGAAGCACATTTTGTTGATTGTACTTAAATTTTAAATTTGTATCGTCGTATAAAGATTATTTTGAGTTAACAGCAAAAAAACTATTAATTTATGCCTTTAAATTTTAGTTATTACACGGCTTTACCTATACAAAAAAGAACAAAGAATGAAACCACTGATGAAAAATTCTTAGCATTTCGTATGAGGTTCAAGATATCTTGTTAACGTGGCGTTCATCTATGCTAAGTTTAATCGTTGTTCAAGAGCAATCTGATGCATGTTTAAATCATTTTAATGCAATAGTTTGACAAATTCGGTACAGCATTACTCAGAGTTTTAGCGACTGTCCTAATACGCTTAAGGTTTAACTGAACTTTTACCTTATGAAAATTAATGTCTACTTTATTAATTTTTTAAACGCTATTATACCGCTTCAGACTTATTGCACATATTTCTAGTAGTTTATATAATAGAAACAATATTAAGTATAACAAATTTTTATTTTTGATTGTTTTGTTTGCATGAACGTTACCAGCAACTGACGGATTCGCATTGGATAAATTGTCAGTGCACTGCGCTTTAGCAAACGCGTTTGGCAGTTTGCTTAAAACAGTACAATAAGGTCACAGACCGTGTTTTGTTGCATGCATAAAGTGAAAATTCAGAAGTGGAAATGAGATTCATAAACTAAGTTTGTTTGTTTTGGATTGATCCCATTGTTAGACGTGTAAATTTGCAGTTTTAATACGATATGTAGACCATAAAAGAAAAAGAATTCAGTATTTCACTCTGTATAATTTTTTGTGAATGGGAAAAAATAAATTCTGCAAAGTTTGTCAATAACTTCATTTATCTGTGCACGCTTTGTACAGTATGTGACGTGTCAATTAATGCATTTACTTGTTTTCAAAGGCAAATTTATTTTTTAGTTTTGTATGTTCTGAAAATTTGCCTGTTGCTAGGCGGCAACGACGTACTGACTGTCCGTTGGTTTTGGTTTTTGCGCAAAATTTCTAAGCTCCTTTCGACTTGAAAAAAGCACAGAAACGGTTTTAATGGAATGCTGCATATATATCGTGGAGTAACCACACGAATGCTCCCTAGGACCATTCCTTCTTAGGTGCAGGAGGCTGCACCACAAGGGTCCATCCTGAATCTATTGATTTTTCTTCTCTACATTATGGCCAATATTTTCTTACTGTTTTCTATAAACGTGTTCTTGCTGATGACTGTTGTTGACTTGCTCAGTTGTCGACTAACGACCACAATCAGTTCGGACCGACGAAATTCTTGTGTATCCTTGGCTTGTCATTGCGATTCGGCTATACAAGCCTCTGCTACATTGTTGTGATCCGCGCGAGTCATCAAATCAGTTGTTGACACGAGCGCCTTCACAAAGGCAGTGGGTTTCATTCTGGCACTTTGTCAGCTCATTAAACTTATCATCAAAACGGACATTTTGATGAGCAGTTTAGGGACCAGTTCTGTTCTATTGAATTAAGTCTACTGTCAGCCTGGAAATCTCGTTTGCAAAACTGATAGCAACTAGTATGTGCCCTTTGACAACCAGATAGTGTAATCAAAGTAAAAACGCATCTGCTTTCTCTCTGAGAGTTCATGAGTTCGATACTGCGGCCGGGTGATAACAAAGACTTTAAAAATGGTACCTGCTGCTGCCCTGCCTTGCGCGTTGTATTTAGGATAGAAGTGCGGTAATAATAATCTCTTTTATGTTGGTGTAGTTTGTTATTTACGGTCGATGATAAAAACGTCGTGCCAGGCTTGTATTGTCTGTTGCATTTAAAGCCGACTTTATATAGAGATTATTATTTTTATTATTATTATTATTATTATTATCATCATCATCATCATCATCATCATCATCATCATCATCATCAACATCATCATTATTATTATTATTAGTTTAAGCTGAATGAAACGCTATATTGTTGCTCCACGTCTGGCACTCGAGAAATAACTGTATGTTGAGAATTAAAAATGGTTAAAAAACATTGCTATCGATTTTTAACAACAATTTTCCACTTATTACGCGACTGCTTTGTTGATACAGTTGATGGTTGTCATGTTACACGTCACATCTCATTAAATTTGCATTTTTGAAAAGCAAAATTAAACATACCTCCCAAGTGACACTTTTAAAGGAAATTCAATGTCATGTGTGAGAATAGTTAGTAGGCTGAAAGTTTGACCTTAAAATTTCTGCAATATCTGACGCTTATTAAAGGTTTACTAGAGATCTCCACTTTCTGACAGCTTATCCATATTCGACGTCTACTATTAAATACCTTTAACACATTGCTTAGAGGCCAAAGTCTGTCAGCCTGGGAATATCGTTTGCAGAACCGATAGCAACCATTAGGTGCCTCTATATGCAAAAAATAGGTGCGAACATTAAAAACTACAAGAAGGTTCGCTGAAATACAGACGATAAACGTATTTGCAAATGAAGGAAACGATTCCACAGATTCAAGAATAACTTCTGAACTGTTGAGCAATGAACAAATGACATGGATTTTATTTCGAAAAAAACCTTTATACTAAAGGGAGATAGTATTGACATAATAACTATGAATAACTATATAACTATGAAACTATATAACCATAATAACTGTGCATACACATCCGAACATGGCTTAGACACCCGCCAGTTCAGTGACTCATTTTAGAAGGGCATCTTCGATGATGAACCAGCCTGTAGTCTTGCCATAATATCCTCATTGCGTAAAGTTTGCCGTTGAGTGCTGGATTCCATCTTGGCCTGTGCCCAAATCTACATAAAAAATAATAATCTCACTGCATCACAACTATGATTTAACGTGCTTAGCTTTTTGTGGTTATTGATAGTGCAGCATAATCGACTTCAGCAACTGCTGACTTCTGCATCCACCGTCGCCACCATCGTCGTCAACATCATCCTTATCATCACTATCACCACTGTCACCCCTGTCACTATGAATATCACCACAGGCACAACCATTACTAGCATCATACTCTCGCTCGAACTAGGTCTAATAACTTAAAGTGTATCATATAACGAGCAAAGTTTAATTCACAGTACTGAAGACTGCTGATCCTATCGGTAGGTCGTTGTCTGAATTTTAAACGCATTCATATCAGGTCACAGCCAGCTCGTAAATCATCTGAGACTTCTGCTAGTGATGAAACAAATGTAGTAAAATTACACGGCTTCCCATTCATGTTACGTATACTGTTATAAATGAGCCCAACGGGATTTGATCGGCGTGCCATAGATAAATCTTGCTTAGTAGTAGGTATAGGTATTATTCCTGGGCCTTCCCAAGTGGGTGTTTTCCAGGATGTAATCAGCAAATATGGAAATATGGAGGAGAGGAAAACACGGTATACATAAACGAAAGGTCGTTGAATTGTAACAAATTATCAGTATGGTGTTGTGGTTCAGGATATTCTTGCTAGTTCAAGTGAGCAAAAGTTTCTCATTTAACAAACTAAATGCAGACCTTTGCGGAAGCAATTATACATGAACAGAGCAATTCAAATTCACATATAAACAGAAAAATAGTGGCTGAAAACATAAACTACATTGAGAACAACCTTTTTTGTACTATAAATGGTTTAACAAAGTTTGCATTCTCAGTACTTTTCTAGGTACAGATCGCCTTAAACAAGGGTAGAAAAGCTTAGTAAGCAGCGCGACATCTTGAAAATTGTACAGACAATAATTTCTACCAATTTTTACCAAAGGGCGATTATATCTAATAAAATGAAACTAATTATTAGCTGTTTTAATGTAACACAATCTAGGTGCAAAAACTGCGCAAAAAGCAAAATACAAAGAAGCAAAACAGGGCCTCAGTAACATCAGTCTAATTTCCCATTATCCGCGGCGAATGTGGATTATTGCACAGCATAATGTAGACTAGCGTGAGTACTATGACTTAAAATAATTGGATAACGTTATATGAGGCAGTAAAAGAAATTGTGCACTCATTTTAATCGTGTCTTAATTTAAATCAACTTATATATACAGATATATAAATTGTCTTAATTTCTCTTGCCATTTAGCCACCAACAAAGTATATGTTTAGTTATCGCAAAATTCCGTATGTATTTTCAGTTAACTGAAAACTTTGCTCCTCCAATAACTTCTTCCCTTATCGCATAATCAGTTCCCTAATCACTTTTCATTACTTAAAAATAAAAAAAACTTTATCACAAGCAAAAATAACGCCGAGCTTTTTTGCAAAAAGTATGACAGTTTCACGATATATGTATTTGTTTGTCACTATAGTATCTAATTTAGCTTTAGATGAGACAGAAACAACAGCAGATAATAATGCCTGATAAACAACCTTTGAGTGAAGAGATTTTGTTAAGTCAAAGTTTTGTGCGTTATAAAACAGCGTTTGTGTTGCTTCGTTGTAACGCATTTTCTTATTGAACTTTTTCACAATAAACACGTCTATACAATTAGGCCATCTTCGATGATTACTACATGGTCAGTGGAAACAGAATCACGTGATCAATAAATTTTAGAACTAACTGCAGTAGATTCATTATTCTTTTCGATACACAATTCATGAGCAGTTAGTGAACAAACTTCATGCTTCGGCAATCCGACATGACCACACTAACGGGTAACGCTGACATTAACTTTGTAACGCGAACGCCTGAGGTTGCGTGATCCATAGTTAACAAAACATTCTATTCACACAGTGAGAGTTCTTCAAGAAGTTATCATTGGTAGCCGGAAGTGACACGATGTTGATATTATGGTTTTTAACCTTAATGTTTCTGCTTACATTTGCGGTAAGTAAATATTTTATCTATTTTTATGATAAACTATAAGTTCAATCGCGTAAATAAAATGAATAAAAATATAGGCTACTATTTTATTTGCGCTAGGTCGGCAAAATACAAGACGATTTTTCGTAATATTTACCTACTGGTATATTAAAAAATTATTGCGCCGGTATTATAGTAATTTGCCGAGATGAAACATTTTTCCTGATAGCTGTTCGGTATAAACTAAAACAGTACAACAATTCCAACTGCAGTTTTTCTTATTTTACCCAGAACTGTCTTGTAGATTATTTGAGAAGATTCTTTATACTTTGACGACTCATTAAAAGTCGTATAACCATTTTCTATGATATTAATTTTAAAATACTTGGGGCACATTAAAAAGCGACTATCTATTCTTTCAGTGTGAGGAAATTTAGCATACATTAATCCTGTACCTGTGCCAAAAACTGTATGATGCATATCTTGTGGCTTTACTTTAGTTATGTTTTTCAGAATGGGCAATATGCAATACAAAGCGGTCAACCCTTCACGTACACAGGTAATGCATACGCTCAAAATCAGCCAGGTTTAGGGGCTTTCAACGAGGGAAGCTATAGATCAAATGCTTATCAACAAAATACCGGCTATAGTGGGTTCCCCCAGCTTCCTGGTCACACAAATCAAGGATTATTCAGCGGTACAAATCGAATTCCGTACAATGTAAACTTCGTCAGAAATCCAAGTCCATTACTGAGCGAAGAAACCGCTTCTAAATATCAACTTTCTCCTGCTCAGCTCCTGCAAGCTACTCATCCAACACTCTCCGATTTTCAGACTATGACAAGAGGTGCAAACTTGACTATCAACGATCTTCAGAGCAAGATTCCAGATCCCAGTCTTAATCGATATGAAAAGCTTCAAAATGAAGGTAGACAATACCAACAACGAATTCTGACATCGGGTGCACCGCAAGTTCTCGTACAGGGTAACAATGGAGCACAGTTTACTCCACAAGTCACTACATATGGAGGACGTTCACAGTATATACCCTCCAGGGCACGAGCAAGAGCACGTCCAGTACAATATGTGCAGTTGGTGCCTCAATCAAACGCAGCACCTAACCATAATCTTGCTTACGGGACACAGTACGCACGTGTAAAACCTGCTCCATACATCTACCCTCCCGCTAATTCTCCAATCAGACAGTCACCAGGAAACATTCCTCAGCAATCTCTGTCTGATCAAGGTATTGTACCTCAACAACTTCAACCATCTAGTTTCATTCAGCCGCCTCATCAGTCAACTTCTAATAGTTATCAACCGCGTCAAGTTAGTTCCTCTGTCACAGCAACTCACAAAGCCAGCAGCGATTCACGCCCACTATCTTCTACTGCTGAGGGTTATCTATCAACCCTGAAAAACGTTCAACAAGAAACACCCAAAGCAAACATTCTCCAGTTAGGAGACGCTTTTAGGCACAATAATGGTTATAAAATTCCATTGCAAGCAAGTTTAGACAGCCATGGTTTTTATCTTCCCACAGCGCAAAACGCAGGTAGTAGTTCACCTAGTTCCATACCCAAAGTTCCGGGAGCACCTGGTGTCCCTCGGGAGTTGACAGTACCCGCAGACACAGTAGGAGAACCAGTACTCACGCCTCCAGAGACACCTCTTAGTGAACCAGAGATCAACCATTTAACTGCTTGGGGATTGTTGGATGCTCTTGTGCAGAGTAAGTGTCTGTTACAGCTGGAAGAGCTGCTACTAGTTAACTAATTATTTTATTTCTATAGATGGCTTTGCAAAATCTGTATACAATCAGAAAGCAAAAAATGCTACAGGCTTTGAACTAGATGTTAGTTTTTAAACGACTTGTATGTTCTTTAACCATAGGGTTCCTTTCTTGAAACAAACAAACAAAATCAAAAAAGTTTGACATAAGAGTTTCATTCTAAGTTATTAACTTAGGTTACATCAACATGGAAACGTCTTTAAGCACTCTAGCATGAAATTTGTACATTAAAAGACCGTGATGAACAAACATTACACTTCAGAGGAACTCCAGTGACTAAGCCATTTAACGTTAAACAATAAAATCCGTTATCAGAGAAGTTGTAGTGGAAATGCTCGAAGTAAAAAGGAAATGTCAAAGATTACGCGAAGTAATATCGATCCACCCGGGCCATTTTTGATTCTACAAAAGCAGTTTAAGAAGAAAAAAGAGTGTGAATGGCTAATATAACACTATATTTCAAGAATAATTTTCTGCTTGACAAATTGTTACGTAGTGTATTTTAAAGTGATAACATCGCATACAGTACACACAGGGCTGGATTACTTTATAGACTAGTATAGGCTGATGCCTCGGGCTCCTCAAGCTTGGAGAGCCCATACTTTGCTTTGCTGGAGGCCGGGAAGTCTGAAAATCCACTTTTGAGCCCCGGTTTGAGCCCCTTTATTTGAGATATGCGGCCCCAGCTATGCAAATGTTGCTAAAATATACCACAAGTAAAAAATATTCGAGACGAATGCGAGCAAACTAGAGGGTGCCTTCGTCTGAGGGGCCCATAATTTTGTTTGCCTAGGGGCCCCGAAAGGTCATAATCCAGCCTTGAGTACAGAAGTGGCTTTGGTTTATCTTTATTTCAACTGTTACAGAACTAGAAGTAACTTGCAATACAATGTGCCGATCAATGGAAGTAAAGATGGTGTTTACTTATCAATACAAAACAAGAGTTAAGATTACAACTGTTGGCCCTCAAAATCAGAACGACAACTGCTTCTTTGAGGGTCGTAACTTGGACAGAGGATTTTTCTCCATCGCAATGTATGGCTGCAACACTAAAGAACTAGTCAGTGTAAGTCATCCGTCTATATTCATTGTTCAATGTTATAAAATGCCATTTGTGATTAATTGTGTAATTTAGCGTCCTCTAAAATAAAAAGCAGCCAAAGGCTTACGTTATTAATGTAAAATAAATGAAACTGTTACCACGCAGAATGTAATATCCTGTAAACGTAGGATTCTGATTTGAAGTGAATGCCCAGCGGAATGTTCTTTCATAAATTCTGAATTTGTCTTGAATTTTGATACAATCATCGACAAAACCTGTAGACAACGGTCATTTTAAATACAATTAAAGTAACAGTTTGTCTGCCAAATGCAAAACTGAAAAGGCTGAAAAAGCGCGTTAATACAGATTGTGATACAGTTTTAAAATAATTTTTATTTTGAATTTGTCGAAATAACATTGATAATAATGAAGGAAAGTCAAAACAATTTTGAATTTGCTGAATGGCATTACAGAACTGGCGGTGTGGATAATTTTGCTTATTTTGCATTTTATCATCAAAATAGGCCCTACTGAAAACATGTCCCTAGTGGCTCAGTGTAGTATTTGAGGAGTAACCCCATGGTAACAGAGTTACTCGATGATGGATAACATGATGATGCTTTACATAAGTTTAACCTGATTAATCTGGAAAATCGTAGACAAAAATTAACTTGTAATTTTGCTTTCAACATTATACAGTATCACAGGCACTTGCTTTCCGTTTCACATC
This sequence comes from Tubiluchus corallicola, assembly GCA_030141605.1. Taxonomy (NCBI): domain Eukaryota; kingdom Metazoa; phylum Priapulida; class Priapulimorpha; order Priapulimorphida; family Tubiluchidae; genus Tubiluchus; species Tubiluchus corallicola. The sequence goes on along the minus strand of JAQGDQ010000334.1, from coordinate 176,245 downwards.
TTAGTGTAAGCAATCGTACTACTCAAATTCTAATGAATTAGTCATGTTTAAAATTCGAACAGAACGTTTAAAACGTTCAGCAATGCCTGTTGTAATGAGAACCATAAATAGTAATTAGGAACTTCTTACTTCTTTCTAATTTATAGTAAAAGATTTACTGCCACAATTGGTTTTAACTGTTTTACTGACTTTACGCTGTCATTTCTTCCCATTTTTATCTTGTACTGATGTCTCTTATGAGTCTTTTGACTCTTTTTCTTTTTTTGTTGTATTCACACCTTGTGTTCAGTTTTGCTGCTATGGTGTGACTTTTTAATAAAACTTATTATTTATTTTATTTTAGTTACCCCACCTCGTTACGCATTTGTACCACCTCTTTGTTGTAGAACGCTGGTACATGTATTAAGAGGCTTTTTCTGCGTCACAGTTGCCACAATTATATGTTTATCACTATACATAGTCGTACGGGCCGATTTTTCCTAGGACGGCTGAGCCACTTTTTGTCCGAAAAATTCAAGGTAATCTTCTAGTCGAAAATTGCCTTACCCCACCCGATTATAAAAATGCCCGGATTTCGGGCACTTCGTTTGGCTACAAGGAGAAATTTCGAGATTTCCTTTTATGAATTTTTTTTCATCATTTGGTCTGCCCCGAAAAATTTGGTAATTGTCCGAAAAAATATTTGCTCTAATCTTGCAGGCTGCAGCCCCCCCCCGCCCCAGCGCCCCTGCCTCGTACGCCTATGACTACAGCCCTGCCTAGAGCCTATGTACGAAAGAGATGCAACCAGTGCATTGGCTCGTGGCATAGGAAACCAAGTTAGCCTGAACTCTGTTACCCTGGTGCCCAATGCATGAAAAGTGCTTGTTGTTTTTCTCACAGCTTCACACTAATCATCTGTTTCAGTTATTACAAAGTTTCCCAAGAAAGTGTAAAAATATAAAAAAAATGTTGGATTTTGCAGTCCAGAAAATGCAAAATGTGTTTTTTCGTGGCTGCTTGGCGAAATTTCAGCAGCACTCACGCGTGTACGGGGCCTTAAAATTAAGTCCTACCGTACTGCAACAAAATGAGTCTCCTTGGTCAGGGTCTCATGCAGGCTGAAAAGTCCCGGCTGTTGGGTATTTCCTATTTTTCACTGATAATTATCGAGAAACTGAAGAATTCACGGAAAACTGAGTAAAGCACATTTTTGTCCAAAAGTTTATACATTTTCATGTTATTTTCTGTTACAGTCACAAGAGTCAAGATATGAGAATTCACTTGTCGTTCAAGTGCAGAAGCCAAATGGACTGATAGAAATTGAAAATTATCCCATATCTTGTTCTATACCCATAGAAGAGAGAGAAGAGATGATTCGACCCATTGCTAAACTGTAAGTATGTAACAGCTGTTAACCAAGAAAGTGACAAGTTTGGAAAAACCTTTGAGAATTAAAGCTTTGTTCTTAGGTTAGTCCCATTGACAGTGCAATATTTTTTTGAACTTTTTAATCCAGTATTGTTTTAATGCCTTTATATGATTGATCATGTACTATGCCTTAATATAGTGTAAACTGTGAGTCCTCTCTGATAGATCTTTGGAAGCTTAGTTACTAGTGTGAGTTGGTTAGAAGTCATGGTGGAAATTTCTGGTGAAATTATTAGTAAGCTTCCCAGAAAGCAGAAGGTCTTGGGATCGAGTCCCCGCAGAGCGGAAAATTTCAGGCTTTCTAATTTAGTACTGCTTTAATGCATTTATGTGTTTCATGTATTTCTCGGTGGTTATATACCGAGCTGTCTGGCATTTTATTGAATAGGAAAATAAGCTACTCTAGATAAGTAAAAATTCGTAATCCGTTAATAACAAGTGAGATTACAGTGAATATTGCATTTTAATCTCCGCCGAGCATTCGTTGTGTTAAACTTGCTTCTCGTGGAAATGTCACTGACAATAATGTTCAAATGAACGGCTAGGATTACCAAACCGACTGTTTTGTAACTCTAATATGTACTGTTTATCTTTTCACAGTTTAAATGAGAATAGTCAAGGTACACCTCCTCACATTGCCATACCAAACCACTGTATTCACGTTGATGAAGTGAAGAATAAATTATACGGTGAGAATTTAAAGTGACACATGCTTCCTCTTTCTTGTCGGTAGATGTCTCCGTGTTATCCGTAATACCATTACCAGCATTCTTTACAGCCTGCCATCTACTAACTTATCAGCTCTACAAAATGACCAGGGGCTTTAATGTACCACTTTGGTTGCATATGCAGCTCTATGACAGACCTGTGCAGCCGCGAATTCAACAAGCTCAGTTGTTTTTAGTCCAGTTTTCCTCGCGGGTTTCTTATCTGTGGGATTCTTACCAGAAAATTGTGCTGTTAATTACAACCTAACCCGCTTCAGGAAGAGTTTTAATACATATACCTCAATATAACTTAGCAAATTACTTATAAGTTACAAGGATTCTATTTTTCTGACGTATTCGTATTTTCGTATTTTTTCCTTTCTGCTGTAACTGCTTACCCTGAGTGGGCTGTAACCTCTCACCCTGAGTATGCTGTAACTCATACCCTGAGTGGGCTGTAACCTCTCACCCTGAGTATGCTGTAACTCATACCCTGAGTGGGCTGTAACCTCTCACCCTGAGTATGCTGTAACTCATACCCTGAGTGGCCACTGCTGGCCCGGCTCGGAACCTCTTACCATGAGTGGCCAAGGGCCCCGTTTGGAACGTCTTACCCTGAATGGCCACTGGTCATGTTTGGCGCAATTATATAAAAGAATTAAACAGAAAGTAACTTCAGGTATCAACTATTCAAACTAAATGACACTTAACAATAATCACTTATTTGATTATGTCTATGAATAGTCTAATATGTTAATTAACTATTGCAGTTTATTTCACTATTAACCTTGCGGCTAATAAGTTAAAGAAAGAAAACAGTTTGAACCCGAAACTGTCCCGATTGGTTCACAAATTTTTAGCGTTTCCTTTTTAACTCATTAATTATAACATTAATAGTTGCTGTGGACTAGGCTAAACCGCAACGGTTTACTAACTTCTGATATTTACGATGATAATCTCATTAATGAAAAATTAATAAAACCTGAGATACAGATAAAACGCATCTATATGAAGTAACCTTACTATTGATCAAAAGGGCTCTAATCTTAACCTACAGTAATATAAAAGTAATGTTATAATTTATAAATAAATATTACTAATGATGTAACTTGCGAACTAATAATGATAATTGTCGGCAATATTAGTTAGAAGAATAATATTCGCCTAATTAAAACTAAGCAGCGATTTGAAAATCTAGTTAAAAACTTGACTGAAGACTAGTAAAGCAACATCGCACATCTTTATGCAAGCCACAAATACTGCTTAAATGCCAGACTACATTTAGGTTAGCATATTTCAGAGTTTCTTGTTTCAATTTTTTAAGTGAGTTTATTAAAACATTTAGTTTTCTGTTTTGCACATCTATGTAAAAAATTGTGAAAGTAACAGACCTCCCAACTGTTGGCAAAACCTGCATAGGCCCTACTCAAACCTTGAGTTGGAAAACTGACTACAGACATGACCAGTAATATAGGCCTTCATGTATGTGGGACAACGGCCCCTGTCACGCACTAGTACCAAGTGAAAATGTGTCCCAAACCTGTCCCAGTGTGTCCCAGCGTTTCATTGACGATTGACCCAAAATTAGTTCAACTTGCCTCGGGGCTTAAAATCATGGGTTTAATTTGACAAATAATATGGATTTTATCTAGGATTGCAAACGTTGTGAAAATTACAAAATCTCACTGTGCAATTGGACTATTAGGCCAGCAATATTTATGTTAATTTCCCCATCTAAACTTGCAGACTTATGCCGGTTTTCTTTCTACAGAGGCATTGAGCTGTGCACGAATAATTGAGGAAACTGTATGTACTTAGTTAGGCCTGTAATTATTTATATACATCAACGGACTAAAAAATCTGCTTATGTCAACAACACCCCAGGGCATTTTTTATTAGCTCTTCTGCCAGCTAGTATAATTTTATAATTTCCCAGCCAGCTTGCGCATTTTGGATTTTCGTGTTATATCTGACTTTAAAAGCATCTAACTCTAGCAGAAATCTGTGCCAAATACTTGCATAGCAGCCATATTAAGTTCAATAATTCATTAAGTTTATCCATGACTGTATCTAAAGCTATAGTTGACTCGATCTTAAAACGACTCCTGAGACGCCTTTTGTCACTATCGTCTATAGTGACTGATGATCCCGACATGATCATTGTAGACGAATTACGTGATTATTGTATAGACGAAGAAGACAATAATTTTTTAGTAGGTACGCTATTACGTGTAAGCACCACTATCTAGCCCCTATGCTTTCATCAAAATCGAGGTCATATATAATTCTTCAGCCATTACCTCCCTGTCATTGTGACCATCCTGTTCTCACGCAATCTGCTTAGTAATAAATGTTGTGCGTGTTTTATAATTTTATAATGTACTACGTATCACACAAATATATTTATTAATAATTCTAATCATGTACCACTTCTTGGTTTAACGAGAACGGTTCTCTACCGTTTAACAGTTGCTGTTGGACAGTGCTTTAGAAGCCCTAAAAGAGATATTCTTTTTCCACTTTTAATTTATTTTTAAATGAAAGCGATTGTAAAGATGTAATAGACCAACGGTGTGTGAAGTTTGGTTCAACATAAAATGGTGAAAAAGTAGCAGGATTCAGTAATGACCCAAAAAGTGATTTTTAAGTATGATATTTGTATGGGGCAACATGGGAATTGTTTCTCGACATTTATCAAACTAACCGCTAGACATCTAAAAATCAGTCACTTGACTAATTCACCATCATCGTCATAATAATTTTTGTGATTTCAGTAAAACCACCAGGTGACGCTTGCATACTAAATGAACAATGTCCAGATAATGGTTTATGTAAAGCTGTTAATGGTATGAGGAAATGTACTTGTGAACACGGTTACATGGAGTACAACGGTTACTGTATGGCTGGTACGTGATTTAAAATTTCTCCACCTATTTTTGTTACTTGAGAAATGATTTAAAAAACTAATTTATTATCTAATTTAGGCGTGTGTTACAAAATTGAGTTTATCGAGTAGGTAAATTTGAGAAGGAACATTCTCTTCCTCAAATTTATAGATCTACTAATCTGTCACAGGCTGATATTTCAACCACCGCTCATATTTTGTACAGAAAATGTTACGAGATTTGATATTCCCACATTGCTTACGGTGTGGTAACGGCGTACACGTGTATATCATTTTTAAGGCAGTGGATTAGCTAGCCAGTTAACCCTTTCAGTCCCAAATTATTTTTTTAATAAGAAAAAAAAATTTGGCTTGGTACTTTTGTTCAGTATGTCCATCTTGTTTACACATAATAATAATTTTTTTCTACCTCTGCCCTCGTGCTAAATATAGCCTGTATCCCACGGGCTTTATTTTGCAACTGCTGATATTTTTTTAAAGTATTTAAGACATTTAGTTATGATCTGTACAAAGTTGTCTCTAAAGTACTGTACCTTGAGCAGTTTTTTATGCTATGTAGATTTTCTAGTTTGCCATTTTATCACCATTTTTAGTCTTTTGTTATTGGCTTAAATCAAAATAACTGTTAACAGATCAAATAACTGTCAGTTTTAAAATTTTATTAATTTTAAAGGCAGAAAATATTCTCGTATCCCACGGGATACAACGGGTATGAAAGGGTTAAAGCGCCTGACTGGTCAACGTGTGGTGATCTTTTGCTGTTTGATTGACGTTGCCCGATTCCTCTATTGAAAATGGGTCAATGAATAACATACTGCGTCTTTTAGAAAGCATACATTTCGGATATTGTTGTAGGGAGAAATTGAACTGACTCATGCAATATGTTTTAATGACAATTAAGATGTATTAGGTTTGCGATTAAGGACTAGTAGGGGCCATCCACATATAACGATATAAAGTTTAGGTTAGGTGCCTGGAGACGTGATAACGCCTCTATAACGTAAGATAGGTAGGTGATTTAGTCATGATATCGTTATCTGAGTTTACGTTTTTTCTCACGTACATGCCAGAAGCAGACTTTTGGCAGTTATTTCATGAAATCTCGGTTCACTGTGTTTGTTTGTGATAAATTTGTGATGATCGCCACCGACTCCACACCCGATGCGAGTAGAATCCGCTGATGGTTTCCCGTTAATTAACAAAAGTGATGTTGTTGCCTGTGCTTGGGAGGAGGAAGAATAAAATGTACAAAAAGCTACATCGGCATCGATATCAATATAAGGCGTATGCACGTAGTAGGACATACGAAAACGCAAGGTAGGTAGGTCCTCGAAATCGTCGATTGTTATCATTATATGTGGATGGCCTCATATGGAAAATGCATTTGGAGGAACAATTTTGGAAAGAGATGGTAAATGATGAAAGTCATCTCATAGTTTTGTAAATTACTAATCCTATCAAAGCTTTAATGATTAAACTTAGGGAGGCTAATATTATTAGTTAGACCTACTTTAGTTTATTACATGTTAAAAATACCGCACACGCAATATAACGTACAATAAAATATAATAAAATCTCATTACATAGCTTATTAACTGCACAGACTTTATTTCACAGAATACGTATCCCAATACATTATTATTTTCTTGCAAAATTTCCTTTACACTAAACGCTTTCAATACAATATTAATTTCTTGTAAAATTCCCTTTACACTTTACATTTCTATAGCACACATTTATAGGGCACTTAGTATTTACCACGCATTGAATGTCTTGGCTTACTAAGTTCATAAGCGACTCTAGCAGAATTACCGATTGAGTAACACCTAATTTATATTCTTGTGGAACGAAAGCTCTCTTAGATAGGTTATATAATCAGTGGCTTTGCACTACAATAATAGTGAAGAAGTCTTACACTCACTCCCGTTTCTTTTATAATTAAATATCCTTCTAGTCTGTTATTGGTATTCCAGGCAATTCTATCCAATGCTGGCCGTGTAGTGTGCCTGTCGCAAAGAATGGCGCTCAGGTGGAGGCGAAAGAAAAAAGTCTCGTGGATTAGTTTAGGAACTTTTTAACTAAAGGCAGCTCTATCAGTCCGTCTACCTGCTGGATAGCCCGCATATTACAAACGAATTTATAAATCGACTGCGATTAACACCTTATGCGCTACGCCATTACCTCAGATCTCTACTAAGCTCTACTGGGAAGCTAATGTGCTCTGTTGTACAAAAAAGGCCCGCGAGCGTTTGTACTTTTCAAGTCAACTCAAATCATTTAACATTTCCCTACTGTGATGGAGAGTTAGGGAGATCACAATGCTCTTGATCAAATTGTTAAATCCGCCTCAAAAATTATAGGAATTGAACAGCAATCTATGGCATATTTGTATGAAACTAGGGTCGCAAAGAGAGCGCAAGTTATCATGAAAGATGAATTTTATTCAGGTGATAAATACTTTGAAATGCTCCCTTCCGTAGATCCGGTCGTAGATTCCGCTCAATTAATACTAAAACCACAAGAATTTTAAATTCTTTCTATCCCGTTGCAATTCGCATCATAAACAGTACATTTCAGTAAATCTCCATTATTAATTCTGTATGTCACTGTACAACTGGTTGAATTATTTGTGTTAATCTCCTTGCTACTTCCATAAGTTATTGCAGTAAAACCACATAAATTTTATTGTATGTATTATGCTACAATGACAATAAATTGCTTACTTACTTACTTACTTACTTGCTTACTTAGTTAGGCCTACTTATCTCTAATTGTAACAAATTCTTTCTTTAACTAATTGCAAATTAGTGAAGAATTACTAGCAAACCAATCGCATCTTTTCAGCTTTGTGAGCTGAGCTGTAGTAGTAACTCTTATTGTTGTGAGTGTGATATGGTGTATGTAGGTATATCATTGTGCAACCCACGGTATCGTACACTCCAGCCAAAGTGTTGAAATTCAGTGCGTCTGAATTACGACGATCCAAGCTGGGTAAGCATACGCGATCTGTCCTAATCAATTTCCGATTCACAACCTTCTTATATGGCTAGTTTTAATTCAAATCCGCACTTAAGCTGCATTTTTGCTAACTTTGGGTTAAATAAACAAAAATATTGTCGGTGGAAATTGCACCCTGTTGCAGTGTGCCCCCTGGGTAGTTTCACTTCTTCGTTAATTAATTGCAACTGTAAGAAGGAATATTAGAATAACTCTATCTGATGTTATTAATTTCACATTAGTATTTTTAATAGCAAATAAAAGATTTTACTACTGCTTAGCACTACTACTACTAGTAGTACAGCAGTACGTTCGTTTAATGGTTAATGAAGCTAATTATGTTTTATTTCATTGTTATTGAACTGGTAGCCTGTGATGAGTGTCAGTTTGTCATTTTCTTCCCGCAATGCGCACGTTGTTATCTATCGCGGATTAACATTAATGAAAATTAAAAGTCGGAAAGATCCCATCCGCTAGTTTTTGATCTGCATGGGGTCCGCATTTGTTATCTTCAATAGTAGATCCGCAATTCCATCCGATCCGCAAGGTCTGATTCGATCCACAGTCGGGGTTAGCTGATCACTGGATCTAAGTCACACAAAGTGAGCCACTAGTTTCACCTAGCGGCAATTTATTAAAAATAGAGAAGTTTTATCCTTCAATCGTCGCCAACATGCAGCCAGTTACTATACTTAAACACTAACAGACAAGCTACCCAACATGACGTAACTAAATGTAATTGAACATTATATATATTACTAAAATAATTTATTATACACATTGTATACGTAAGTCTTTATCTATCACATTCTATGGCTTAGATCTCAGTCGCCGAGACGTTTCAACTACACATTCGCAAAGTTTAATTGTCGAAGTTTCATGATTGATGTTTAATCTTTCAGTGGCTCGGAATGGTGACCCGTGTGAATCAGACTTTGAGTGTAGCAGACCAGGCGCACGCTCTTTCAAATGCACTGAGAGCAAAATTTGTGAAATTGGTAAGTAAAAACGAGGCTTTACTGCCGCTTTAGTACCATTAAATAGAGATACAGAGATATAATATGGCGCTTGTATAGACTACCAGATATTTCTAAATATATAATAATAATTTCTAGATATTTCTAAATATTTTAAATTTCTAAATTTCTACATAAGTGTTTAGCTGTCGTGCATACAAGTCTGACTGCACTTCGATCATAACGCAAATTTAATTTTTAATGACAAAAATACAACATGTCAATTAATTAAAAAAATACCATAATTAAAAGACAGGGGAAAACATGACGTGTAAATTACCGCTGTTCAGAGGCGTAGCGAGGTGGGTGCGACAGAGGGTAACAAAATTGCCTAGTCAGAGATCGTCGTAGCTGACTTAATTACTACAGCCTAGAAAAAAAGGTTAATGTTGTTACTTAAAGGCGTGTGCAAGGTGTTGTGTGGCTGGCAGATCAATAATTTTGGGAGAAACAGTGGTGTCTCTCTAAATGCTGATTATATTATTGTGAAAATTTGTAGAGTTCTGTATTTTTCATAATCTTTGGGGGTTTTAATGCTTGAACTGAATGTTTGTGTTATGAGCAACTTATGCACGCGAAAGAGTTATTCTGCTGCAGTACCGCAAATCAAACTCAAAAAGATTCGTTTATTTTTATCCCATCATGTCTAAAATGGAAAGTCGGGTTCTTAGACGCAAAAAACGCGCACAATTTGTGGCTTTATCCAGGAAACAAATGAGCAAAACATTAAAAAGATAGGGCTTCATAAGGTTTTTTGCACCCGGGCGGCACATGCACTTGCTACGCCTCTGGCTCTATTGTTTATCTCCAGGTAAAGAAAAACGGCGAAAAATTACATAAAATAACTAATATTTTTTTAGGAATTTTCTTTATTATCAAGACATAAAGGTAACACATTAAAAAAGAATACATTCACATGGAAAAGCACACCACAGTTTCTGCTGTATCTCATTCTGTGATTGTGGCCGTGATTTTATGCCTGTGTTTTTCCTGTGTGATTGTTATGATATCGATAAAGGTTATGCATAAGATGGTAGTAGTTTAATGTATGAAACTTTCCATAAAAAATAGTATCAAGTTATTTTATGTGATATTTTCCCTTTCTCTTCACCTGAAGATAAACTATACATTGGTAATTTGAAACGTTGGGTTATTTCCTTGTTTTTTAAAGTGGGGGTTTTAATTAATTGATGTTTCATTAATTAATGACCATTTCCTAATTACAGTTTAGCTTTCTTTAGCGCATTTAAAGAGCAAGATTTGCAAAAAATTTACTGTTGCTCTGGTAATAAGCTTTTTGTTTTCTCTACTACCTATAGTGTGCAGCGATTTGATTATTTTTCTAATTACAAACTTTTACAAATGCAGAGACCAGTACAACTTTATTCACAACAATTTTTTGTTTTTGTTTGTTTTTCTTCACATTATTATTATTGTTATGACTTTTATGGCTGTCATCGGGAAATTGTTTGAAATACCAAGTTTTTTGTCGATCTTAACTAGGCTTCCTTTCGGAATAAAAGTTTTCAAAATGAATGGAATTATAGAATAGGAAGAGATTGCATTTTCCCCTCATAAAGTGATCATAGGCTATATCTGCAATGTAGGCAGGTATATGATAATGCAATAATATTTTACAGCATCATCTTATGGTGACTTCTGCATAGACAACAGCGACTGTGGTTCTCCAGGACTCATGTGCGATTTTGAAGTTAGAAAATGTTCTTGCTTACCAAACGTGGCCTCATGTAGCTAATCTAATTCCTAAGTGTTATTATATTAAAGTATGGCCTATAAAATGCCAAATGTTTTCAGCAAACACTCCTTATTCTTATATATTTTTTATTTTGCAAAATCTATACAAAGTAGGCACAATAGAATTAGTTTATACGTAGGACATTATTTTATGTTTCAACATCTGCAGAATAGCCCTTTTACGATATTTAAATTGTTTATACGCCACCAATAAGCTATGTATGCAACATCATTTTCACGTACTTATTATATCGCAATTTACATGTTCCATCTTTATATTTCAATATATAGAGGTGTATTTTCAAAATATGTATTATATATTTTAAATAGCTTTAATCATATGTTTATGTAATTAGGCTACAGTTAAATATCGATTTTTGTAAATTTGTGTGTTTCCGTTTATTCATATAATTTTAAACAGGGGCTTATTTAAAAATGTACTTCTTGGCCATGTTTTATTCTAATTAAATTTGTTTTCACAAAGTTATGTCTTTTGATATAAACAACATTGTGTGCGTTATCATTGATGTCTTTCTACCTGTAATAAAAATTACCACAGATTTTTTTTCATTTAACATTGAACACTGCAAGCTAATGAATCCTTTTACAGAGTTCTTTGCAGACAATTCTTGTGTATTTGACCATTTTGACTCATTGTCTGCATGGTGCGTCTTGAAATTAAACTAGTCCGGAAAGGAAACATCGAGTTATTCGCTTACTTAGTTTTTTCTGTCCAATTGTCAGGATATTTCGTTTAGAACACTACCCGCTACACTCGCAGGCTCATTTCAGTCAAGGTGCAGTGCATCTTTTTTCCGTTCTTTCTTTCTCTCTTTCTCTCTTCTCTCTCACTCTCTCTCTCTCTCTCTCTCTCTCTCTCTCTCTCTCTATCTATCTATCTATCTATCTATCTATCTATCTATCTATCTATCTATCTATCTATCTATCTATCTATCTATCTATCTATCTATCTATCTATCTATCTATCTATCTATCTATCTATCTATCTATATCAATCTATCTTTCTCCCCCTCTCTCTCTTCTTCCCTCCCCTTTCCCTTTCTCTATTTCTCTCTTTTCCTCCCTCTCCTCTCCCCCTCTTTCTCTTTCTTCTTCTCTCTCCACTCTCTTTCTGTGTCTCTTCCTCTCTGCCTCCCCTTTTCGATCTTTCTTTCTCTCTCTCCTCACTTTTTCTTACTTCTCCTTTCCTTTTCTGTTATCTCTCTCCCTCTTTTTCTTTCTATTTTATTTTCCGTCTCTTTTATCTTTCTCGTTCTGGTCGTTACATATTTAGCTTTGCCCTGTGAATTTTTTTTATTAAACTATTAAAATGATCTGCGTGCAGCTAGAACGCAGTATTTTGACCTTTAAGTAATGCTGCTGTATTGTCATTTTCAGGTCCCTTCAGCCACACATCTTTAATGTACTTATAATTAAGTTAATCTTTAATTGTTACAGAAATGCGCAAATCTGTATTTGTTCGAATGTTTATATGTTGGCTAAATAAAAATAAATCTTGAAATCTTAAATCTTGTGCCATTGCTGAATCTGCCCAAAAATTTTTGCTATTGAAACAATAGTTAGTCGTCGAAAAATCGGTAATATCTCAGACAGAAATAAATTTTTCGAGAAACGAATCCCTATATAGTGACACGTTCCAGATCCAGACTATGAAGACGATATAAGAAACTCGGCTGACATGATGCTAATAAGCTAGCTGTTAAGAAGTTATTGATATACGTTTACATTGATCTATATGCGTGTATGGATTCAAATTTTGACAAAAATTTGGTGCATATTGTTTACCTCACAAGTAAAAAGCAAAGTTTTATATAACATGAACGAGAACAAAAACACGAAAACGACGAGAATGAAGATGTGTTGGGTATTCCGTGATTTACGATGAATTTATTACTGTCAATATTGAGAGATATTAGCTAGAGTTATAATATGAAAGCTGAATCAATCATAAGATTTATATGAACCGACATTAAAGTCATTTCAGTGGTCACGGTGCGTAAATCTACCCTCTTACTGTCGTGTGTATTTCTTTAGATGTTCACACACATTTAAATATGGTTAAGGCACCTGTGAGTGTCGACATTTAAAGAATATAAACAGTGTGGGCCTATAGAGAAGAGGAATTATCTTCAATGAATTTTATACACTGTTTTCTTATTCTGTTTGGTTATTTTAAACCATTTCTATCACTTAGGTTACTAGAATGTAACCCGAGTCACTCTTTTATTAGTTATTATAAGCTTAACATTATAAGTTACTATAAGTAATTCGCTTATTGCTAATCTATTTTTCTTTAATTTTGTTGCCGCTTCAGTTCGTTTCTTCAAAATTTGTCTGCTGGTTTTGCTTTGAAAATTGACAGAATGTCTGAAAAAGGTCTGTTTTCCGATTATTAATAATCAACCGATATTAATGCTATTCAGCGCCTGCACTGTAAACTGTCCCGGGCTCTCCGTCCTCTTGTGTAACTGTTCAGCACTTGCATTGTGAACTGCCCCAGGGCTCTCCGTCCCTGCTCCTGTGTATTCAGCACATGCACTGTAAACTGCCCCTGGGCTCTCCGTCCTCCTGTGTAAATCAGCACCAGCACTGTAAACTGCCCCTGGGCTCTCCGCCTCCTGTGTAACTGTTCAGCACATGCACTGTAAATGTTCCGCGGCTCTCCGTCCTTCCTTCTATGCAGTATTCGCGAGACAGCAAGGAAATGTTTATAGACTGTGGGTGACCAGAGTTTTGGTGAAGAACATATACATGCACACTTTCCAGATGATAGTGTAGTTTTTGTGTGTGTGTGTTGCTCGGAAGTAGTGCTGACAAGCCACTGGCATAGCAGTGTCTAATTTTTTGCTGGATTACTGCTGTGTTTAACTGTCTTGAACGCAGATTTCTTTTATTTTAGAGTTGTGGGTGCCTAATGTGCACAATAAACGTAATGGGCATATGATGATATGATAATGAAGTGTAGTTTTTTCATTAAAGTGTTACAGTACAAAGGAGGCATCTGCAGGGCATACAACAGTTTATTGGAAAAATTAAAACAACCCAACATGTTATTTTTACTGTTGTCCACAAAAATAATGCTTCTGCTACACAGATGTTCAATCAAAATATTTCTTACTGCTCAAAGTGGAAAAAATAAAATCACTGAATTAGAAGAGCTTGTGCTTGATCTGATTGTCTTGCGTATTTCCAATATTTTATTTGATTGTGTTTAATTTTAAGTTAATTTTAAAATGTACTTCAACCTCAAAAACGCACTTTGATTTTATGACTTTCACCTTTTTCAATAGTATTTGAATAAAAAAATGATGAAAACGCGTTCGGCTATAAAATATGCCTGTGTCCAATAATGTAAAATTAATTTCCTGAATGCTCAATTACTTCACCTAATCAAACGCTCATCTCTATGGCTCCTCATGTTGGCAGGACGTGCATACATCATACGAAAAGGACTTCAGTGCTTCCCATGTTTCTTCTCCTGTAGGAATGATCTGTTCAGGGGGTAAGAGGAAGCCATACTCTCCTTTATCTCTCAGTTCAATTACGTATGAAGTTTTAATATCAGCCGCGCCGTAAGCCCAGTCATTAGCCACACCAGCTGCGTTATCTACAGACAAACAATCAGCAGATAAGTGTACAAAATGTTACACTAGGAAAAAACCTAGTAAGTACATAAACTTTCGAACGTACATCCAGGATTACCCTATAAGCTAGTATAGGCCGCAGCCCTAGGCCACTCAAGCTTGGTATGTCCATACTTTGCATTGCTGAATAATTCAAATAATTTAAAATAAATTTTCAACTTTAAAAAACAAGTCCAGGAAGTCTAAAAATCCAATTTTAAGGTGGCTCCTCATATGAAATAAGGGCGGCTCTTTAAAGCCTTTTATTTGAAATATGAGGCCTTCAGCTTTGCAAATGTTGCTGAAATGTATCACAAGTATAAAATGTTCAAGCAATGTTCAATGCGAGCAAATATGAGGTTGGCTCCGTCTGAGGGGCCCTCAAAGGTCATAATCCGGCCCTATGTACAATTATCATGCAAGTAGCTCAGAAATCAACGAATGGACGTTTTACTCATTAACACATTAATAATCACTTTTTATTTACAACAAATAACGTTATAATGTAATTTTGCCAACTACGCAAAATTTAGGTAGTGAAAACTTATCGCTTCAGATCGAATATTTTGGACTTTTTTAAAGAAAGACTTAGTAATATCGATCAAAACAAAGTATTTCACATACACAGCAACTCAACTGTTGAACCAGTGGTGTATTCTGTACCATGCACTGCTTTTAGGGCTTCTCCTGCAGCTTCCCCTTTCTGTTTCTGTAAATGTAAAATGCTAAAATGTAAACACATTTCATTACACGAACGGAAAAATGTCTTTTCTATGCATCATTGTAAGGAAGTCCTTTACTTTTAGGCCAACTATGACATTTAACTGCTGCTCTGTTATGTGTGCTGCTCTGTTATTCTTCCCTCCCACTGCTAATTCTTTTGGCATATAGGACTACACCTGAGAACTCAATTAAAGAGCTACTGAGTCACTATTCATGAATACAAGTGATATGTACCACTTCTTTAGTAATATATGTAACCAATGAAATTCTTTAACCGAATACTTAATATCATCCCAGTTAGAAATGTAGCAAGTAACTAACCATATCATCATAGTCAACTGGTAAATCAGCTGTATGTCCATATGGTGTAAGAAACAACTGTGAGTAACTGTGGATGCTAAGAAACAGTTTCATCCTCTCTTTTAATGCTAGTACTTGATCTCTCACTATACGTGTTTCTACTTCAGAGAAAGCTGAAGGTCCTGCATATATGTTAGAGCAAGGGTTGCTGGATGCACCATTTTCTAAAAAAATATATGCGTGCACATGCAGTTAGTTTCTTATTTAACAATGTATACAGAAATGCAGTTCTCACAGCGCATGTATCTACACCCGTCTATGTTTGTTTTATGGTCTAGTCATTCATGCGTGGAATAAACGTTCCCTCAAATATTGTTGTCTTGAAATTGGTCCGATTTTTTTCAGTTGGGCAAAAAATACCAAAATGTATCTCTTTCACGATGATCAACCTACAAAAAGAACCAAAAAGGGACACTCATCTAAGCACATTAAAAAATAAAGTATAAAGTAAAATGAGCACGATACAATAGCAATCAATAATCAACCGAAATGGTGACCACAAATATTTGAGGATCAACTGTTTTACTCTTAAACCACCAACAGCTAAATTCAAATTTTCTCTAACAAGTCCACTGTAAAATTAATATCAGAACTACGTATGACCACCTATAATACCTACACGGAAGTATCCACATGCAACAACTCGGGTGGGTACGTGACATTTGGGCATGACTATTTGGGTAAGGAACATTTGGGCATGACTATTTGGGTAAGGAACATTTGGGCACGAAACATTTAGGCAAGAGGCATTTGGGTACAAGCTATATGGGTACTGAACACTTGGCCACGAGATATTTATGCATGGAGCACTTGGGCACGGGACACTTAGGCACGGGCCATTTTGGCACGAGACATTTGGGTACGGGCCATTTAGACACTGGAACCTTGGGCACGAGACATTTAGACACCCATAAAATCTAGTGTTGTGCATTTTATTCTCTTTTATTACGTTCTTAACGACTCTGTTATTTTTCTGACTCTCATTTTTTTAAAAGGGAACGAGACAGTATTTTAAACTATAGCTGAAAATAATCTAACCCGTAAAATGCTGAAACAGGACATAATCGTTTTTCAAAAATGACTCACGTGAAAGAAATATTGCCATAGAGACCTAATTTCGCTTTCGCGCAGTTAGCTTTTCGTTGTTTATGTGTTCTAACATCCCAGTTAGATAGACACTAACGCCAGCATCGCAAAAATGCGTTGCAGAAAAAATAGGCGCTATACTTGATTATAAGAACACATTTCAGTTGTGACGTAGTACAAACGTTCAAAAACTAATGCGTTATTACAGCGGTAAACTGTTAGCACAAGTTAGCAAAGCTATAAACTTCATGACAATACTGATCCTGCTAGCCAAGAATGTTTTGAGCATATGTCAGTGATTGTACATATCCTAGAACCATGCTATGAATTCAGTACCAGGACTAATTTATGTCGATTCTCCTGCGAGACTGTCTGGTCCATCTTAACAGCAAGTGCGACATAGCTACTAGCCTTCTATGCGTGGGAGCTAATCGTGCCTTTGCCAAAACAAGGCAGCAGTGTATCTTTCCATCAGCATTCACAAACCCTATATATGACACAGCAGCATGAGCATTCTCAGATGCATCGCCAAAGACATGCAGTTCACATCTCAGCACTTGCACAGAGTTCGTTGGTTTGAAACATCTCTCAACACCAAACTGATCTAATTTTGTGGCTGCTTCATCCAGTTAACCAAAAGACAATGGTCTGTCCCATTTCTTTCTTCAGCCTGCTTTCCTACTGAAATAGTTTCTTTGCTACAAGAGTAACCGGCCAGGCTAGACTCAAAGGGTTACACAGAAACATCCACAGAAGAAACAACACCCAATAAATCTCGCTTTGTAAGATGCTTCTTCTTTAATATGTTTTGGACCTAAAGTTGATCTCGGTCCACATTCCACCATAGGCCCAGAGCTGTTCCTAATGGTAAAGTCCATCAATTTCTCGAGCAGATTCAGTTCTGTCCTATTCAGGGACCATTTCAAGTACCTTACCACTAGTGCTAATCCATTTAGGCAGATGGAACCCACCATGAGCAACTACGGCTAGCTACCATGAGCTAGAAACTTACGGCTAGGGTATTTAAATTGTTTGGGTAAATGTAAATTCCTTCTTAATATAAGATTGAAAAAGTTGTCTAGCTCTAATACTACAGTCTAACATATGTGGTTTGTAATGCACATACCACTACCTGCGATGCATTTTGCTGGCAGCACTACTTGCCTCAAGTACTTTTCTAAACAACGTAATGATTCGTAGCTTCTAACAAATGTATTCTTTTATGAAGAAAATACATTATTCTCAAAATCAATATAACAAAAAGCACTGACAATTTTTGGAAAAGTGCATACACACTTCGAATGTGTATTGCCACTGTATGGATGTGCATTGTACCCATCCTGGAATACAGACATTATTGTAATGCATATACATCATCCTTTAAAGCCCAAGAAAACCCTCCATAAACATAAAGCTTAAAAAATCGTCTTGTGTCACTTACATACTTGCCTTTTTACATACAGGACTTCAACCGGCAGTCACGCTGTATAAACATGTAAATTTAAACTCCAGTGATGACCGTTAGACACAGCCATTTTGACATAGGTCATTTGAAAGAAGTTTAGATAACATTGTGAAACTTTGAAAAAATAATCAGAGCATTCGTAGCACACAATTTACTAACCAAGTAAAATTTTAAATTACTGTATCTTGTCAACTAAGACTAAAAACACGTTTTTGGTTAGTGAGTGGCGCATCCTGGAGGGGGAGCCAGCGACATTTTACCAATTGGCACAAACATTTTAAATTATTATTTCTAGTTACATAAGTCTTTCCAGCAGGTAAGCGAAATGCCAAGTAATATAGATTTGCATGGAAAGTTTTTTTGGGACATAATTTAACATTGCCTTTTCTTCCCCTGATTTACGTTTCCGTCGGTGACTTAAAATAAAAACAAACAAAAATTCCTTTTAACACCAGTGCGATATATGCATAAAATTGCTGTAAAGTAGTATAATTTTTAAGACTAGTTTTCTAAAAACTACTTCAGGTACCCCTTTTCCTGTCCTAAATTATAAATTTCAATGTTTGCGCGGTTATACCATTGTCATAACACACATTAAGCCTAGACTTTAGAAGACATAGTATTAGAAAGCTCAAGTTGGAGGCAACATATTTTTACCCATCCAGTGAAAGTCATAATTTCTGTTTCCATCAACTCCAACGCATGTTACACCACTTTGCACAGAACGAGTCTTTCTCCACATTCTATCCTGTAAATGCAGTAACAATAACAATACAGTGTCTCAGGTAACAACATTAATCATTTTCAAGTGTTAGTAATGAGTAAAAAGATAAAGTTTGAACGTACAAATGTTTATGAAATCATTGTGAAATTTCATATATTTTACAAATTTGGATCTATACATATCAAAATGAATGTAATCCTGATATATAGATATATCAGTGTGTGATATCGCAGAATTTGAATTTCCTATATATATATATATATATATATACAATAACAATACAGTGTCTCAGGTCACAATATGTATGTATATATATATATATATATATATGGATGGATGGATGGATGGATGGATGGATGGATGGATGGATGGAGGGAGGGAGGGAGGGAGGGAGGGAGGGAGGGAGGGAGAGAGAGAGAGAGAGAGAGAGAGAGAGAGAGAGAGAGAGAGAGAGAGAGAGAGAGAGAGAGAGAGAGAGAGAGAGAGAGAGAGAGAGAGAGAGAGAGAGAGAGAGAGAGAGAGAGAGAGACATAGATAGATAGATACATACATAGGTAGATAGATAGATAGATAGATAGATAGATAGATAGATAGATAGATAGATAGATAGATAGATAGATAGATAGATAGATAGATAGATAGATAGATAGATAGATAGATAGATAGATAGATAGATAGATAGATAGATAGATAGATAGATAGATAGAAGTTCAAATTCTGCGACATCACACACTGCTCTTTTCTGTACTTACATCAGTCCGTGTGTATTCATATCCATCTGGGTTTACTACTGGTAAAATGTAGAAATCGATGTATTTCGTCAGTATTTCAGCATCAGCATCATCACTTGAAAGCTGTGTTGAACAAAAACCTTTATTTTTACATAAATAGTTACTTTCAAATAGTAAAGTAAAAAAATGACGCTCATATTCGTCTGTACGTTGGTGCGAGAAAGCAGTGTAACTTAGCAACTAGATTGTAACCAAAAAGTATTACCATCCATTATCAAATACCTTATCAATGAAATACAAACAAGTTGCAGGAGAGATCCATTCTCGAGCGTGTATTCCACAGTCTATCCAAATAACATCTTTCTGGTCACCTGGATATCCGATCTATAAAAATTTGCATTTAATCATAAGTAATTAAGGTAATTGATCATGTCCGTCTGTGTCTTAAATTACTTTCGGCTAATTTAAGCAGCTTATTTACTGTTACTTTTTGTAAAAGAAACAACTAAAAACTCATACAAATTTTAACGTCACATTCAAACAAATTCGTCACCCACATGTACAAATAAGATATAACTAAACAACTCGGTACCACCCAGTACTATCAAATCCAACAGCTTTCAATCCACCCCTCTGATACCATGCTTATAAAATCCGACACCATTCAGTCAACTAGAATAAGTGATCAATGTTTATCAAATCCAACTCACGTTGAACAGCCTACAACGATAATGATTTTTATTTATCCAAAATCCCAGACCCTTCAAAACACCAAATTAAGGATTAATGAGCCAATCGGCACCTTTAATCCATATCCCACTGTGAGTCAATGCTTATAAAATACAAAGTTCTTCAATTCGCCTAACAATCTAATGTAAATCTAGTCCCTTAATGTAAACCTAATCCTTACATTTTGTCATTCTCCGTTATTTCATCCTTCCTTTCATCCTTCAAGCTTTCCTTCCTTTTATCTTGCACCGCCTGCACTCCCATAATTTGCTCGTTCGGCTCAGATCTTACACGGTCACCTTCTGATCTGAGCCGATATTCATTTGTGCTACATTATGTTAGGCTATAGCCGCTGTACCTTAAATAAGAGTATTTCTCATGTTATTTCTATGTTGTGTATCTCTGTGTAAGATACAACCAAGTCTGTACTTGGCTCTTGGAATAAATAAACTATAATTACAAACTATAAAAATATTAATGAACTCACTTTTAGCATTTTCATTGTACGACCTTCAAAACTTTCGCCAACTGTATAAATCTGAACCTTGCCGCTCGTATCTGTTTCCGCCACACTTTCTACATACGCCAGAATCTGCAATATGTAGTCAAATTACGCATTTACGTGTATATAAAATGATAAGTAAGCCAAACGCTTAACTTTGACATTAGAAGTTATGATAGCTGAGTTACATGTACCAATGGCTATTTAGTTTACCGACACTAAAAAGGTCGAATATATGCATTTATTACTGAGTGTTTCAGTTTTTAACCTTCATTCAGAAAAACATCCAAACTTTAACCAAGTTTCTTACACATTTATAATACTCTATCTATAATATTAATAGCCTATTTAATTTTGCCGAGCACTACAAATTTCTATAGCATTCAAGTTATCAATAGCATCTCAGTTTGGTTTAATTAATCCAGGATTTCTATAACAGGCAAATCTGTATTTTACCTCATCATATGGATGATATTTGTCGAACTCGAATCTTTCAGTTAATTGGTGGTTCATGGAGCCAACCATATCTATTGCTCTAGAGAATAAAAACAGCTAATTTGTTTAGATACTGTACAGATAACAATTGCACATAGTGTCCATTAAAATGTACTAAATTAGTAATAATTTTGTTATTATAGCTAATTATTAGCCATTAGATTGCAATTAATTGGACCGTAACTTATAATAACAGCGAGATATTAACAATTGTTTTGAAAGATTGGCATGGGCTGAAAAGCATTAATGTAGGCCTCTTAGACCGGGAGCCCAAGCTCAAAACAAGGAAAATGAGTTTCGTTCGCTCAGTCTGGGCACCAGTTTTTGCCTATATCAGATGAACAATGGGACCTTGGTGCTTATTGCCTGGGTAGCATTGCTAATTTTCAGGTTGGCCTTGTGGGTGGTGCGGGCCCATTTGTGGGATCCCCCCCCCAAAAAAAACCCTTGTTAATGAAAATTTGTGCATGGCAAGCAAGAAGTAATTTCACGTTGCATCCGTGTAGGCATTGTGTGTTATTCTACGGAACATTGTGTTCGTTTGCTTTGCAACAGAAAAAATTTTGAATGGCGCATCATGGCGTACTGCTCTAAAAGTTGTGCCATCTTAGAATAGCCCAAAAACATGTTTGCTGGAACCCTGTTTATTTTTCCTAGACTAATTTATTTTCCTACTGTAAGTTTTTATGCATACAATGTACTACTCTTGACATTGCTGTATAAAATTCTAGTATCAGTGACTACTCAGAGTGGGGCACTATTTGGGAATGGGGCATTTTGCGAAGCAACTCCAAAAAGGCATCCTTAAATGTGCTTATGTTCAAATGTAATGTTTTTTAATTTCACTACACTCCAACATTACACAACTTACTCGCATATAGTGAAAAGTAGATACTAACAATGATAATTAATATAGTACATTGCATCATTTTTGCATCATCATCACCATACAGTTGTGGCCCATTGGTGATAGAGCGTGCCCCCGTCCCATTCGACCATGGCCAAAAACATGTTAATGCCAGTCTTTTTTAATTTTAAAAGCTTAAATCTTTCCAGTTTATGCGTTGAATAACGTTTATCGCCTTTTCATGAGATTCTCACCATTCTTTCTTTCTCACCATCCTCCTGGTAGATTTTCATCTGTCAGCCGGCGAACACTTGATAACGTCTCTCCAGGTGTCTCTGTCTTCATACGTCTTCTCCTCCTCCACATCCACCAGTCGGATTCCTCTCCTCGCAAGCGCCTTTTCATGAGATAAGGCACTTAAACAGGGTGCTCATGCACAAGTGGGATGCCTATTTTGGCGACAGTAAGCGTACCATATAGGTTATTGCATCGCCGTTGTTGTCTTTGTCACTCTTTTTCCTTTTTCCCTTTATGTAATGTGAGTAAATGGCTCTTTTTCATTTTTTCCATCAAAAATTTCGTGAGTTCATTCTTAAACGTGCCATTTTTGAGAAGTTTTGTCCACACAGCTGAACACACTTTAGTGGCCAGTAATCAGAAGGCAGCTCTATTGAAGAAAATTGAGTCAATGCAAACTGAAATCATCACAGACTCTAACCTACCTTCCAAATTCACATACGTGTATGATGGGGAGGGCTTGTCATACATACTTTTCTGTCCTTTCCAAATGCAGGTGCATCAGTAACAAGAGCTGTGATTTCAAGTATGTTCTCTGTTGATGCGGATGAGATGCACGGCTGTTTTGAAAAATATGTAGAAAATTCAATCAAAGAATGCGAAAGACGACATCGTGGAGTTGCAGATTCCACATTCGTGATTTCTGGCCCTGAACAGAGTATTCGGCTGTGTAGAAAAAAAACTTCTGAAAAATGGCACATTTAAGGATGAACTTACGAAATTTTTGATGGACAAAATGAAAATGAGCCATTACTCACATTACATGAAAGGAAAAAGGAAAAAGAATGAACTCACAAGATGACAAAGATAACAACGACAATGGTGGTGGATATAATGGCATTTTTAACGATTATTGTGATATTTAGTGATACTAATAAATCAGTATAATGAATGATTCTTAGTACTGACTTTCTTTTAAGAAACTGACAGAAATAAAAACTCTAAGATTAGCAGTTACCTAGTTGCTTAAATAGTTTGGTGCAGGACTATTTCTTAAATGAAAGTTCGCGAAAGTTCTCTGCAAATATCTGTCGATAATATGGTAACCAGAGAGCATGCAAAGTGTAATTAACGTCATTAACCGCATTTGTTACTATGCAGTTGCTAAGGTAAACACTGTTGCTAAGACTAACCCATATGGGACGTTTACTGTAGCCAAAATAAGCACCCCATTTAT
The DNA here is from genome assembly GCA_030141605.1 of Tubiluchus corallicola. Lineage (NCBI taxonomy): Eukaryota > Metazoa > Priapulida > Priapulimorpha > Priapulimorphida > Tubiluchidae > Tubiluchus > Tubiluchus corallicola. Next base: position 152,675 of record JAQGDQ010000334.1, on the reverse strand, counting down.
GCTTGAGCACGCTGTTTGAGTGCCTAACCACATGAAAAGGTGATAAACATTATTCATCGCATAAACTGGAAATATTTAAACTAGTAAAATTAACAAACGACATGCAAAAAGTCTGACGTTAACATATTTTTGGCAATGGTCGAATGGGACGGGGGCACGTTCTATCACCAATCGGCCACAATTGTCCAGCAAAAATGATGCAATGTACTATTTTAATAATCACTGTTATTATCTACTTTGCACTATTGCTAGTGAGTTGTGTAATGTTAGAGTGTAGAGAAATTAAAAAAACATTACATTTGAACACCCGTATCACCCACAAGGCCCACCTGAAAATTAGTACTGCCACCCAGGCAATAAGCACCGCCTCTCCTCTGTCATTTGATATAGGTAAAAACTGGTCTCCAGGCTGAGCGAACGAAACCAATTTTTTGAACCTTGGGCTCCCGGTCTATATGACCTGCTACTGATTTACAATTTCTTATACATTATAATATTTAATATACATAGCTCACATACGCTTGAACATCCTCTATCATTATATAGTATGGGAGATCACGAGACTTTAGTATGGATGTAACGTAAGGAAATATATCTCCTGCAACCATAATGTCAGTACTGGACCAAATATCAATCTGAAAAATGTAAAATTAACCAACATCAATAAGCAGCCACACATTTTTAGCTTTCCCAACATAGGTTGTAACTAGTGCCGAATTATCCTATAAGCTAATATAGACTGCAGCCTAGGCCCCCCTCAAGTTTGGTGCTCTAGGCTATTGTGTTGAAATATGTGCTAATTTGTTTTACAATAAATATTAAAATAGTGGTATTTCTTAAAGAATATTTTTACTACATTTCTTAAAGAATATTTCTTAAAAAATATTTTTAAACAAAAGATAGCTATTCTAGTTTCTTTAAAAAATTGCAGTAACTTTACTTACTATAATATATCGCCACTAAAAAATATTCAAGATGGGTCCAGACGAGTAAGAAGGTAGCTCCGTTTGAGGGGGCCATAAGTTCATTAACATAGGGGCTTCAAAAGGTCCTAATACGTCCCTAGACTGTGCAGCCTCACATATTGAAGACGACGCTCGAAAAAGCTAAATTGTTTAAATTTTCGTAAAATATAACTTAAAGACCAAAACTGAGCTAACCTATCAGTTTTTATCAACTAAAATCATACTCATTAACATTAATGTGAAAAAATTACTTTTAGTTTAAACAACCAGATAAAACCGTACTTTGCTTGATCCAATTTCCTCAATTTGTTTGATAAATTTTGCTGCATCATCGTGTTTTGCAGTTATTCTTAAGACTCTGTATCTGTAATAAAGTTAAATTTAATTATATTGAAAATAATTGATAAATATTGTCTATAGGTGTAATAAAAAAGAACTACGGGTACCGTTATGAAAAACCACAACATATTTTCTAGTTTCTATGGTTAACCCATTACACGGCTCCATTTCACAGGCAATCTATAGTCCGGTTTATCAAAACTCTATGTAGTCCCTCTGTCCTGCACTAGTGAAATACATTGTAAAGTATGTAGTAAAGCAGCTTAATCTGTTGTCAAAAATCTTTGCTAGCCGCTAGAGCTAATACCATAATCAGACATTTTAGTAAATGCAGTACTGAAGCTAGAATATCTTTATTTAAAACCTTTTGTACGACTGTATACATGGTATATCGTTGTGGCGTAAATACTATGATTACGCAATAAAGGAAATGAAAATCACTTATATCAAGTGTATACGCAAACCTTTTCACTGCCTCATGGTTGCAGTTCTCGTGAAGTGCCCGTATATTTAGGCATCTCATATTTTGACGTACTTATGCGCAAGTTTGTAAATTTTCTTTTAGAAATCGACTTTTTAATAGTTTTAATTTGTCCATCATATCTATTTTAGAGTGCGATACTTATACTAATTCTGCTCTGCATGCGAAATGGCGGTCACTTAATTCTGTTCCGTAGACCTAACGATTTTATTACTTGAATTACTATTAATCGTGTAACTGTAATTATAGTATTATAGTACTGTTTCTGTGCAATTATTTTAATCTTAATTTTTAGTAATCTGATTTTAGTTAAGGCAATTTTAATTTCGCGGATTTAATGTATTGTATTTTATATGGACTTTCTTTTCTGAAATAAATTATAATCAATCAATCAACGTTGTGGTCATCGTCGATGTATTTGTTGCGGCCATGGGCGTTGTTGTTGTACATTTATTTTTGAAAGCAATTACAAGGCACAATTTTCATCGTACGGGGCTGAAATTTTGCATAAAGATGTGCCATTATGTAGACCGTGACGAAGTTCGATTTTTTAAGTTTTAATCGCTACATCATTATGTTTTACGTTATCTCTACATCAATATGAATGTAATCCTGCACATCTTTTCAATCCGAAGCTCATGCATTTGATCCCCAGTCGGGGGACATTGTTTAGATTTAGTGCCAAATACAAACACATCACTGCGTCCATCCTAGTTTTCAATAATTTTGTACTGTATAATGATAGTAAATGTACGACACACGTGCAGTGTTGCTGTGATCATTTCTCTGTGGTGCCGGCAACGGTTCATGTGATTTGCATGCGATTCAACAATGTCAATTTCTGTGGTTCCGTACAGTGATTTAATTTAATTTACTTGAATTAAACAGTTTTAAAATAACTAATTATAACAACCTATCAGGATTATAACAACCACATAAGGAGTGCTGTTGACACATAGGCGGAGTTTCAGTGGCCACTCTATTAGCTTATATACTATTTCACAATTTGAGTTTTCTGTTAAATCCCACAATGGACCACATAAGTGGGAGGAATGTCAGTGACTACCCTATTAGCTCATATACTATTTCACAACTTCAGTTTTGTGTTAAATCCTACATGTTGGATGATATAAATTACATTATAATAGTTAAATATTACTGTGCCGTACAGAAACACAGCAGAGACGAACGAACATACCCATCAAATCGAACTTTCTCTGCTGAACAAACCACAAAAGCCAACAAAACTGCTGAAAACACTAATATTGTCTTCATAATTTCAAAAAAAAATCTTTGCAAGCAGCTGTGCAAGAAGAGCTGGAATACTATTGCTAACTAAAACGTCTGTGACAGTTTGTTTTTGTACCAGATCATAATTTATGTGTGTTATCTGACTTGTATCATCTTGATATGTCCATCACACCTGTCCCTTCACACGCGGTACTTGACTATTATTATTAGCAGGTATTATAAGCTGCAATATTAGTCTTCATGTGTCCAGTAATATAAGCCCACAAAAATAAAATGGGACAATTTTTACTCTCTACCGACCACAGACTAAAAGGATCTTATAAAGGTCACACAATGAGTCACTATTAGACTTTTTTTGCAAACCAGCTTTTCTTTCCTTAATTGTAAAACGTAAAAAACCCTAGTACATTTTGGTTCCAGATGTAATACGAGAATGTAAGCAATGCGCTCTTATAGTGAATTCAAAACCTAGCAATTGTACATTACTGACGTTGCTGTTTAGTGGTCAACTAGATTTAAATCCAGGCCCTAGTGACCGAAAGCTTAAGTATCCTTGTGGGACTTGCAACAGAGCAGTTAAAACTGACGCCATAAGATGCGATTAGCGAGGGCGTTCTTCTTCTTCTTCGCGGTATAATAATAATAATCTTTATTTAAAGTTGGTTTTTGGGTAACAATTAACATTAGCTCAAAGAGCTATTATCGCCGACTATAAATAACAACTTGCAACTACATAACAGAGACTATTATTACCCCACTTTTACCCTAAATACCACGCCTCAGACAGGGCAACAGCAGGTATCATTTTTGAAGTTTTTGATATGACCCGGCCGCTCAGACGACCTCTCAGACGGAAAGTAGAAGCATTACCACTAGACTAACCCGTCTGGTAATGCATTAGCTTCATCAAATTGAAGTCTCTAACACAGCTCTGTAATAACCCTATAGAAATTTTTTACTACTTCAAATCGTTTTCGCTACTGGATCAGAATACTTCTCTGTTCCATTACGTTTACATTGCAAACTGGTTGCTACATCTACACCAATCAAATCCAATCAAAAACCGGTGAAACCACAAAGCACCGACTAAAAGCAATGGTAATAAGTTGTAATGACATAAGAGGCAAAGAAGAAAATAAACATACATAGCACTTATTAACCATCACCAACCAAATTACGATATGTACCTAACGGATATATATATAATCTTTATTTGCCATAAAAAAGTCGATATTCATAACTATAAAAGCATAAAAGAACATCGCAGCATGAGAATAAAATTCACACAACTGTTAAAGGCAAATGCGTCCAGTGCAAACTAAAAACTGTGCCAAAAATTTAAAACAAAATATACATTATAATATTAGACGCAAATTATAATAGACTATATACAATATATACATATAATTTAAAATGGACGTGGGTAAATAAAATTTGTGGATGAATATATATTGTTCCGAGGTTCGACCGACCCGGTAGATAGCCTTACGGCCCGCCATCGGTGATGTGGGTAAGCGCTGCATAACGGACACTCCAGAAATTTAAACAAAAGAAACAACAAAACCAAAACTTAGAATTCAAAAGGGACGGCTAAGAAGAACAACACAATAGAAAAAACAAAACCTGATGACAATGCTTCAAACCTTACGGAATCCACGACACTCGGCAGGCAGACAGGAGAAGTGCATTCCACGACAACCAAAAGACAACTGACGATGTCACGTGGTCGTTCTTTCCACAGGAAACCATTGCTCAATCAATCGCGGGTAATGTGATGGGCTTCTTAGTTTAAAGTGGAGGTCATAACATTACCTGTAGGTCGGCTGGCCTGGTGCCTATGAATAGAACTGTATAATGCACTTTCACCTGTTCAGCTCAATATTATCGTTTACGTATGTTCGGTTTTCAAAACGATTTAATGTATGTATTCTTAATTTTGATTTGAATTCGTCCAAAGATTTGATTTGTTTTAAATTTGATGGCAGGGTATTCCAAAGTTGAACTCCCAAAGTGATAGAATTGTTGCCGTATTTGTTATTAGTGCGTAGTAGTTTAATATTGTGTGTTCTTGCATTTAATGTTGGCTCCAAGAGGAGTGGAAGCTTATTTTTGATGAAGGGCGTGTTAATATTGTTGATGTATTTATATAAAAACAGGATTGTGTAGAAGTCTTTGTGTGCTTGTAAAATTGGGATTTTAAACATTGTTCTTAATTCTGTTGCAGAGGTTTGATTTGTTATGAGGGACGTTTTATTTGAATAGCCAGCGACTAATCTTAATGCATAATTTTGAAGACTATTTAGTTTGTTATAGCTGTCTCTTGAAACGTCATGAAAAAGTGTGCAACCGTATAAAAAGTGCGGTAGAATGAGAGTTTTAAAAATTAACAACTTTGTCTGTTTAGTTAGTTGAGCTTTTACCTGCCGTAAGTAAGACGTTCCGCATGCCATTTTATCGTAAATTTGATTAAAGTGGTTATTCCAAGAAAGTTTGTTATCTACATAGATACCAAGAAAACTTACATTGTTTTTCTGTTGTATTATGCTATTTTCAACTTTTAGTGAAGTATTACTTATATTGTCATTTGAGAACGGGGAAAGGACCATGAAATTTGTTTTGGTGCTATTTAATTTGAGTTTTAAATGTGTAAATGCTATGTTAATGTTTGCGATGTCCTGTTCTAAAAGTCGTTGAGCTGTTGCTAGATTTTCGTGGCCTAGTTGTGTCGTCAGCATACTGTGTTATATTACAATGTGTTAGTGTTTTAGATATATTGTTAACATAAAGACAGAAAAGTAGGGGACCCAAAAGTGTGCCTTGTGGTATGCCCTGCTGTAATGTTAGCCATTGTGAGACGGTATTTGTAGATAATTTAACTCTTTGTTTTCTGTTTCTCAAGTAACTGTTAATGAGCTTTAATGAAGTTGTATTAAATCCTAATGATTTTACATTGTCTTCCAAAAGATTGTGGTCTAGGCTATCAAAGGCTTTACTTAAGTCTAAAAATGCTGCTACAATATATTTATTTTCATTTAAGTTTGATCTCCAGTTTTCAATTGCATGTATGATGGCATCAGTAGTAGAGTGTTTTCGTCTAAAACCAAATTGATGTTTATTAAGTATCTTGTTAACGTTTATACATGAATTCATTTGTTCATATAGTACTTTTTCCAAAATTTTTCAAAAACAATAAACGACGGATATAGGCCGGTAAATTAACAGGGTCACTTGATGAGTCTTTTTTGTGGACTGGTGTTACATTGGGTTGCTTACAAATACTGGGGAATTCACTGCGTATGATCATTTGGTTTGTAATGTAGGCAACATGAGGTGCTATTATATTGGCGCTACCCTTTAATATCTTCATGGGTATTTCAGATGGGCTTATCTACCTTTGTTATATTTTATTAACCTATATTTTATGTACCTATTAACTACCTTTGTTAATATCTAGTTTAACTAAGATTTTAAATATTTCATTTGTGGTAATGGTGGAGAACGAAAAAGTTGTGTTAGTATTTAATTCCATTTTTAATTTCGAAATTATGTTGCTGTAGTTACTATTATGATTAGATGGCCAGCAGAAATTTCCCAAATTAATGAAAGTAGTATTAAGAGCATATGCAATGTCTTTAGTTTTCTTTATTACTTTATTGTCAATTATAAGTTCCGTGATATGGGTTTGCTTGTTTTTGTATCTGTTAATGACATTGTTAATTATTTCCCATTTATCTTTAGAAGAGATTGCATTATTACACTGTTGCTGTATATATTTGTTTTTTAAAGATTTGTTTAGATTATTAAATGAATTTCTCGCTTTTTTTATAATTATTATAATTAGGTTTAGATTTGGTAGTTGTCCACAATTTATTTAAGTATTGTTTCGTTGATCTTACTGTATAAGAGATTAAACAATTATCGTCAGCAAAAGAAGGGCGATTCATAAACAAACCATTAATCCGACAGCCAGTGTGCGTATTGTATAAAGTTACGCTCAATTAGTATTTGTATTTGCTGATGCTAACACATGTAGTTTAATATTTCTGTATTTGCTGATGTTGCAGTTTGTAGAACTAACAAATTCGTAACTATTGAAAAGAAATTTATTATAACTTAGGCACTTCTTTACATTTCTCCCCATGTCTTCAAATATAATGCCGGGCACTATACCGCTTCGTTTTTCTACCAACTAACCTTCTCCATGTGATCACTGAGCGGCGCTGTAATCGCGAAAGTTTCAGCATATCTTATCACGCAAACACAGCACAGCTCAGCCCAAACGTAACATGCGAACCTCGCCAGCTATTGATGCTCTCAGTTGGTTAAAAGATGAATGTAAAACATCAATTATAATGTGAATAAGCAATAACACAAATTCTTAAAAATAACAACAGTGATAATAAAATATCGCAACGAAAAAGCACAACATGTCGCATCAAATAAAAAGGCGGGGAAAAGCCTAGAAACAGAAACAGAATTCACAAGACATACTTGACTCCAACCTGAAAATGAGATTATGAGTTCTCTTGTTTTGCCAATGGAAAGGCAACTGAGAGTACGTTTATCAGCCAGGAGTCCAGGATCTGAATTAATTCCAACAAAGCTTTCTTGACCTACTGATATTATTTGGTTGTCTAATTACATTTCACCGCTGTATATACTCAGGTTTGTGAAGGTTTATGTACTACAGCAGGGTTCATGTTTGATGCTTTAAAAATTACTGATGTTAACTTTGTGTGATTTTGATCTTTTTCCATTTTACGTGGTGGCAAATCACGGTGGTGGTTTGAAACTTCGTGCTCTTTCATTATTTTAATTGTTTTCAACAAAAGTGAGTAAACAAAGCCACAGAACACTAGCGCAGGAGCATCAGGAGAAGCATCAGAAGGAACATCGAGAAGTATCTACACAGTACTGCCTACATACTTTACTGCAGCAGTATAGGAGGCCTAATGTGAGAACTGCAACAAATATCCATGGTCTCTAAAAACTGGATAAGTTCTTAACTAAACTGCTAAATTTAAACTGCTTTAATAACCTTAATTACTTAACACAATAATTTTGATAATTACTTAATAATAAATTGTTTTTATCCACTGGGATTGAGCACTCAGTGGCAGAACCCACTCAGTAAAGATTCTGGTGGGACAGGAATCTATCCCATTATCAAGGATAATCCTCTAAGATGAAACACTAGCCACTTTGAAGTGGGTAGGCAGGTGTAACAGCCCAGAACGAGTATTGAATCAGCCTGTTTCTCGTCCACCTACTGACCAGGCTTAGCATTGTTTAACTCGGTCACCAAGCACACACAGTGACTACTCGACCTCGCCATACTTTATTTTGACGTTACAGTTTGGATTTAAGCTAATCGTTTAATTCAAAAATTTTTACTCACAAATCATATCAGTTTTGCTGCGCACTAGACTGCGTTTCATATGAAGTTTAATACTTTGTCCAAAAAGGTATTTAGAAATTTGCCTGCTATCATCTGCATCTTTTATTTGCCATCTGATTAAAAACTTTAATAACTAACCTAGGCCTAGGCTCTACTATCTATTCCTGTAATTTTATTAATTGTAAATGTCTAAAGATTAAATGCCCAGGCTTTCGGCGATTTTAAAATAATTTTTAGCGTGCAGTTAACCCTACTTGAGTTAATACTACGCAATATTTCGTCATCCGCCTCTTGGTTTACCAACAAGCACGTTATGCGCTTGCGCAGAAGATCACACCACGCCACTGACCTAGTCACGTGACCGCTCAGCTGCTAGTCACAAGCTGTATTGCTCAGCATAGTACGATGAGTTGATGTATGATTTCTTTATCTCAGTTTAATTTCCTCAATTTGTTATGAGTGGCCGAAGTTTTTCGGTCGTTTGCTGATGTCTAGGGAGCCGCTCCATCCCTAGGCTTGGAGTCTGGAAGCTTTGTAGCTAATAGAATAAGGTAAGAGGTTATTTCGTAGCTTTACTTCATTTCGGCTAAGATTCTTTTACATTAGATATGGGCTACATGTGACTTAATGCATCATTGATAATCATTAATTATTAGTGCTGTGATATGAATAACAGTGATAATAGATATTTAGTCAATAGTACTGTAAAATACTCTCACTAGTTTGTCAATGTCTATTTTAAGTTGGTAACTTGCTTATGCGTCGTGCATATTGCCATCAGGAATTTGAATAATTTTACTGGGTTGGTGCTTTGGTGCCTGGTATGTAGATTCCAATAGTTACTGTACTAATTTACCCGCTTTAACGTGCTTTATTCTGGGTTTCGGAAAGTATACATTGTTGTTCGTAATTCAGAAACTCAGCCTACTGTGATGCAGCCATTATAATTAATTTCAGAATTATTGTTTTTGCACTGGCTGCACATGTTCAATAATAACAGCGATCCCAACTATCCGCTGTTCACACATATTTAAAGTTAACGTGGTTACCTAAAAGTCCTTAGCAACAGGCTTTGTTCATCGCTAGGCTAGGCAGGCTGTGCATCAGCTGTGGCTTTGTTTGGTTAAGCCATTGTATTTGCAATAGTTACGCTATATATATTTGGATGCTACATTGTATTTGCAATAGTTAGGCTATGTTTGGATGCTACATTGTATTTTCAATAGTCAGGCTGTATTTGGATTCTATTACTGGGCCCGTTTGTCGTTGAAGAAAAATAGTCGATACGATGCTTATCACAAGTTGGCAAATTCTTTAAACTGAAAAATTATGGACTTATGTGTTTCGAGTTAGACCTACATTAGTTTTAAGACACTTCAACCAGTTACCACTCTGCAATCTGAGTTAAGCCTGGTCATTAAATGAATGGTAAAAATGGCACACATGTTTTGATGCATTTGATTTCTATAATAAAACTAGAATGCTAGTAGGAAGCAGATTCCTGCTAAAGCCAAACAATCCTAATCTTATTCGTCTGATTCTTTTGATTCAAAAAATTGAACACAAAGTTTAACACAAAGATAAACAAGCAAACATACAAAAATGTACAGGTATTATATAGACTAGCAAAAGACTCACAAAATGTTGTTCATTAAATGGATTTGTAATCAATAATGCACGAATGTTCCACATACTGTTTATCTACCTTTTTCACCGTTAATTTTGGCGGTGGCGGCGATTATAGACTGACAAATATATACGTACCAAGTCACTTGTATGTTATATGCATTAATAAGCAAAGGTTTTAGACAGTTTTACAAGCCAGGTTTTTTCGAAATGGAACCTGGAACTAACTCACAGTTGTGAGTCCTGGTGCAGATAACAAAAAAGAAGTACTGAACACTACCTCTGAAACCTCCATGAAGTGCTTCATGAACAGTTTTGTAAGTGGTGTTCGGTCAAGTTTTACAAAAAAAAGAATTGGCAAAAAGATTCCCATTTTGGCACTCTGTACCACTTTTCTTCACAAAGTTTCTTGGAAATCTGTTAGATAGTTTTTGTATAATAGGCTTACTGCAATAACAGACAAAAACAGCTAAACAAACAAACTGTGTTGAAGCATAACTTTCTTGGCAAAGGTAAAAATAACTAAAATAATTATACCTCACTGCAACCCTATATTATATTATACCCTATATACTATACATATATTACTAAGTGTGCCACTTTTTCTGGCATTATTTTACCTGTACCATTTTTTCCTGTGCCATTTTACCTACCAAGTGCTGTTCATTTGAGGGAGGATGTATAATATGAATGTGAATGTAACCAAGCTATGTCTGCTGGTCCAGCCATCTTAAAGGATTCTGGCCTTCATAATGACATAGATTTTGGTCCTGCCACAACTACCTGTGCACTAAGTGTATCCTTTCGCTGAGTGCTTAGTCTTGGCTTCCAGCTAAATATGCTCTTCTGTATTAACAGTTAAAATTTGGGACATCAAGATAGGAATACGATTTAATAGTAATATTATACATATAGTTAGGTTCTTTGTATTACTTTTTGCTCGATGTTGCATTAGACATTGAAGCACCTTATATTTTTTTATAATTTTATGCTCAACAGCTTCATTTGAAGATTGTTTGTGTACATGATTGTTTTTGTAAAAATGTGTTCATTAATTTGTTTTTATAGGTTGCTATAACTTTTATTTATTAACACTTTAGTAAATGCACTGCGTGTAAGTTTTGGCGTATGCTGTCAACCTACACCAGTTGACTCATTCAGTACTATTAAGTACTGTATAATATCCGTAAGGCAGTTAGACTAGCTGTACAGTTAATGGCTAACTGTATTGCCAGAAGGCCTTCTACCTGCCTTGCTAACCGTTTATCGTTTCATTTTGTGCTTGCGTTGAATTATTCATTGTCAAAAAATATTTTAACGTAAAAGGCTAAAATGATATATGTAGCATCATTTAATTAGTTAAACTGTTTTTACCTACAATTTTTTTCACCAATTTTACTAATTAAATTAAATTCTCCTATACAGGAGAAATTCATTTAACTAAATCGAACATTTTTATTAAGCTTGCTTGGAATCTAATTGATAATCTGCATCCATTATTCTGATATTGTTACTACATACGTACGTATGGTTTTTGTTGAACGTAATGGCACTTGCATAAGTCTGGTCCACGTTACTTTAGTTGTACTTCATGACAAAAAAAGCCGTTTTGTTGTATTTTTTCTCATCTTTTTGTTTTGTTTTACCACCGAATGATTCTAGTAATTTTATTTTATTGCATTTTTATGTTTTGTTTTGCCGCCGAGTGATTCTAGTAAGAATTTTATTTTATTGCATTTTCAAAGGAACGTTTTGTTACCGGCAGGTTGGGGCAGCTGCTGAAAGTTTTTTAGGCTCAGTTTGTTTCCACAGTCTTATAAAAGTTGGTCTATGACGCACGTTGGCTGGGTTCTTTTACAGACTTAGCATGTAGACGAGGTTTGTTCTAGTTTGCAACATTCTAGGCTCTTGTCTTGACCTAGTTACACTGCGGTGCTGATGCTGCTGCAAGTTCATGTGTGTAGGGTTTCTGAGTTCACTCACAGGGCGGTACTACGGGATTCCGGTTCCTTCCGGTTTAGCTTCCAAATTCTTAATAAACTGTCCCTATGTACTCCAATAGTTGTCATTGAGCGCGCCACTCTCATTGAATGTAGCTTGTAGTTTCATAGTATTTAAGCTACGACGTTCGTACAATTTATGTAGTTTACTAATTTAGTTACATGACAATGTTGCCATATGGTAGTTACCAGTAAATTACCAATTCTGAGGTGGCTGCATAAAGAGTTTGACTAGTAAAGTTGCGTCTTACAAAAAATCTATGGATCACGTGTACCAATGTTACTTCTAAACTCGCCAATAAACAAATAGAACGGAAGTGACTAGATAAAAAAAAACTAGTATTGCTAAATTTATCTAAAACACGGATTAATAATAGTATGCTAACTTCCGAAGTTTGACTTCATTTCATATTAAATCGGTCAGTCAGCCAATTAAACATTTTCAAAACATTGTGTTTCTTGAACCAATGTAGCATGACTGTAAAAAATTATCTTTATTATTTGACTATTTCTACGGTATTTTTACCGTATGCACAACTGCACTTTTTGGCAGCATCAATATTCACTGCTTTTTAAAATTTCTCGGTAAAAGCAGCTTTTAAAAATGGCTCATGTTCAAAATGTCCAGCAGCAATCTTTTCACAAGCACACATTCTCCAGAAAAACACTTAATCAGTTCCTGTTTTAGAAAAAGTTTATTTTTTGCTGGAGCATCGCGGTTGACAACAACAACAGCTGATACGCGGGGTGTGGTGTACCGCCAGCCAATAGGAAGCCTCACTGTGCAATCAACAGGCTTTGTCAGCTGTAGCAAGGTTATTCAGAGTTTAACCGTTTAAATGGACGCGTAGCAGCGGCCTTGCGCATATTGTTTCCTGTTTGATAAGCAAAATAAGGAAAATCGCAACCTGTTTTATTGAGCAAATAACCATAAACACAATAATTCACCAAACAAATTTTGTTTTTCTTTTGCTTTCAGCAGTCTTCAAAATTTACAGTATTCCTTTCAGGAATATCACTTTTGTGTATTGTTTTTGATATTAACATGGAATTTTAAACGCCATTAATTTCGTTTCACTAGTGAAATTAATAGTTGCGACTAGCTTTTCTAGACTGCTAATTAAGAAGGCTAGTAGACTATATATTTTTTGCAATCACAATTATTGGCAATTCGACACATTGCATTTCGATTATGTATCATACTACATTTTGAAAAATTTAATTTATTATCATTCAGGGCATGTAGTTTAAACATTCGGCTAATATACATGTGCGTGCGTGACTACGTGCATGTAATAATCAAGCATAAAGAAAGCTTCGAACGGGAATTTGAATGAAAAACAAGATTTTATCGTTTCTTGTATGTGTTATGGTAAATCCAGGTAATAAAGCTGCAGGTAAAAAAGTGACAGGAAAAAAGAAATGAGTCTAGCCTTAACCCTAATCCTAAGATATTTAGTATTGAACTTTAGTATAGAATCTAGATCTTTCTAAAAATCTGTCTTTCGTTTGAAATATTTGCACTTATTATACTCAGTAATATAATATGTCTTAATAAAAATTGCTGTTAACTGTTATGTGACCGCTTTTAACGTAATAAATTTAATCTAGTCTAATACAACGTTCATTATGTAGTTCAATTGGTTATCAATTATTGATAGATTGGGTAGTTTTTAACAGTGAGCACAAACGTAGCGCAGACCGGTGGCGTGTGATGTATATTTTATCTGAAATCTCGAACTTTTCATTTGCAGAGTTGATTATAATTGTGAACACGCTGGTTTGGTTTGCTTCACAGTGACAGCTTGCAGGCCTAGTTGAACTGATCGCTTTGAACTGAGGGATCTCTATTCTTTGTAAGCTCAAATGATTCGGCGATGCATAAAATACTAAGCGGTTTGCGGTGGCCTCGTTTCTCTCGCTCGATTGATCGGTCATAGCGTTGCTTTGTTACTAGGCAAATGTGCTCAAAATAGAACGCATTTGAACTATTAAAGTCCCTTGTGAATATATTATGCTCAGCTTACGAGAAGTTTATCACAAAGTTTTGAATTAAAGAAATTCTAGTTTTATTTAATTATGTGTTACAAAGTTTATGTCAGGATGTATCGGCTCAAATGTATCGACGTATCGCGGTATCAACTGAAATCCATTTTAAATCTGCTCTGTAAATAAGTAAAAAAATTATTGTTTTAAAATGGGAGCAAATTGTGCTATAAATTTGTTCGTCTTTTAAAAACTTAAGATTTGGTTTCAAAATATTATCGTCTAAGCTGCTGAATATTTAAAGAAATTATGGAATTAAAAAATTCACCTTAATGGAAATTATTTTAAATAAAATTTATTTTTCGGTTGTAACGTACCAGTTCTACAAATAACGCTTGTTTGAAAATTGAAATCGACCTTAGAAACTTGTATCTTAGAAATAACTACTACTGAATATTGCCGGTATTGTGTTAGTTTTCATGACTAACTTGGCAGCATCATTGGAGTTTATTTGGTCGTAAAGAGATGAAATTGGGAACAGTGTCCTAGAACGTACAAGGGAGAAAATATATATACTTTATAGCCCACTTGCTGAATATATAAATAGCTGCAGCGTCGTGCACCTTTTTTGTTTGCTTGGTGTACCTAGTTAGCAGTTTAAGACACACCAGCTTGGTGGTTAGGTCATTGACTTTAATCGTGTCTTGCGCCATAGATAAGTTCAGTGTATTTTACAATAAATACGCAAGAAGCTATGAAGGGCCAGTAACTAGAGGGGAGGAGGGTAGCGTATAACATGTACATGTTAAATCTTTTTTATATAAAAATCCATTTAAGGAGCTACTGTTTCTCTAACCTACGCAAGTTATATTTATCACAGTCATAATGTATGCTGCCTTTTAAGTCACATCAGATGCTATTTATAATATTATCTATTTCCGTGAAAAGTCATTCTTGTGCTAGTGTTAGTTGTTAAAAATAGACTATACTGTGTGCGATTAATATTAAACTTCAGGGGTCATTTAGTTGTTAGTCAGCTTGTCTCTCGGTCAGTCTGCCTCCAGTCGTGCTTGTGATCTAGTTTTTTAATAAAGGGGATTTTTTTTAGTATTTACTAATAAAACTGTTGCTTGTTCTCTGAAACCTTGTGGTCTTGCTAAGTATGCAATGCTTGGAGTCTCTTGAGCATTATTAACATTTTTTTAACTTTTTAAGTCCGTCTCCAGATTTGTAGTTATGGCAGTTGATTGGTCGCATTTTCAGTATCCCTTCATATTTACAAGATCTCTGGCTGGCTTGCTTTTAACCTTTTCTTAACCTTTGCCCTTGGTAGGTCTGAAAGTCTGTCTCAAAATCCTGTCCTTCGGTTCATGATATTGGCACGTGCACAAATGCTGAAACTGTTTCTTTCTTAGGAAACACACATCTGTTTTGTGTTAGCTGTGTTCATTTAATACAGATACTTCATTTTGAAATTAGTTACTCAAAGTTTTGTTTTAAACAATGTTTTGTGTAGTTTTAAGTAAAGAGGCCACTAGTGTATTGTTTTTATTTTATTTCAGATCTAGTCATGTGTTAAGGTATTCAGCAATATGGTGGGTGCTGTAGAATGCACTGACATTCCTGAATCTTCATCTAGGGCTCCTGACATCCATTTGCCACTAATGGAACAAGAGCGCCGACGCCATCTATCCGGTGATTCGTGTGATGTGACAATACCTCTCCTGCAGGATGGGCAGCAGTGGAGTGTACATAGCTCACCTGTCAAGAACTCTGACTCTGACCAGACTGAATGTAGCATAAGTCTGGACATACCTGAGGTGCACTCGTCACAAAGTGTAATTTTGGACTTTTGGGAAGCAGAAGAGTCAACACCTAGACGTAAATCGATTCTAAAGAAAAAGCGATATGGTGATCCTCCTGTAGGGCAAGTTGGACAATATCATGCATTGTCGGGAGAAGGAGCCATATGTGCACATACACCTAGTGCAGAAAACATTATGTTTGCAGGAAATCCTGCAAATGTATGTAATAATGATGCATTCCTGTACCCTGACAAACCCCGCGGTATGCATAGGAGCCCGTCTCAGGAAAATATATGGGATCTGCTAGCGAGGGTCGCACGTGATCATGATGATTTTGAAATAAAAGATATGTTGGAGATGAGAGATTATCCTGCCAAAAGTTGTGATTCTAATGATGATGCTGAAAACGAGGAAGTGAGTTGTACATTAGAGCGTGATGAATACAGTGATGTCGTGCTGGCTCGAAGTGATAAATTCCTAAAAGTGAAAATTGCAGGTGATGCTGTAAGGACAAGAAATGATGACTCTTGTACAAGTGATGAATCTGTGGATCACCGAAAAGTACAATTTTTCATTGGTGATAAGCCAATCACTGGTTGGATGGGTGGCGATGAAAGTTCCGAGGAAAATCCGGACGACTTGGATGACGTTTTTAAGCCGGACACAGTAACTGAACAGGAGTACCCCCGTTACAGCGCCAAGACTGGTCGTGTCGGAAGTATCTCATGTCCTCAGGGCCCAGGAATCATAGTCAATCAATCAACGGTGCCAATATGCAGAATCTGTTTGTGTCCAGGTGATGATAGGGAGGGTCTCATAACGCCTTGTCGATGCTCTGGTACGATGATGCACGTTCACTATACATGCCTTATGGTAAGTTTTATAGGAGTTTTTATGCAGCGACTGAATCAGCTGTGCTGTGAGATCTGGTTTCATTCCTCTTTGTTAACATCTGTAAAGTATAACTTATATGAAGCCAGCCATTCAGTCAGCTGTTTGTGTATTATTGATCTAGCTATATATAGGCATAGTGCCTTAGCAGCAGCCAGTCAGTAACTGACTTTCGCGCAAACCTATAAGATTTTTGTACATTAAATTGCTGCATCCTAATTTTGAAAGACATGATAATCTGCTCACTTTTTATTGATTTTTAGTCTAGCGCAGTTTAAGTGCATGTAAAGTTTATCTTTTTTACAGAAATGGCTTCAAATCTCAGCAAGACGGTCCAAGAAGCCTCCTGTATGTGAATTATGCAGTTATCCATATCAAAGGCACAAGAAATTTAGGGTGAGTTCATTGAGTTGGCTGGCTATTAATACTGTATATTCATAACTCCAATAACTGTCATGTCTCATAAATCACAATCTTTACCATCTTATTTTTCCTATCATTTTATATGAACAGCAATTAAAGCCGAATTAGACAGGTTTATTTTTGCGACATTGGTAGAAACTTCTTGTTTACACCGTTAATACTAATTTTTAGTTATCAATTCATTTATTTTTTCCGCTTATATGACGCTTATTTTATGTAAGTTAACAGTAATGCTAATTTGGGAAAACTCGATATATTTTCAAATCTAAAACAGTATCAATGTTTGTCCTGTGTATTCTTGTGGAAACTTGTTTGTAAATAACCGATTGTCAACTGCTATCATATCAAATGGACATTTCACTCTGCTTATGGGAGCCATGAGGGAAATTACGCTTGCTGGCTTTATGATTGGTCGATAGCAGGTTTCTTCAACTCTTGGTGTTCTGCCTAGCAACAGCAGCAGTATGAGTAATCACTGCTCTGACAGCTGTGCTGTAAAAATATTACACGCCTATAGCTTAAGCACAAACAGGAATGATAAGCCAATTCTAAAGAAGTATCATAAAGAAGTATTATTCAAGCTTCCACTTGTATTTAGTTGATGTCCTACTCAGCGGCGGATTATGATTTTATGGGCCTTAGGCTTGAGCTTGGAACGGGCCTTTTAAATGTTGCTATTTTTTTAAAAAATAGGCCTTTTTTAAAGAAAACGGGCTTTTTTTTAAAAATTCGGAAACTGAAATTTTGAACTTAAACTTAAACTGTGTAAACTTGAATTGTGTAAACTTGAATTATGTAAACTTAAATTGTGTAAACTTGATTTGTGTAAACCCGATTTGAAATATAATGACTGACGTTTGAAAAAAAACTTTTCTATATTTTATTTTGGCGGGCCCCTTGCTCTTTTGTCAATTTATTTTTTTTACAAAACAATTTTTTTTTTCGTTTTATTTTGCCGGGCCCCTTTTGATCCCGGGCCTTAGGCTTCAGCCTATAGGGCTATCCGCTACAGGTCCTACTAGTTTATTAGTAGCCGCACATGTTTCGAATAACATGAATTGTAAATTCATAAACTAGAAGTAGCATTCTGCGTAAATGTATATTTCTATGTCTGCTAAGCCTGGTTTTGTTTGAAAGCTCGGTAATCGTGATGTGCTTCTTTTTTCGTACTAGTATGAGATAATTTTATGGGCAACCGCTCTCCTTAATAAAACTTGAAATTTAAATCAGTTAATTCCATAAAGTTATACAGATGATTAGATGTAATCTTTAATAACCAAATATTCGCATAGCTGTTAAAAACAAATTTAAACCGGTGTAAGCGACTTGGGTTTTCTCATACAAGAGAGCTGGCTAATCTCTTAGCTTTAGGTGCTTTCCTTGACTAGTGCTGCGTGTACAAGGACGCCTGTTTCATATTAAAATCATGTAAGTTCATAATGATTTTCACCCTGACACACCCTTGCTTACCGTCGCCCTCACAACATGCTGCTGTTGACTTTCACCCCTAACACACAATAGTGTTAGCGAAATGAGTAATAGCTATACTTGATGCCTTTAACACAACGTTTTCTGCACCATTTAAGAACTATTTAATTTGATATATCTAGTTGATGCAAAACACTGTTCCAGAAAGGGACAGGCTACACAGTCATTTGTGTCATCCAATCATCAGTGGAAAATGATCTAACAATGAAACAATGAAACAATGAAAAAGACAAAGACAACATGAAACACCAATAAAGCACCTAATTTCAATTTCATACGTTTAGCTATTTTACAAAAAGCTATTTTGTAAATATTGTAAATGTGTTAAATTTTCTGAACTATGTGAAATGAAATGTAAAGTTTTAAGTACTTATGTAATTAATTACAGCCTCACTTGTGTTTTTAATTGTAAATTCATTTTATTGTATAACACTTATTGCCTGTCCTGGCTGGGATTGGCAGCCGCTAGATTCGTTGTCAAAACTTCGTAGTTGCAGCCCGAAATCTAGACCACTCGCCACTCGATCCTCAACACTTAGAAGGCACCCTAGTTCAAATATAAACAAAAAGTGTAAATTTACTAATTAAATAATCATTATATTCTTAATTTCAACATTGTTATTAAATATCAGTATTAGCTACCATCATTATTAATTAAACTTACCTTAAATTATGCAAGAATTTTTAAACGGCTTGTTCGGAAATTTGAGTAGTTCAAGGTTTAATGTGTAAAATTAAAAACCCAACTAATTCATTATTTAAAAACAGTGAGTTTTTATTTCCAGCAAAATTGTTTCTTCGCTCTCTTGAAAAGTTGACATAAGTTTGGCCTATGATTTCAAAGACGTGAAATCATAAGAATGGGGCGGAGTAAAAGCTTTTAACCCAAACAAAAACATGAAGAATTTTAATTTTCAAACAAAACACGTGTTTGCTAGGTTAACACGCTGCAACAGCAGTCCGAAAAACTCACAAACGCTACATGTCCTCCCATTAGTATGAGTTCACCTTGACCTAAGCCACGCGGTAAATTGTTAGATCCCGTCTATGGGAAGGACGTCCAGGTCTGTTAATAGCCTAACAAGAAAAAGGCGAAACTGTTTTCCAGATTTTTCTAAGAACAAGTTTGGTCTCTGTCGCCGTCACAACACATCATGTAAATGTAATAATAACGTCGACGTGAAATAATGTAACCGATAGTTGAACTGACCGTTGCGTACCCTCCTGCAAAGATGCAAGCGCGTTGCATCATTTACAACGTTTCTGCAACGCATTTTAATTCATTGGTGCCTGGATAAAAGTACACTATACTGGGAATAAAAAGGCAGAAACGAAAAATTAGGTCTCTTAACCTGCTGCTTAGCACTTTTTTAATCCTCAAAGCTTTCTGCGCTAGGTGGTTTTTTTACGCAGTGAAGGTTTTTTACCATCATGTTGAGCTATTGGTCATTTGTATTCCGTTGCATGCTTGACCGCAAGCTTTTTGTCCAATGTCCTAGTTGCCTTGAGCTACTTTAGTAAGCTTATTGATGAAGTTAATTCAGCCAGTAACCAGTGCCCTTGCTAGTATAAATTGAACATGTTTATTGGAAAGTTATATGCACAATAATACGTTTTTGCTGTAAGCTTACGAAGACCACAACAGAAGCGTATCAAACTAGAAATCAAAATTAAAGTCATACATTAGAATTTGGTCGTTTTTATCATTCCGTAAATTAATTTTTATCAGTCCATAAATTAATAATTTTGGGATGGAAAACTGTCTTAGTACATTTAAATGTAACAGCAAGTGTTCTAGTTTACAGAGTCAAAATTCGAATAGAGGTGCAAGTAGCAATAGAGCTCTGCTTGTAACAACATTTTTTTCATTTTCATGTTTGGCTTTTAGTAGACACAGTTCATGCTCTAATGGTTTTTATTTGAAAACGAATACTTCTGGTTTTATTTTTATTATGCTGTACAGGGTAATGTTTGTCCTATATACATATTACTGCATTAATCCAGACAAAACTGTTTATTTAAGAGTTGCACTATTTGTATTTTGTACTTAGTTGTAAAACGTCTGTTTCATTGTAACAAAAGCTGCTCTATATTTAAAATATGATGGTTATTTCAGACTGATCATTGGCAATTTCCAACAGTATCTAAGAAGGACAAGATATTGCACGGCATTTTTCTTCTGTGCTTGCTAATTATGATGGGTTGTGCCACATCTTTCATTCTCTGCTTCAAGAAAGATGGAGGACAAAGATCATCTGATCAGTTAGAGCTTACCAAGGAAGAAGTTCTCACTCTGGCTTGCGGTGTGCTGTTCTTCGGAGCATTCTTTGCTGCTATGTATGTTGAAGTGAAGGCTAAAAACACTATCTATAAAGTCATTGTGAAGTTCTTTGAGATTAATCACACGTGGATTGTTATGGAGTATGATAAAAATAAAGATGGTACGAAGAGTATCGCTCAACCAGTTTAGGAGGCATGCCTTAACTTAACATTTAAAGCGTTTCTGTGATGTTGGTAGGAACATTATGCAAGTCCTAGATAGGACAATTAATAGGCTTAAAAACTCCTGGGAATGATTAGAATAAATGCATTTACCTCTTGAACAAATTATGATACGATATCTCGTGTACAGGTAGACATTATATATAATGTAAATTTTGGCATATATTTAGTGTCTGTGAGACTGTTCTTGTATTGGATGTACTGAAATTGTTATAAACTTATAGTGAATTAATTCTACTTATTGTAAGGATTCTTGGGAGAATGATTTCAGGTGTGCAATCAAGTTAGTAATGTTACAGCATGCATATTATTCATTGCTTTAAAAATAATTGTTCACTGATTTTTGTTATGATATGAAATCTTTTAACAGTCTAGTTGGTTTACTCTTAAAATTGCTGTGTTTATATATTTTTCTTTACAAGCATAATTTGCAAAGTTGTTTAAAATTGTGCAAATTCAGAAATCACATGCTTATTTCACATATCCTACTTATTTGTTTTTTCTGTTTCTTTGTTGCTTACCGATTTGTCTTATTTTTGCTATTCCCCTATTTGTCTGTCATTACTAATTCAGTTATCTGTAGCAGTTTTTGTTCCAGGCCCATTTGCAAACATTTTATAGAGCTGTTTAATTTGTTAGAAAACGAAAAAGCGCAATAAAAATTTAACTTTTGTAAGTTGTTTATTTACTACAATATTTGTTTGCATGTACATGCACTTTCATTGCCAGCTATCACAGCAAGGCAAGTTTATAACTGAACTGGGGCCTGGTTGAGCAACGATTGCACTGTTTAAAGTTTAGGGTGAATGACCGGTCACACGTCTAAAATTGAATCTCTTATCTTAACTATGATTCTGCTACATGCAGATGGGATAACATGAAATATTAGTCTACCTACTGTTATTTGTTTTTCTACCTTTTTGAAAAATTGGCATATAATTAGATATTGCCTCTATCTTTAATGTAAAGAGGTGCGATTACTTTGAGTGTGCATGCAGTGCTAGATTAAATGTTTTTTTTAACTGCATGTACAAGAGTTTTAATAGGAAGTCATGTTCTGAATAATCGGAGTTGCATTTGCCCAACTTGTATATTTTGTTAATGGATAGTGTCTGACTAAAATATGTGACGATTTAAATATTTGGTCTTAGCTTTAGATTCATGATTAGATTGCGAAGATTTGTACAGACTTGTCGCCGTTAATGATGTAGGCATTGTTTCTTTGTACAGAATTTTATTCGATTGTAAAAATGAACAGAACAAATTAATTATAATAAAGTATTTTAAAAATCTGAATTTATTACCAGGTTATGGACTTCTTCATATTTATTCATCAAGAAAATGTAGATCTACTGTATTCAGTATGTACCTGAAAATTTTGAAGGCATCAGAATATTTCTCTAAAAATTTTGTAAAGCTTCAACCAAGCAAAAAAATTGATCATAACAACCGGAAACAGAACAAACTTAATAGAAAAACCACTTGTTGAACAAAAGTTTTACAATATAAAACGTACTCAAGAATACTGATGAAATTTCAGAATTGAGTTTAACATTGTATTCTACATAATCTTATGTTATTATTAATTCTTTGTTAATGTTAGTAAGACAGATTTAGTCACCACTGTGAACTGATTCAGATGAAAGCAAAAAAGAATAGAAATGCACATGAAGTAACAAAATAACTCAGAAATTTTATGATTAATCAAATACAACGAAGCTTTGAAAAAAGTCAAACACAAAATATCATTAGCAATATACGGCGTCGTGATATTGAGTTTGTTCTTTGATCAACAAAAATTAACAAGTTTTATTGCTATGGAATTTAAAATTACATTTTGAAAACTGATATACCGGATTGAGGGTTATGCAGGTAACAAACGACAACCACATAAATGTGTAAATTAATGCGCAATTATACAACTAATTAGGACAGATTTCCATTAAACGTTTCAGAAACTATTAAAAAAGTTATGGAGCTCTTCAGTTTTTGTATCGACTTTCAATAGCCTTTGTTGTTACTAGGATGCATGGGAATGATTTTTTTTGTCATGTTTTTTTCGTGTGGGTTGACCAAAATGCGAGTCCCTATTCGTTATTGTGATTACTCTGATGAAGATTCTAAAACGTCGGACCACGAAAAAATGCTGAACATATCTGAATGTACTTCATTTCTCTTCGAAGTGTCAAATTTTTTTGTCTAAAAGAATCTAAGCGTCCATAATGGTTTATAGTGAAAAATGAATTACTTTGTGTTCAATGTAGGCTTAATCTCCCAAGTGCTTAGTGGCACAGAAAAGAACAACAACATAATACACGTGTCTTTACTCGTCCCGTTTAAATAATTTTGCCATCTTTTCGTTCTTACGTTCTACACAATCAAGTCAATTCCTGGCGGAAGTTGTGGTGCTATTTTGATAATCTCGCTAATTTGAATATCGATGTCTTTTTAGATGATAACAATAACAGGCGTTAATTGATAATGAACGCTACTGGTACTAAATTTCTTACATATAGAAGTCTTTACATGAACGAAAGTTTAATTCAACGCTCTGTGTACTTAAGCATTAATGTTCCTGAATATGCTAGGTTATACTTGAGCAAAATTATCATCTCGTGATATGTTAGCAGAAAATGGCAGGTGGGCTTCTAGGGATAGAAGAGTATGCCCATGTGATAAAGTAAGAATTCAAAGCGAAGAGCGTGTTTTTTTCAATTTGGAATTTACAGCGTGTGTTAGAACGAAATATAGCACTGCTCATAATTTACTATTTTCATCTATAAAGCAATTGTTTGAAGCTGACATTAATGCCGTTCATTAAAGATTGTTTTTCTGTAATTACTGGAAAGCGGCGACGCATAGTAGAGTGTACAAGGTGTGGACAATTATTATGTACTATTTTTACTGTGTGGACATTGCCATCCGCGTTTTTAATATTTTTTGTATTTGATTTTATCTTGTAATTTATTTGTTAAATATCCTGTTTACTAACTAGCATCGTCTCTGTTTGATTGGCTATTTTTCTCGGGATTCTGGGAGCTTATTATAAATCAGAGCCAATATAGTCTCTAGCTATAGCCTTATTCATCTAAACTGTCTGTACGTATATTTATAAGCAACCCTAAAAACAAAATTTTTGGCCACTTAGCATGTAACCGCTGTATAGCTTAGTCTCTTACCACTCTGCCTTTAGAAGCATGTGGTGTAGAATAAAACGCTTTTTATCCAAGTCACTTCAAATATCGCCTGCTTTAGCGTAGACGTAATTTCAAAAACTGACATTTTCATGATGAAATTTTGTGAACATTAGTTATATAGATACATGTATAATAAAGTAAAGCTAGTTGGGCTACTGTGGTCACTGGGAGTTTGAGAGGAAGGACGCTGCGACATCTACAGGCTATTTTGCACGACATATTCTATATTGCATTCTCTGGTAATGCATATCTTCCGATCAATTGCGCCATCTGTTAAGAGTTTCTGTAAAAACGTAAGTAATTTCTGTTTAATAATGCTTTATTATGAACAAGTTTAAGGAGTTAGAATTGGCTTACTATTTTTGCTACTTTTGCTCAAGTATTTATGTGCTATTAAGAAAAAAATTTGGCTTAACAGTTATCTAAAGAATATATATATTTAGATAACTGTTAAGCCAAATTTTATGATTTTTAACAGTCATTTAAAGAATATATATATTTAGATAATTGTTAAGCCAAATTTTATAATTATATAAAATTATAAAATTATAATTATATATATAATTTCTATTCGCAAAATATAGTTCACATACAAGTACTACCACAACACTCAGGAGAAATGTTAGAGATTTTAGAAATAACACTTTCTATAGGTCAAATCTATGAATCACATGCCTCTGTTTTTAAGTTATTTAAGTTCGCGTCACCCTTGCATCAAATGTACTTGCGACATTGAAAATAATAGTGCTATGTCTTTTTAGATGTACTATGATCAGGACAGAATCTTTACATCAACGTTTAAAAAGAATACTTTTACTGGTCCGTATGGTGATGCAATCTGACCACAACAGTTCAAATGCAATCTGATGCAAACTTTAGTACATAGACCTTTTTGCGTTTCATCAGAAATTTCATGAAGAAGTTAATTCTGTAAAAAGTTTTTTTTAATTTCTAATAGAATTCCATTGTGCTTAATTGACTTAAAAATAAAAAAATATCTTTCCAAAAAATTAGTGTACATACACACATATACACATACACAAATATCGGCGCGTAAAATTGTTCAAAACATTTTACCAACGTTTCAACTTAAAAAAGGTGATATCGGTGTTACTTAATATTTACCACCACTTATCCGCTATATGACTTTTATCAGTGAATATAAATAAAGACGCATGTGAGAATATTCTCTTGGGTATTTCCACAGAGTGTTTATCACAACGCGCGTCTTGGCAGGGAAACAAGCGCGTCACCAGCAACAGGCCTAAATAACCTAGAACTTAGATGTAGCCAGTGCTTAGCAAGACTGAAATTTCCAAGTGATAAGTTAATTGCCAGGAAAACAAGATTATTATTTTTATTACATGTTTACGAAGCCTTTGTGAAAATTATATAAAGGATGGTATACTGGCCATCTACACATAAACAGGGGGAAAACTCTGAAAATTCTCCGTATATTAGGCCTAACATGATTTACATCGCAATATTTTTTGAGCGATGCTAGACCAGCTTGCCGGCTCACCCAAATTACAAACATTTCAAATAAAACCTAAGTTTCGCCTAATGTTACATACTGGATTGTTTATTATAACACTGGGGGTAACATAGAGGGATCGGTCACCGGCAAGATACCACGTCACGTTGACCAATCAGGTGGTTTAATTGGCTTACTGCCTACAGTCTTATAAATTTGCTCACAAACAACACTAAACGCGCGGGCAGAATATACTAAATATACTGTTAGTGGACTTGACATTGCGTCAGTACCCAATTTAGGGGTCTGTGGATAATCAAATTCTAAAGTATGTCAAAATGGTTATTATCAACTGTGTGTAGAAGAAGGTGCCACCTTCTGGAAAACATATAAACGAATTTTTAAAGCTGTAAACAGCAATAATAATACTAGTGTTGATATACTAATTAGTAATGGCTCGCCTATAGTCTCGGCCTCAGAGAGTGCTGATTTATGTATAAGACTTTAGTGGGGAACATTTGAACGCGGAAGAATTTGATGAAAACTGGAAAAATCACATTGAACGCTCATTATCAGTTATGGCCTGGGAACAAGACGAAAATTTCTGTCTAACGTACTGCTTCAATTTACAAGAATTAAAAAATGCAGTAAGTGAAGTGCGAACTGAAAGCAAGTCGCTTGACTCCGACGGGTTTTACCAAAAATGATAAAACATTTTGGGCCAGTTGCAAAAAATATTGTATTACTTATTGCAAATATGTGCTTAGAAAATCAATTATGGCCTTGGACGTGCACGAAAGTAATTCCACTAAAAAGCCTAGCAAAATCGATTATTCAAATGCCAGTAATTATCGTCCAATAACCATTTCTTCGTATATAGGTAAACTTGTTGAGCGTTTAATATCAAATAGACTTAAAAATCATTTCTTTCAGTTAAACTGCATCGATACAGAGCAGAGCAAGAAGGCTTCATAAAAGGCAAAAATACAGTACGTTATTTAACCAGATTAGTTACTGATATGGAAGAAGACATTTTGAATAATGCATACGGTATAACAATTTGCTGTGATTACGAAAAAGCTTTCGACAGTGTTTGAGTTGAAGGTTTCTTATTTAAACTTATTTGTGCAAATGTACGAAGGCCTATGTTACGCCTTATGGCATGTATATTACAAAATCGTAATATCTGGATAAAGGTAAATGATTGTATTTCCGATTAATATCGATGTAATTTAGGACTTTCACAGGGGTCAGTTATAGCCCCAATACTGTTTATATTTTTCATTGCCGATATGTTTTACAACATGCATGACTCAGTTAAAAAGTACAAGTATGCTGATGATGGATCTTTGCATGTGTCAAATACAGTCCTGCATACCTGTGTTACAATTGCACTAAGCTGTTGCGATGTGCTTTACAAATAGTGACATAAATACGTTACCTGGTAAAACAGAAGCATTGCTAGTAGAGGCATAGGATGAAAATAATAAGCCGGACAATTTAAAAATTAGTAACAATTAGTAACAACCTATTGTTTGTTGAAGACATAGGCCTTACTGTTGATCAGAAATTAACATTTGCTGAACGCGCGGGTAATGTTCATAAAAAGTATTGGTATAGATGGTTGAAAGTAAAAACAATTGCAGTAAATATAGAAGTTTGCGACTTGCTATCATGGTAGATAGCTAAACCAGATCAAACTAAATTGGAATTACTTTGTGGACTTCCACCGTTAGACGTTGAATTAATTGTAATCGTTGTTAAATCTTGTCTCATGACATTGTCAGAATGCCGATGATTTTAGTTAAACAAAATATTCTGAAGTACGGTTGTGCACGTCTGACGGGAAGGCATATTTATAAAAATATTATGTATACACATGCGCAGACTGTGAGACACTTTTTAAAATTTGTGTGGAATGAAAACGTCCGTACTGCAGATCTTAAAGAAGTTCCAGAAAATATGCTAAAATATACTAAACGTCAAATTGTGGGTTATGTTTCTTGCACCTGGACAAATAAATATAGGTGTGTTATACAACTTCGAGGAGAAAATGTCGAAATGCAGAATAAAAAATGTAAACCATTGATCCTGCCGCTTGGAAATAATGAAAGGGAAATAGAATCCATTGCCGTGTTTTTTAACTGGCCAGGGGAATTTTAGTAGCTTTCTGGGTAGACTTAATATGTGTGATGCTAGTTTATGTGCATGTGGAGAAGAGCAAACTCCTCAGCACATTTTATTCAGATGCAGCAAAGTAGATAATACAAAAAGAATACGTTTCATAGAAATAGCTGATGCCAAATAAATATTATGCTTCAATTTGATAAAAATTTAGTAATGTCTACTATTAACTTGATCAGAAATAGTTTTATACTAAACAATTGTTAATTTAGACCAGCTCGAGTATGCAAAAATAAATTAAGTAAGTGTTTAAAGTTAATTCTTGTGTATAGTAGTTGTGAATCGTTTGAAGCTAAATCTAATCTAGGTATTATTAGTTATTTGTTGTGCATAGTGTAAAACTGAAACATTTAAAAGATATGAAAATGTAAATTGTTGATTTGAGCCTGCGTGCGTGTGTGCGTGCGTGTGTGTGTATGCGTGCGTGCGTGTGTGTGTGTGTGTCTGTTACAAATAAGTTTTGGAAGATTGTCGTGCTTTTATTAATGCAGTACTACTGAATCACCGTGCAAAACATATTTGAAAAGCGTTTGTTATTATAGTATCATTCTGTATAGTATTATGTAAACAATACCAGCGCTGCATCAGCTGGGAATCTAATGGAACATTCCCATTAAAATCGGCTAGTAGTAAACAAAAGTTATCAACCAACTAATACTTAAGCCAAATAAAGAATTAGTGGCGATAATTTTCCGAAATTTCCTTTATAGGGATCGAAGTTTTTAAACGTTGCGTATTAATAAGAATTTTGTCCGTTGCGATTAATTTGTGAACTATTACTCATTCAATTTCTTGGGAAAACTATTTCAATTGTTTAATTATCTAAAGGTGAACACGTATTTTGACAGCTCGGTGTGCAAAATAATTGCAAAACACCCCTCTTGTTTTCTTGGGAGTACCAGATTAGCCTGCTTCATATAAAAGCAGACTTTTCAGTCATTTAGAAAGACACATTAATTAGACTTAACTGTAGTCATACACACTGCTCTCAGTTTCAACATGAAGCTGCTGATTTTGATTTTATTTATTGGACTTGCTACTGCAGCACCTCCGAAAGGTATTTTGATTTTTGTATTTCGCACTTATGATTTTTATTTCACAGTTTTTTTTTACTAAATATTGCATGTTATGTTTTATTACATAATCAAAATCACCAACGAGGATTTCAGTTTTTTCTTCCTAATATTCCTCCGCAACTCGGGATGAAATTTATTTCAGCAGAATCTAGTAAAAGTTCCATTCCGAGTTCCATCAAATAACATCGTTCTAGCGTAAATATGGAACTCATCTTTGCAATGTCGGTTCTACCACTAGTCAAACTATGCAGTTGCTTATAGAGCGCCAAATCTGAAATTAATTCTTCAATTTTTAAGTTTAACTTTAGCGTAAGTAGTAACACATCGATAATGTATAATTGCTCAAGTGCACAACACTTTAACATAATGAAACGCTTGCTTTATTTTCCTCTCGAAATAATGATTCATAGACGCTAACATGCAGCTGGCATCTCTTAGCAAAACTCTATCGACTTTTGATTTACATGACTTCCTAAAATTACGTCATTTCCTGCAGAGATTACTAACTTCATTAAATCAACTTAAATGAAGTTCATTTATTAACAAAGTTTCTAGCAATAGCATTTATTTAATTATGGCAGATAAATCTATGAGAATTGAAGTCTTTAGGAGCGTAATATAGGAAGCGTAAGGTAAAACAAAGCTGGCGGACACCCAGTAGCTAATGAAGTGTTTGCGACTAGAGTTATAGTTATGAAGATGATGAAACTAGTGAAACGGATGTCTGTAAAACAATGGAGTTACAACTTTCTGATGAAAAGTCTGAGTGAAAATCTAGCCAAGAGCATGTACATGAAGGGTGTGCAGCAAAAACTGTAGAAAGTTTGATCGCTCCAGAAGATCCAGTAAAATAGGGCCATAAATTCATATTTCAAATGAAATCAACACATGTTGGATATAGGTAATTAACTTCCTTTAATGAGCACGCTATAATATATGTATAAGCCATTAAACCTAACACACAGGTACCATTACACTTTATTATATTTGTGGATAGGATACATGGGATCGCGGGGAGGGCATTGACCGTTGAGGAAGAAGTTAGGATGCGCTAAAAATACTAGGATGTCAAACCTAAAGCCGGGCCTATACGAGTATCTATTATTTTACTCAAATTGCAGGAGTAGCTCAGCGTTCTC
The DNA here is from genome assembly GCA_030141605.1 of Tubiluchus corallicola. Lineage (NCBI taxonomy): Eukaryota > Metazoa > Priapulida > Priapulimorpha > Priapulimorphida > Tubiluchidae > Tubiluchus > Tubiluchus corallicola. Next base: position 122,450 of record JAQGDQ010000334.1, on the reverse strand, counting down.
CCGCGAGGATTTTGCATTTTACGGATTTCACATAAATAAAGCTGAGACTGACAATTATAGTTTCAGTTTTAACTAAAAAGGCACAAATATCAACAAATTAGACTCTGTGCAGTAATATTTCAACAGAGTCAACTGTCGACCATATCTGTAAAAACTTCTACTTTTAATGTTAGAGTTGTCAGTAATTTCATTTTCTGATATAATAAGCGTGTTTTAGCTATGTTTCCATGGAGACATATTTATTTATTTATTTATATAAAGAATTTTATTTCCGTTTCTTCAGCGCGGGGTTCATTGACAGGCAAGGCTAATGCTGACGAAGAAGGGCCTTATTTCCAAGGTGACATTATGATAGCTCCAGGGCAGGTACATTAAATTTTAGATCATACACAACTTAATAACTAGTTGACAATGTTTCTGACGTGCTCAGAAACCGAAGATTTTGCAAACATAAAATTATAAAATTAATAAATTATAAAGTTATAAAATTCAGCCTTAAAAATGAAGAGACGTCAGTCTTTTTTGAAAGTGCTTATCTTCTCTTATTGAATTGCTTGAATGCATGGAAAGTGCATTTCACAATGAAACCTCAGTATTTAACTGTTCAGACAATCACCCACGGGTCAAAGGTCAACAATCTTGGCATAACTTATATCGTTCAATTTGTCTCTGTCTGAGGAGCCCCAACGGGTCACAACCCGGCCCTGCATACGAACGATACAACATTGTGAATGTAAAATAATGTAATACACAAAAAACTTGTGCAAAAATTCATTTACTAATTTGACGATTTTATATCACTTACTATTGGCATCATTTGGTTTTAGAGCAACTCGTTAATGCATTTATCGATTATTTTAAAGGAAAGAAGTACAAAAAATGGCAAAATTGATACGAGGTACAGATGGCCTGATCCTGGTGCTGTCCCATTTTACCTTAATTCCGGATTCAGTAAGTTATGATAAACTTAGTCTTATTATTTACTTATGTCGCCTAACATTTGGCCCACTTAATCGAAAATTATAATTTGATTCTCAGCTTATAAATTAAAAAATAAAGTTTGCGTGGCATTCTCACCTATTTTAATGGAAAAATATTAAATGGCACCTGCATGACTGAAATGCCCAGAATCAAAAAATCATAGAAATCATGTAGTTCCCAACTTTCCTCTCAAAACCGACTTAATATTTCACCCTGTTTGAGCGTATAAAGAATTGTTTTGTTTACAGCTTCGTGGGAGATTCAACAAATTGAGAGGGCTGTAGCTGACTACGCTAGTAGTTCTGAATGTGTCAGGCTGGAACGAATTACGTCCACATCAGGTGTTCGAGATTACATCAGCGTAGTGAAATCATCTTCCGGGTGCGCTACTTTAAACTTAAATTAAAGATAAAAAAACTTGGAAAGTTGTTAAAACTAATTTCATTAAAAGAAGCACTACAATTACAATAAACTCGGTATACTGATGTTGCCCCTACTGCGATGACACTGATACTCTTCACAAAATTTCACTTCCTATATTAGAGTCAGTACATTACGTAAAGCTTTTGGCGTCTAAATATGCGTCTGCTTTACCATTATAAGACAGAATTCGGTGTCAGTATCAAAATATTTCTCAACGTAGGTTTACTTACTAGGAACTCCGTAGAATCTTGCTTCTCATAGATAGCCACTTGCATTTTTTTCAGCAGCTTTTGTATACGACGCGTTGTGAATTGCACTGGTCAAAATGTTCACAGTGTCACACTGTTCGAAAGAGTATAACACACATTTCTTATAGTATATAAAACATGTTTCATTTTTAATTACGATATTGGAATGTTACTTTCTTTAGTTGTTCGTCTTACGTTGGAAGGATAGGAGGCGCACAAACCCTTAAACTAAGTTCCGGTTGTATTAGCGCGTAAGTTTTGCTAACATGTTTTTTATATAATTTCTATAGCACAATAAACATACTATTGCATAATAAATTGAAACTTATAATTATTTTCTGCATTAAAGCTATTTACTGTTATGTAAGTAACTCGAGCATAAAACGTGGGAAAATGAACTGGCGCATTGATACTTGACGATTATAGTTGAGGCCATGGTTTATAATAAATTTTAATATTTAGGTATGGTTCAATCCTTCATGAATTTTTGCACGCACTTGGTTTCTATCATATGCAGAGCAACTACAACAGGGATAGCTGGGTTACTGTAATGTGGGAAAACATCAAACCAGGTATGGAAAGCCACGAGGCAGGAAATTTAATTAAATGGACGCTGTCCGTCCGTTGATCGTCAGTTGGAAATTTCAGTAGTTAGCCCAATTTGCTCGATCATCCCAACACGCACCAACGTTATTGTGATTTAGCTTCTGAACGGGTAAACGTGAAAACTCTATGAATTCCTCAGGTAAAAACACCGTCTTTAAGCGCTTGAAAGGGCTTGCAAACTTAATTAGACCTTAGTTGTCCTACCAATCTTTAAAATCAAAGTAAAGATAAGCGCATAGTATAGTGAGTTATCTGATATGATCAATCTGTCGAGTTAGACATCTGGTATTCAATATATGATGTTTTTGCAGGCTATGAGCATAATTTTTACAAGTATGACAGCAATACGGTTACTGACTATGGCGCGGTATACGACTATGGTTCCGTAATGCACTACTCTGCCTACGGATTTTCTGTAAATGGTGAACCAACGCTGGTACCTCTTTACACTTCTTTGGATGGGATTGGCCAAAGAGAAGGCTTCTCTGGTACAGACATCCAAAAACTTGATGCCATGTATTGCTGATAATAAGACATTACACAGTAGTAACTAAAGTTATACGATGTTTATACGATGAAATAACTTATGTCAGTTCGCTTCAAAGTTTTATCAATGTGTTCGCTTCAACATTGTATCATGTAATTCAACAAATTTGCCATAATGAAAAGTTTCCAACTAGTACATATATACAATCGTTAATATGATTTAAGGTTTACGGTATCATTTGTTAGTTTGAAAGTTTTTCGTTTGTGCAATCGAAATTTAAAAAAAGCAACCTCAATTTACACAGAAGGTTGATTTTTTAATTCACCATGACTATCTGATTTAGCTGTGTAATCGATCTTTGTATAAGTGTAACAATACTGTTAGTAATGGTATTTATTAAGTTGTCAAATTCTTTCATAATGAAAAAAACTAGTAAGCATTTAATTTGTTACCCGAATTGAAAGACAAATCAACAAAAATTGTCTGTATTTTTTATTTTTGATACAAGAAATTAAATTTACATTGCTGCACCCACATCACATGTTAGTGTTGTTTATACTTGGTTGTCAATTATTAGTGTCTGCATATTACATACAGCATACGCAAATAATCTACGATACACTCTTACATGTATGTCGATCAAGTACCCTACCCAAGCGTTGCAGTTACAAAAACAATGTTGTTAAAATACACGAAAATATAAACAAAAATTCATTTGTAAACTGCTAGGCAAAATAGAACTAAAAGTAAGACACCATGCACCCAGTCAAAAACCTAAAAACGTTTCAAATAAGCTAACTGAATTTCTAGAACAGTTCGCTAGTAGTTGGCTGTATATCCGGCTTTGCGTAATTGTCAAGATACAGTTTATTAACTGTTTGAATTTTTCGGATGGTAGCTGGCTTCATGTTCCCTGGCGGGTGCTATCACATTTTAGCCAAAAACTACAGTTAGTATCGTTTGAGGTTTACGTGTGATGTGGTATTTTAGTGTGAATGTCAAATGATTAATTGCTAAACAGCTTTAAGTATTGCAATATCCGATGGTAAGCGTAATTAATTAATAATAAGTAAAATAATTATGTGTAGATAAGATATAAAACAATAAGTCAGCTAAAAGTTGCTAATTATTAACAAAAAATAGTAGTCGATTATATCAAGATTAGAGACGTGACAAATCTTGGTATGATAGTACTGTCACTGCTGTGTTGCAGTATGTAGGGTAAATAATTCAAGACTGTGTAAAACAGGTTATGCTTATGTAAAGTACATTACAAAGAATAATAGAGCAGCACATAGCCAGAGACAATGTATCGATGATGGAGCATGGCATATCATATGCAAATTTCTTGTGAAAGAAACTGCAGCTTCAACGTTTTCTAACATGAACATCTAAATAAATCAAGAAAATTTTTCGAAGATTAATGGTACGATAACAGGCAAAGCAATACTGCAACACATACATTGGGTAAGTTTGTTTCGCACGTTTTTCGTAGACACTACTGCAACGCAGTTGTCTGCAAACAGTTATCGCGAACCGAAGATCAGCATGTCGGTGTTTTAAGGATAACTCACGCCACGCAAATCTTGAAGAATAATCACGAAGAAGTCATATACCTGTACGCTATTAAATTTTAATGCATTAAAAACAAAAAATTAAAATGCTAAATCGTTATACTTTTAATTGCAATTTTTCAAAATCCAACTTTTTATTTTATCAAAAATTGTAATAGTTATGGTGGCGACGGCGGCGGCGGCGGCAGTGGTGATGACGTTGAGTGTTGACGATGACAATTTGATGGCTTAGTCTTTAATTTGTCACATTTTAATGGTCTCAAACCTGGGTTCATATCTATTGCAGCGATTTTAGTTTACATCTATATACCAAGCTCTTTTCTAGATACTTTTCTTTACCTGCAGCGATTTCACATCTCTACCATAGTATCAGCATGGTAACTTTAGAAAAAGTGGAATACTTTAAATGAAAACTAAAAGAGTTCTCAACTACTGTGTAGGAGTCTTCCGCAAGATGAATATCGTTGTTAATTAGAAAATTGTTAATAAAGAAAATTGAAAATCAAATCAGCAAGTGACTTATGAAACATCTCATAATAGGTCATGCTATCCTAACACCAATATGTCTTGTAATTCAGACTCTGCAGTGCTACATATAATTATTTATTATCAAGGTTTCCTCGAGGTCTGCATTTTAATACTTGATGATTGGGGGATTTCCAGCATACCTGTATTAGTATATGTCATGGTATAGGCTTGTTATGAGCTTAAGTGGGAAAGGTTGATAAACCGGGATAATTATACTCGTCTTAACTTGGAAAATTTTCTTATCTTAGAAAGCATTGTGCACACGTTATAAGCTTTAGTGGGAAATGCTGATAATCTGTGTTCTTAACTTGCAAAAATTCTTTATCATAGAAATATGATGCGTAATTTTAATTATTAATTATTTAATTATTACCACAGAAAAGGTATTTTCCATTATCCAAGATAAAAATTTCAATTTACTACCTGATTATTCATTGACAAGATACGCCTGGTATATACAGTGGGCCTATATTATTTTTTAAATTTAAAATTTATTTCGCACATCTAAAAGTACATTATTTATATCTATAATAAACTATATCTACAAACCAGCCAATTATCAAGCAAACTGCAGAGTACCGCTGCGACAATACTTGTAATTTTAAAGCGAGTTATTGTAATATTTTTGTTTTGGGAGAACGGTTTAATTTAAGCTTTTCCCGAGATAAGCTTTTTTAACTGTTTTTCTGATTTAAGCATAGGGTTTATCCATGATTATCACCATTTCCTAGTTAAGCTTGCAACATTTTGTCATAGGATTCCCCTGCTTGCCCATATTGATAGTTTCCCATATTGTGGCCAAAATTTGACGAATTTGCGTCTGCTCAAGGTTTGTTTCAACAACAATGCAAAATTTTCTCTGCCTTAAATGCAGATTTCTTGTGATAACGGCTGAGTAAGGCACTAGCTTACGTTTTAGTGAGTGGAAAAAAGTTTAGTAAATCTTGCTTACAAGAAATTGGCAAATCAGATCTGCTGAATTACGGGACAGTTACAATAATAACTGTAGTTGGAAAATTACTGGCTAAAAAAAGATTGGTTGAAGTGTTAGGGGGACAAAAGAACCGTTGCCACATCTTTACGACTCGAAATCAGGAATCGAGAATCAGCTAGAAGGACTGGAGTAAGTGCTACAAACTGATGCATTTCCTGTATCTTTGGGACATATTACTGATTGTGTATCGCCCGACACAAGTATACCAGTGTCTGTTGACGATATGAAACCTTACTGTCCAATTAGAAATTCCTCTGACCAAGAGGTCTTACAAGCTGACCTGTCTGAAATTGAGCGATGGTGTGACAGCTGATTAATGTCCCTCAAACGTAGTAAATGCAACGCACTTTGTATTCGTTCTTAATTATTATCTGAGAGATAATACGTAACATTATTATCTGAGAGAGGTGTTATTGAAGAAAAGTCAGTTGTGCGTGATTTGGGTGTGTTATTCTCAGACAACCTGGAATGGAATTCACATACTAAGCATATTATTTCTCAGGCCAACAGACAACAGGCCAACACAATTTAACCTAAATCGTCTTTTCCATGCCATCTGTTATTAAGACCAAATTGCCTCAAGCAAATCGTACAAATCGCTGAAGATTTCTTGCATGCACTTGCTACTGCAGCAAAAATGGCAAAAAAGTAGATGGGTGAGATTTACAACAGAACTAAACTTTATTAATAAATTTGCTGTTATTTCAACAGTGATACCGCTATTTTTAGTTTAACTTTACGTAAAATTTCAATAGTTTACTTGTGCTATATGGATTTAGCATTGATATATAGTTGTTTCCAATTTTAATTACACGATCGTACCCACTAAAATAATTATCAAGTCATGTTGGACAATTAATGTGCATCGGCACTGGTGCCCATAAGTTTTGTGCCAAAGTGAAACACTTTCCCACACCCATTTGTACTGTCGCCCACCTGTGTCACCTAAGTAAGCATGTAGGTAGTACATGTCACTACTGCAGTCTAATCCTTGCTACCCAAGCTCGAGCTTCTAACCAATTACAGGACAAGAAAAAGGATACCTGAAATAGGTTTCAGAAAAATCACCTTAAAAAATTATATTACTTTACAGCATTTTTATGTATATATCGGGGGAAGGGGAGGAGGACGGGGAGAGAGGGAATGCAGAAGGGAATATCCACTCTCAGTATTAGCTATTGTAGTCATTTTCGTTCTCTTGGGTGCTGCTGTCACTGCTGCTCTTGCTGTTGTTACTCAGCTAAACATTTTTGAACAAAATAAATGTTTGAGTTTTGATATGCAACCTTTATGATGAACATTGAACACAACTTTAATGTACAACCTAAATGTTCAAGTACTACTGCTATTTTGAGCTTGAATATTTCTTTGTTTGTGTGACACATCATTATTGCTGTTGTAATAACAAATATTGTGATCTTTAAATAATAGAATTTTGCTCTGAAAATAGCACCTGCTGTTCATTGGCATAGCAAGAGATTGTTGCACCATGGGCACAGGGGCAAAAAACTTCTAGCACCCTACCCTTTTAATGTTTTGCTCATTTGAGCATGTTTTTTGCTTCCCTGAAACCCACTTTCCTTTTCAACATGATGGGATAAAGATAAACGATTTTTTCCAAGAATCAGCCACAGTTTGTTAATTACAATTGTTGGATTATTAATTGTTAATTAACAGTCATTAGACTTCTGCATCCTGTTGCCCCCCCCCTGCCCTTTGCTATGCCTCTGCATGGTGTTATTCTGATACGAAAGAGAACTAAATATCTTTGTTGCTGCGATGAAGTTTTCATAGGTACTCATGATAACGTGTGCATTTCAGTTGAAGGAACTGTTGACTCTGGTACTCCTGTTGTACCGCGTCAAAACAGAAGCTCTCACCGTAGAAGACATAGATGCATTCTTGGAAACAAAGCTTGCTTCTTTTCGCCTGCAACTACATAAAAGCTATGAGGCTGAACGACATAGTATCAGAAAGAGATGCGTTGGTAACTATGCATTTCTCTTTGATCGTTTATTTACTACTTAATAGTTATCTACATACATAATTATGTTCCGTAATTTGTGCACTCTGCAGTTTGTAGCTTTTGTCGGTGTTGCAAAATAGGTTTTCTACATTTTGCATGCAAAAGAAAAATTAAATTGCACAAAATCTAATTACCTAGCCAAGAAAGATTATTAGTCGGGCTTGTAAAGTTTATTTCCTTGTAAAATTTTCATTTGCACAAGGTTTAGGTTGATGTTTGACCTAATCAGTAAACTAAATTAATTAATTACATTCAACTGTTCTTATCTTAAGCAAGTGTCTAAATGTTGCTATTTTATCTAGATTTATTGTTATGATCTGACCTAGTTTAGGTTTTTGTAACAGTTAAGTGTTGAACCTGTCAGTTAGTTCTAACAAGCCTGTGTAGAATTTCTGCAGATCGATTTGTTGAAATAGTAAATCAACAAAATGGCAGTTTTTTCTTTCATTATGTTCAGGTGCTGCTCTCGGATTTCAGTATTAGTTTCGGCAAATCCATTTTTTCTATAGATATAATCAGTTAGCTCATATATTAATCTTATCCTTCTAACCTTTGTGGTTCAGGTTTCAATAAGAATAAATTAATTTTTCCCCATTGCATGTCATAAAGATAACTGTAGTTGTTATTACTTTACAGTTAAACTTTTTAGCCAAAGACCAGGAATTTTTGGAATGCTAGACAGGAACAGCTTAAATTCTACAAACCCTGGCTGATAGGGTTAACACTTGACCATTATTAATCCTTTTAGATAGAGTTAACACTTGACCATTATTAATCCTTTTAGTACCACTTTGTTATTTTGTTACCACTTCAGAGGCCATCTTATGATCTTAATTGACGAGCCAATATTTGTCACATCGGCTTTAAATTTTTACTAAGCCGATTCTTGTTAGGTTGTTAATTTCTTATTCTCAGTTGCCAATTTATGATGATGATGATATTTATGACTTTTTATGATGATCTCTATCTGATAAAAGAGTGCAAACTAGGAGGATATGCCTTTCGGGTTAGGATGCTGCTTATCAAGATAGGGTTTAGAATTTTCTGATAATCTTTTGAATGAAAGGCTAACCTATTAGTCTGTGAAATTAATAGCTATATGCATATGCTTGGACAGTGATCCAGTAGTTTCTTCTAGTTGCTTCCTCAAGGCTATCAGTGATTTTTTCTGTAGCCGTCTAATCTTAATCCCAGATTTGTTGTGAAGGCAGGACATTAGATGTGCTGCCTGATATCTTCTTCGATCTTTTTTTCTATTATCCTCTTGCAACTTTTATGAGAAATATACCAAATAATAAAATGATGCCAGTAAGCTGTCGTAAGTATGAGTCCATCTTCCCACAAATATGTCCTCTTAGTTGCGTGGTGTTTCTCTGAGAACTATCGTATGTTGAATGTACAACCACTCTTGTCCAAGTGTCGATCCACATGCAGCAAATGAGTTTTCAAGAGAATTGGCTTTATTAACTGTTAAACAGAAGATTTGTGTACAAAAACTTCCTGATTTTTGCACTGTGCAAAATTGTTTCTTCCCAGTTTTGGACAATAACTGTTAGACTATCATTCTGGCAAGATGTGCATGTAATTTTTACATGAAAGTATTATCAGACGCTTGATAAAAAGATAAAAAGTATATATATGATATTATTGTTCTTTTATTTACGCTTATTCATTTATTGCCTAAGCAACAGCTGTCACAGTAGTAAGTTGTTGAACATTTTCTGTTTTTTTTTGCATAGTTACACCGATTTTGTTTTAATACCGTGGTTGATGTCATCCTTTAAGACAGCTTCAAGTGCGTGTGCTCAATTTGCATTTCATCACTTAGGCCTTACTGTAGGAAAGACAAGTAGTGGGTTTTACCATATTTACATCGAAGTTGTCATGCATTATGAAAACTAACATATGTAACAAAGAATACAAAACAGAGCTTTATTACCATCTCAGTGATATGCATGACATGATATGCATAAGTCCTTCTAAGAATGTAAGATGCCTTTGTGTTATTTTCTTTATTTACATAAAGATGTTCGAGAACTGCTGCAAAAACTGAGCATTGAATATCTATATCTAGCTTCAGAAATATTACCAGAACATGTTACATATTCCGCCATAAACAAAGTGAAGTAATTGCCTTTGGTGGTCAAAATATTCTACATCCAATACCAACAAGGAAGTGAGTGAAGTAAGCAGTCTGAAGCACGAACCTATATTTGACTGCACAGTTCCGGACAAAGACAGCTGTAAATTTTCGTTAAGATTAGTGTCAAAGTGGCACAGCCTTTCACATTTTTGAATTTCATCTTAACACGTACAAAAGTAAAATGAATAATCTTGTAAAACACCATAATAGCCATTTTTAACATGCATTTTAACACATACAAAAACAAAATAAGTAATGTTAGGAAACACTATAGTAACAATTTTTAAATTTTTAGTCATACTAGATTTTCAATATAATGTCGTAAATTTATTACAGATTGTGTGGAAGATACACTTTATACAGTTGACAAGTTTCTACATTTGGGATACTTTACTTTTGAACACGTTAAAGTTTTGACACAAGACTTTGGGGTTGTTGCTAACGAGCCTTATATGGTGACAGTTGTTTTACTGTGGAACACTGAAGAACTCTACTATGAAGTTCAACTGAGAGATGCCACACTTCTCTTTCAAGGCAGCTTGGGAGAAGATATATTGCAGTACAGATCTGTTAGTCCTGTTTTAGTAGCAAAGGTACTGATTAAGTTACTTCTGTTAAATCAATTATAAGTCGATATACTTCATAAGAAAGTTCAAACCACTTAAAGCTTTGCAAAGCAAAGAAAATAGGCTAACATTTATAAATAGCATTTGTAAATCTGGCAGCTATTTTCTGATTTCTTCGTAATATCATAATTTAAGTGCATGTTTATTGATATATAATAAAATCGTGAATACTTGTTCTTTCCAACTATATTTTTCCAACTAGCCATCTGAAACATTGTACGTGCATCTTTTACAAAAAACTGAAACTGCTTCAACTACGGAGTCACACTCTTGGATGTGCAATGCATTACTATGCCTAACAGCTAACACTGGCAACTCTGGCAACCACAATGGCATTGAAACAACAAATGTTATTTTTTGCATTGTTCTAAGTATATTTAAGTTAATGTGTATGCTTTTGTTTTTTGTAGTTATACGAACCCACATTTGAAAGATTTGAGTTATTTGTTGCAAAAAGTGACGGTGTTTATGTGTTTGATCTTAGTCAGTCAAATGTTAGCAGTCTTGTACCAAGAGTCAGCTTACCTGTGAAAAATGTACATGAGGTGAGTGTATTTTACATTTGTACAGTTGCACAGCAAAAAATCAGGAAGTCACCAGTTGAGCTTTTTTAGTAATTGACATGTCCTGAATCTCTCTTTCATGAGCATCATTTTGATACCAAGTTCTGTGCTGTATGTTATTTCTAACCTGAGATAATCCGCATTGAAGTTGAAGTGCAGGCTGCATACTGAAAAACACAATCTTAAGAAAAGGTTTGCCGTTGTTTTTTGTCGCGCTTCTACAAAAACGCTTAGCAACTGTGCGAAAGGGTGGTTGCTATGGACTTTTGCAAGAGTACATTGAAGTTATGTTTAAATCCTGTGGATGGCTCTTCTAATGAAGATTTTTGCTTGGCAACAGAAAAAAACTACAATCAAAATTGGCTGCTTCATGAGCTCCTATCATAGTTTTAAAATACAAGTTTTTGGACAAATGCAATTCTAGTCCTTGGGCAAAGAAGTGGGTCAGGAGTTATAAAATTAAATTAGATTTTTAGTATTTTCTAAACGATTTCCTGACGTTTTTATTTTATAACATAAAAGTCCAATATATTTAGCTTTTGTTTTTGTAAAAGGCAAAAAAATGATATTTGACTCAATTCCTTATGCATTCTACTTTGAAGCATTGTAACCCAGTTTTAACTATACCAACTTGTGGATGGTTTTTGTTTGGAAGCACACAATTCATACTGACAAACAATGTAAAATAATAATTTACACGATGTTAATCTTTGTGCTGCTTCTTGTGACGAGTTGTAATAATTTAGGCACAGCATTTATCAATGAGTGACATATAAAATAAATTTCACTTTCAGTTGGATTTTTTTGAAATGGACAACAAAGACTTTATTTATTTTTGTGCATCTCCTGATGATGAAGAACACTCTCTACAGTAAGTAAGAGAAACTTATCTTTCATGATTCTGCATGTGATTAAACTACGTTGAGAACAATGATATGTTTGTGCAAAATGTGTGTAGATTCTTTGACTCTCATTAGTTTTATTTACCATTTATAAGGTATAAATATGTTAATTATACATTAACACAATTTTAATAAGCTAGCTAACAAAACTTGGAGGCACCTGTACTGCCCACTCCTGTTTGCCATGTCACCATACAGAAAACAAAAAAAATACAAGATAACAGTAAAATATACAGAAATCAAAACAATAACATAGGCTTCTTTTTAAAGTTCTGAGTAACAGTGTCCATACGTTGACACTAGTAAGATGTATAGTAGCAAAAGTTCACAAGTTCTTGACAATAGTAGGCTACTCTAGTGGCACCAATTGACTTTACAAAGTTCTTGAACATTTCTCATATATTTATGATAGGCTTCATGAGCACTGTGAGTTTGGTATGGAACATGTAGACTCATTAACTAAATAGTATTGTGGCATAGTAGGCTTACAAGTGGCACCAGTTGACTTGACAAAGCTCTTAAACATTTCTTTAAATTTTTATGATAGGCTGTATGAGCACTATGAATTTGGTATGGAACATATAGACTCATTAACTAAACAGAATTGTGGCAATCCTTCTGAACTGACAGTGTTCGAACTGAATGAGCAGAATGCTTTTGCTGTTGTTTGGAATTGTACTGATAATTATTACGTCGATATTGGAACCTACGTGTCTAGTAAGCACAATAATAATTATGTGTCGTACTTTTCATTGCAGTTGTTGAAAACTTGTTGAATGTGTATGGCTCCAAGCTACTTGCTTTAAATTACAGTGTTCCTGTTCTTCTCAGTTTCAAGTATCACTAGGCTACTTTGTTTTTCATTCACTGTTAGTTTAGTGCAGTATTAGTTAAATTTTCGTACCTTACTTTGAATTTATTAAACTTTGTGTTTGTGCATCATTAACTTTATATTCACACTAATGAATGTTTTGTGTGATTTATCATCATCATCATATACCCATTACATGTGTTGTAGACATTGGGCAGACAGAATTCTAAAATAAAAGAAATTTGCCCTCAAGACAGGTAAATACAGCAGTAACCTGTCCAAAAATATTTGACACTGCCATGGCAGTGGGTTGTCAGTACCTCATCCCAATTGTTGTGTGATAATGATGCAATGCCTTACATTGACAGGCAAAAGGGAACTGATTCTCCTGCAGTCCATCAAGCTATCTGTTGTCAACACAATACAAGTTTTTCTTATTGTATATGTGGTTGATGGTGGAGTCCATCTTGTGATTGCTAACAATGCCGGTGCTGCCATCTACTGGTGGAATGGTATGTTATGTAGCTGTGTGCAGTTTTTAACATAGTCTAGCATTTGCTAAACATGTTGTATTGAATTCTTGAGTAGTGTGCTAAAGAAACTGAATTGCCTTGAGATTTATTAATGAATTTTAGATTTTGCTACTCTATGGCATGGCAGCTGATTCAATTAGAGAATTAGAATTAATTTATCTATCACCTAGTAATACAAGAAACTAGTACAACAATAGGGAAAGGCCTAATTATCCCATTGCTACATATGGTGCAGATTTCAATACTATAGGTAAAGATGTAGTGACTGTACATACATTTTCTAGTCAGTCACCCCATAATTTGACGAAGTTATAAGCTGAAGACGAAGATGGGAAAGATACTCTGTACATTAACATTAGGTCAGGAAGACCTAAAAGTTATTAAAATATAATGGGATACTTAAGTTACTTTAAGAATTATTTATGAGAAATAATCATGTAAAAAAACAAAACTGGACTACATGCTCGCTTGGGAGGTTTAAAAAAAGAGAAAAAGAGGAAAATATGTTATTTTAACAGCACATTAATTTATGTATCAGTTTATTATGCATGTATAAAATTAATCTGTGACTGCATTGAAATTGCACGAGTTAGATTAAAATAACTAATGATGTTTTTTCGCTCTACATTGGTGCTTTGTGAGTTTAATTACTGGCTTAAATACTCAACTTCCCTGGAGCTGATTTGGTATAACCTATCAAGTGATGAAAACATGTACATTTCTGGGAATGCAGCTGTTCATCGCCTCGGAGCGATTTACTGGAAGAACAGACTGTTCGAAGAAAAAAATTAATAGCTGAATCATTAAATAGATATCCCGCTCACCATGGGGGGGGGCACTGTGACCCAAATTAACTTTAATTTTAATTTTAATTTAATTTATTGGGTTAACAAGTAACATTCACAAATATATTACAGTTATTGTACAACACATATTTAGAAAACATTCATGACGATAAGACAGATTAATTAACTACAACATTATAACTTGATATATAATATACGTAATTGAAATTAACATTAACATAAAGCTTTTATGGGTTTATGTTCGTTGTTATGTTACAGTTTTGATCATTTGATGATTATTTATAGCAAAATGTCATAAAAAGTACAAATTTGATACTATTTTCAGCAGCTGTATTTGGGAAAGGAGCAGTGGCATAAATTGTCTGACATTAGCCTAAAACGTTCCCAGGGCCATGCTAGTTACTGTGGTACATCACATTTGGGGGTATACTGTAACATATAGAGTTTTTACAGGATGTTCCATTTTGGCTGTCATATTGGGACATTATCAAATTAAATTATCAAATTTCTGGGACCGCACTAATTGTTATGGTACAGCATGGACAAATATATTTAGTGGAATGTTTTCAGAAGTGATGACCTAAATTGACATAGCCTAAAAGCTACTTGGGGCTGTCTTTAAGAAACACCACATTGGGGGCACTTTTTTTATGATTTTTTTTTCATTTTTAATGTCTTTTTAATTTTATGTGTCCTATGAATTTTAAATGTATTTTGTTGTTCAGTGCACGGAGAGTTTAGATGATATAGTGCGCTACGTAAATAAATTTCTTTTACATTTTTTACCTTACCCTGCAGTCATGTGGGAGCGCGTAAAGGACGGACAGATGGACACACGTAGGGGTGAATCACATGAACAAACAGAGATTTTCATCTTTATTTTCACAGATTTCCTAAATTGTTTAATAATATTTGATATTCTAGGTATGCAGTTTCACCTTTTCCAATTATTAGACCTGCCTGAAGTTTCTGATGTGAATGTAGCAATCATGCCAAATGATGAAATTCTTCTTCTGTTTGCTGCACCTACTTTTACAGAAATAGTTAGTACAATTTATAGACCATTATAAGTACTTGTCATAAACATTATGCAGTAGTTCTCTAATGTTGTTATTAATTTAATGGTAATAATGTTTACTTAAATTCAATCACGACTGTGATTCTAGAAAAAGACTTGTCGCTTACTTAATGTTGGCATTATATTTATGTAGATGCTAAGTGTGTTGCTATTGTACTTTTTATTTCTTTTTGTCATCAAAAAGAACCCCTTCTCATGTAAAGTCCTACATTTTATTGAAAGCGCTGTGAGTATTGTGTCTCCAATGAATTTTAAGATCTGGTGCTTGAAGTTGAAATGGACTGCTTCTAGGTTTAGCAAATCATCAGTATATAAAACTGTGGAAAAATAGTAATGACAAAAAACTGTCCTAATTTCAGTCTAGTGCTAACTTTGCCCTCTTTAACTTAGTTTCATTCTAAAAGGAATTAATTGCTAACCTTTTATACAGGGCTTGTGATTAAGTGTGAACCCTGACTCTAGTGGAAATCTTGAAACTGGAATGAATACTGATAGTACCAAGGTAGAACTAGAAGCCCTGCACATTGGTGTGACCTGGAAATCATGTGGTTCGATACCCAATATTAGAAGCCTCGCTGCCCAATACACTTTGGAAAAAATTGTTGTGTGTCCTGGTACCACCTCAAAAATCTCTTAATCTAGAGTGCGCGACTGCGTACTAATCTGGAAGTCTTGTTACCCAGTGTTAGTTTTGGCTTGGAAATGTGGCCGGATTATCCTATAGGCCAGTATAGGTTATACAGCCTAAGACCCCAGAAGCATTGGTAACTTTTGGTAAAATTAAATTTTTCGCTATGGCTGTCTTGAAACATGTGCTAATTTGCTTTGCAATGAATAATAAAATAGTAGTATTTCTTAAAGAATATTTTAATTGACAAACAAAATGTAGCTATTATAGTTTATTTAAAGAATTTCCAAGTAGTTTACTTCAAACTGTGTACCCAGCTTTAATACTAGCATCCAACACAAGGCCTGTAGTTATTTTGCCATGTTGTCCTGGTTATATGAATTTGTTGTAATTATAATATTTTTTCTTTTAGAATTATGTCATTGGCTTTGCACAAAATGAAACCGGTTATTTTTCGGAAGTAGTAGATTTTCTAGACGTAGAAAATTATCCACAAACAATAATATCATGTGGCACAAGTAACAACACACAAGTTTTCGGAGTTCAAACAAAACCAGATGTCCTTGAAATCTTTTCAGTATCATACGAAACCATGATTCTCCAACAACCTTGTAAGTATATTTATAGTTCTGTTGTTCTTTTCATGTAACAGTGATTGCCCCCTCTATACAGAAGAAACAACAAAAATAATGGATACAAATTGACATTACCATCATTTAATTTTGAGTAAAGAACACTTGTCTTAATATCTAATACTATTGCTATTTGCAGCTCTGAGGTGCGCTTGCAATTTCTGTTGGTTTCTCAGTCGGAATGGCGTGATGACTAATATCTTCTGACTTTTGGTTTCTGACAATAAAAAATGCAAAGGAATTTTAAAGAACACATTAAATGAGAAACATTATAATGACTAAAGCATTAAAAATTACACGATAATTTTATTTGCATAATTTTAAGTAAAGCGAGGCTATTATTTCCTGACATAGATTTTTTTCTATTGTTCAGCTGATGTTCCTTCTGATAGACTTTTGCAATGCATCCATAATGTCACCAAAGGAGTAGAAGAACAAGACTTGAATTTGGCTGCAGTTGATGAGAAACTGGTAAACACAATCAGTACAACTAGCGAAGAAGTATTAAATAATATAGTTGTGTTTGAAGGTATGTGATTTTTCATTTTTTAACGCTTTAGCCGGTTTTACGCTTGCCTGCTGTTTAACAGCGCACGTACTTGTCCACTTGAAAGAATGCATATCTGGCTGAGTTTTTCAATGTACTTAAGTCAGCGAAAGCTTTTATACACTTGCATAATGACCTCATTCACTTGAATCAAGCAAAAGGGGTGTTGTAAATTTTTTTGAGGTTTTGTTTCATATATAATTGTCTAAGGGAGATACACACAATCCAATTCCCTAACCATAGTGAGTCCAAAAAAAGATAGTGCAATATAATTGACCAAATATTTTTAAGAAAATTGAGGTTAAACAAAAATTTCATCAATAAGATTGATTTAGTGCAATTGATATCAGCCTAGTAGAAGACAGATCTTTGCTTTAAATTTTTAAGCACGTGTTCTAATGTATTGTTAGCTGTTTATGTTTTGATTTTTTCATTTACTCACCCTTCTTTACTCAATCATTTATTTGTTGGCCCATCCATTCATTTTTATTCATTTATTTCTCTCTTTATTTGTTCTGCTATTTCTTTATTTGTTTATTTTTTCCACCTTTGCATATATTTATCACAATTTCTGAAAAATTTAACAATTCGGTTATAATAATTTTATTACTAAATTTGATATTTTAATAACTTGCAAAAAATAGTCATGGAAAACTGACATGTACTATTGTGATAAATAATTTTTAAGCCTAAATAAGTTTATTTTTTATCAGAATTTTAAAATGTGAGATTAACATGAAGTGGTTAAAATGCTTATTTTCTAACTGTTTCTGAGCCATTTGTAAGAGCTGTACTATACTAATCGCTAATTATTGTTACTTTAGCATTGAATGCAACTGAAATTGAAGCGGCCAGCGTTGAAACCTTTATATTTGCAAATGATGATAATTCCACCCAGCTAACACCAGCTGATGTTAAAGCATTGCTTGACTCTCAAGAACAACTTCTAGAGGAACTTATTAATAAGTCATCGCAAATCTTGTACAAGAATTTTCCAGAACCCCAAACTGTAACTGGTAGGCAAGATTTTTTCTACATTAGTTAATGCAATGTTTCAAACTGATTTGTGTTTTTAACTTTTGACGTGAAAGTACTTAGGCTACAGTTTTTGTACTTTGTACTATATGTAACCAGCATATGTTTGTTGTCTACATGTTGTTTGTACTTTTATGGCAATCATCATGTTGAGTAATATCTGTGATACATACTGAAGTTTTTCTTATAATTAATAATTTTATGGCACCTCTACAACTTAAAAACCAGTGTTCAGCAACTTACTGTGGCAATACCAGCACCTCACCCATTATCAAGGTTATGTCTAGTGGATATTAATATGCCCTCCATGAATGAGGTAAACGAGATCAGTGTGGATGAACGAAATTTCCCAGAGCGAGTATCGAACTTAGCAATCGCCTATCACTTGACTACTGACCATTGATAATGATGATATTGATTAATGCGATGCTAGATTTTAACTGTTTCTTATATTGAACTGCTGGCGGTGCCTCACCACTGGAGGGTGATTTGAGTCTGCAGGAATGGGGTGGAATAGTCTAATAATTGTTTCCACATTCTAAAGCATAATCACAATAAAACACAATTGAAATAAATTAAAATTACAAGGAACTAAAAGCCGGGGAAGCTCTGCAATCAGGATAATTAATGTATGAGTAAAAACTACAAGCGATCAAACTTAATCCTAGCATAACCTAACCTGCATGAGACATGTTTAAGCCTAATGAAGAAACTACTAATATTCAAATTGTTTGCAAGCCCTAAACTAAACGATTAAATGAACAAAATTTTCTAGAATACTAAAAAAATGTAACAGAAACATAATCAGAAAACTGTACCTATCTCCCCATGCAGTAAATACTGGGAAAACTCCAGGCCTGGCTGAAAAAACACAGGCACAACCTGATTTTAAGACTATACTTCCAAAGTACAGCAGATGTAGATCGTCCATATATAAAGTTCCAAAACTGTACTTATCCAGAAATGAAAGCTGGTTAAATGCGAAGGTGTGTAAATTCTAGCCATTGAGACAACAAGTCAGTTTAATGTAATTCCAGTAATTTCGAGGATTCAGTTTTAATTCAATGACAAAAACTACAGTTATTTTAGTGTGATATCGAACGTTCGCACTAGCTGGTATGAACTACCATATTTTGAAATAAAAGGTAGATGTGGTGCAGAGTGTGCCACCTAGGCGCCTATATTTATAGCTTCATTGGTCAGTCTCAATCTTATTTATAATTGCAGTAGCACACACCACAACCATTCGGCTGTTCAACCCGCCATCATAATTAAGCTTCTTACTTTTTCTATTTGATAAATCACGATAGCTTAAATTTTTTTCAATACTTTCTATTGAATATAAAGAAATCATTAATATGTATAAATTTATAAATCTTAAGTTTGTAGCATAAAATATAGTTTTGTTTTCTTTTATATGTACATTTTAGTTTTCACTTTTGGTTTTAGTGCTTTTAGTGTTATTAGTTCAGCTCAGCTGAATGTTATTTTGGAGGTTGCTAATCTATTTCTTTGCCACATTTTTAACAATTATACCCAATACAAATGATGTACAATTTTTACAGGTGTTGTAATATTTTACACTGAACTTTGGATGATGAATTTAACAACTACTGACATTCTACTGAGTGGTTTAGTAAACAGTATTGATCCAGTTGAGCTAGATTTATATGCGCTGAAGTATGATGAAGCTGATACAGTTTCTCTTGACTGGAGAATCAATGGCTCTGTCCAACTCAATATGCTACAATGGGACCTCTTTCCTTTGTCTAGTAAGATTTATTTCAACATGAGAAGACATCTAAGCCATTACTATTTAAAAACTCTGTCAATACGTGGCTGAATTGATCCTTTGTTAGTGTGTCATTATGAGTCAGAAGTTGTGAACTGTGCATAAGTTATCAAATTAGTACATGACTGTAATGACTGTATAAAACCCAAATCAAAACTTACTACTTGTATTGTTTGTTTATAAATTTACAATATTGTCCTTACAATATTGTTAAAATTAACAAATATGACAGTATTATTCTGGTACATTTTATCTTAACAACTTGTATTTAACAGGTAATAAATTTGTTTTATCCAGTTGTCAGTTTCCACTGTTACTGTGTATTTTTGTTTTCTGTTTTATAGCCCGCTTCTTAGTGTTTTCTTTTACGAGATCTTGATAAAAAACTATACTTACTTTTAGGGGTGATGTTAGTTGGTGCAGACCAGACAGTAACAGGAAGCATGTATTTTAATACTGACATCATTTGTGGACAGAATGTATCTGTCACTGATGTCAACAGCATCAACACCAGCCAGATTGTATTGAACAACAGTGACCAAGTCATATCTGGTGCAGTGGACATGTCAGATTCTGTGGTGTTTGCCGAGAATGATTCATTTGTGGTCACAACGAATTCTGTAAGTTTAGTATCAGTGTAACAACTGCCCTTGTTTATGATACCCAACAACATTTGTTTGATACACGACTGTGTGCTAGGTCCGGAATGAGACCATGTCCAGTCTAGCCTCTGTATAGTTTCCTGTTCCCATGTTAGGCAGTTACATTGGACACAACGAATTCTGTGAGTTTAGTATCAGTGTAACAACTGCCCTTGTTTATCAGTTTGATACCCAACAACATTAGTTTGATACCTGACTGTGTGCTAGGTCCGCAATGAGACCATGTCCAGTCTAGCCTCTGTATAGTTTCCTGTTCCCATGTTAGGCAGTTATTGTGGACACAACAAATTCTGTAAGTTTAGTATCAGTGTAACAACTGCCCTTGTTTATCAGTGTGATACCCAACAACATTGGTTTGATACCTGACTGTGTGCTAGGTCCGCAATGAGACCATGTTCAGTGTATCCTCTGTATAGTTTCCTGTTCCCATGTTAGGCAGTTACAGTGGACACAACAAATTCTGTAAGTTTAGTATCAGTGTAACAACTGCCCTTGTTTATCAGTGTGATACCCAACAACATTGGTGTGATAATCGACTGTGTGCTAGGTCCGCAGTGAGACCATGTCCAGTCTAGCCTCTGTATAGTTTCCTGTTCCCATGTTAGGCAGTTACAATGAACATGTACTGTTTCTTATGCATATTACAAATGGATGACCAATAAAATGGTGCCATTTTGTTGATTTAAATATAGAGAGACTATAGATAGATGAATATGCAAATAGATATGTTCCAGACAGTGTCTCAGACACAGGCAGACAGGTGACGAGAATGATAGACAGGCGGTACAGATCAATATATGGACGTGACTCCCAAATGTTCTGCTGCCCAAAGTCGACAATTAAATGTCCACTGCCTAGTGCTCTCAGTGCAAATGTCCACTTGCTGCACTGCATAAATGCTTTACGGCCCAAGTGCCCATTACCTAAGTGTCTACTGCCCATGCAAGTGTCCACTGTCCAATTGTTTACTGTTCAAGTGTCCACTGTCCGAGTGTCCATTTCCCCTGTATCCAGCACCCCAGTGTTCATTATTCAAGTGTTTGTTGTTCTAGTGTCAACTGCCCATGCTGGTAGACTATTGTAATATGTCTCGATTTTCATGCTGTAATTTATTTTAGCCAGTATTCCTCATCAGTCTGCCAATCTTAGAATAGTGTAGCATATAAATAGAAATGAAGTTTTATTTACAGTTCAGCATCTGGGCATTTTTCACACTTGTTTTGTATTTTACAGTTGCATTTACCTTACATTAAGTTTGTTCTTACTAGTTATTTAAAATTATGACAACTGGGCAGATTCTAAAAGCTTAAATGATTCAGTGTCACTTTGTGTTCCTTGCAATATGATGATAGCATCTTGGTTGATATCTTTAGCTTTCTTAATGGTTAATTACGATGTTTGCTTATACGTTGGAAAATTTGCAAGAAATTTCTCAAAAACTGAGCGTATATAGTTCGAAAAAATATGTATCTACATAATAAGAGGTGCAAACCCTCTGATTAAATCGGAAATAGTCTAAGGCTTTCTCTATTAAATTAGCTTGATTTGTATATTTTGATTTGTCATTGCTAACTGCCTAATTGCTAACGTATGTATGTGCTAAAATTGTCAATTAATGCATGACGTTCGAAGTCTTATCTTGGTGCTAAAAACAGTAATCCATCATTGCTTAATTAATCTGTTTAATTACTTATATTTTTATTTGCAGCTTGATGTCTCTCACTTGATTGAAAACGTTTGGATTTTTCTGAATGGAAGAAAAATTGATTTACGAGACGTAACATTTAAGGAAGGATTTACGGTAAACGGGCAGTTAAGGTCTATGGATGGTAAAGTGAATGGGATTGTTCTGAATGACTATGCAAAAAATATAGCGTGGAAAGACGCGGATTCTGTTTCATTTCTGGGTAAGTTTTCATTATTATTGGTAATAAATTTGTTGTCTAGTGACATACAAGTGCTGCACTTGCCGTTTTATATAACCCACAAAAATACATTTATTGCTTTGTGTATAAAAAACTGTATAAAGTATAAAAAGTCTTATAAAACTTCATCTTGCTGAGACAAATTAGTGTATTGCTCAAATCGTGTATCACAGTTTTCATTTTGCACATTTTTAACTAAAAATTGTTACTACACTTACTGTTAACCATATTATAAATTTTGAAGACGCTTTCTTTAGTTTGTAATGACAACGCATTGCTAAGATTCCTATAAACAAGTTCGAAGTGATATGATGGATTTCGTTCTCATGCCAAATATAATTACTTCATAAGTAAATTTCTTTAAAAAAAGTCGAAATGGTATCTTAAATGAAATGGTATTGTAAGTTTATAATAATTTGTGCAAGTAATTTATAAATTCAAAAGTCAGTAAGTGAGTAAGTATTTAACTTGTATGTTGGTTAATTCATAGATATAAGCATCTACAAAATACAGTACTTGGTTATGACTCATAGTCGACAAGGTTTAGCTTATTAAATTTGGTCCCCCCACACACACACGCATGCACGCACAAGCATGCATGTGCGGCTTAAAAACAACAGTGTTAATCAGACGTTAGTTATTTTTGTCATTTTTGGTTTTAACAGAAATATTGTACTTGAGAAAATTGTTGCTGCTTTAGATAGTTTTTATGCAAGCTTCTTGTAGTAGGCAGGTTTCCTAGCTGCCAGTTTTTGAAACCTTTGAAGCTTTTAGTTTTGTCAGGATTTGTACTTATGATATAACATCTGTAGCATATTCCAATCCGACACATACACTGCTACCCATCATTTCCTAAATAGTGCTAAATACTTGTCAAAAAAATTGAACTGAGCTTTAAGTTCTGAGATCTATAATTGCAACAGTGACCGAAGCCTTGAGCTTTTGACCAAAGGTCACTATTTTATTGTCTGAGCCCCTACCCCAGGTGTCTGTTCTGTGAGTTTGGTGACTTTGGGTACTCCGGTTTTAGAATTATTACGTGTTATATCGCGGAGAATTAAAGAAGAAAGAATAAACTATTTGTAAATAAGAAACTCATGCAGAATCTTAAAAATGACGTAGATACATATTTTGCAGTATTTGTTAAAATTTCTAAATAAACAGTCTTGCTTGGTAATTTTGATTGATACAGCTAGTTGTCCTGCTTAATGATATATATTTTTATCAGCCAATAAGACTTTTCTCGAAGATATTGTTGTCACCTATGGGATACGAGTAGAGGGTGCTGTAAATGGATTCCATGCCAGCTATGATTTTGTTGACATAAAAGCTGATGGAGAACAGACTATCTCTTCAGATTTACATTTTACCACAAATGAAGTTCATTTTGAGAATTCCATCATAGCTCCCCATATAAATGATGACTTACTTTCTTCCTCAATAGTCACTAAACAGCTGGGTGGAAATTCAGCAAACATTATCATTAATGGTGAGTGATTACTGTTCTTTGATTATAATTTGTAATATTTCCGCATATTTGCTTTTTTAACTTAATAATTTAACTAATTACATTTAATTGTAATCAGTTAATGCTGGTGCAGGTATTTTACATGGGTAGTCAGTGGTTCGTGGAAAAGATACAAAGGAGAATACAAGGAGGGAAGAATCGTAATCAAGATTTGGCATTTTCCAATTACTTTTGAATAATATTTAGTGCTGTTCAGAGCAGTGTTTTAGGACCATTCTTATTGTTGTAATTTATTAATGCTTGAAATGTAATACTTTGCTTAACACAAACTGCCTTACTAACTGCTGATAAATCCATGTCAGTGTGATTCCATTAATATGCAGGCTGCCAACTATAGAAAACTACGTGGAAATACTTCACTCTTCTCTTATATAGCCTAATTAGTTTTGTTTCATATTTGGATGGAATGCCTGTACTTGTTTTAAACCTTCAATATGCATACAAACTGGCTGATGTAAGTACATGTATGTCGTCAGTTGATTGATAGGCATATTGGTCAATTTTCTCAGTTTCTTTATGCCGAACATTTGTTTTTCAGTTTAAACAAGATGAACATCTTGGTAAGACAGCAAAATCAAATATACTTTTGGGCAATAAGTTACTTTGCGGTTTCAGTGTTGTGATTGTTTGTCCAATTCACTATTTTAACTCACATCTGTCTAATGTTTGTTTTTCAGGTATTGTAAATTTAACCATTTTATGTAGTATGCCTACTAGCTGCTTCCCTAAAGTGAGATACATGCTCTTGCATAGTATAGTAAATTATACATGCAGATTTGTAGATTTCAAGGTTTGACCAGCATAAGAGCTAAAAGATTACTGATTCTTGCATGTCAAAAGTGTACTTTTTAAATGCTTTAAAAAACAAGTAATCATTGCTATCAAAATTAAGTAAATCTATAATTACTGGTAAAAATCACTTTCGTTTTGCGCTTTTTAATTAGTGATTTTTTTCTTTTAAGGTGAAACCAATTTTATGACGAGTGTGTTAAGTGAAGGTAATGCGATAAAAACAGGGTCTCATTTCATCAATGGCGTCAACTTTGATAAATTAAAAACTGATGCTGTTATGGTAGAAAATGATGATAAAATGGTACGTATGAAAATGGATCATCTTTATTCTTGCTATTTGAGTAACCTTTTATGAGGGCTGTCATTCCTGTTATGAATAGCTTATAATCCTGTTTTATTACTGCACAGCAGTCGTGTCCATTTAATAAAGTGTTAGTTGGTTGAACTGGAACTGTACGAAAAATGCTGATGTTAATGAGCTTTCAGATGTTGCTGTGTTTAAACAGCATTCTAAGCTCTCCAAGCGTCTAAGTAAGTCCAGGAAGAAAAACTGACACCAGTTTTTTCAGCATAAAAATTATATAGTTGATTTTGTCATAATTGTTTCAGCCTTTGAGACTCTGATGTGACAAGATGGTTTTGTTACGTGGTGGCCTTCTTGCTGCACTGTCACATTTTATCATATTGTTGTTCTTTTAGCAGCTGCTTGGCATTGTGAATATATCTCTTTAGGGTAGGACACTAGTTCCAGAAAAACATTAGTTCAATTACAGATGACACTTGGTTAATACGCACTTCAATTGTTTGGGTGTTTGATGTCAACATAGAACCATTATGTGAAAGTAATAAGTTAATTCACCATGGGAGGGGCCCAAGACCCCTCCAGAACCATGGGAGTGGCCCAAGACCCCTCCAGAAATCTAAGCAGATCTCGTGGTAATTGATTTTGAGATTAGACGTCCACATCATTGCCAATCAGAACACAGTCATGGAGCAGCAACGCAAAAGCATAGAATGAGTGGTTCATTGCACACAGCAGATTTTTAATTACGTTAATTGTTCACTAGATTAATTCGTAATAAAAATCACTAGAATATTCAGAAATACATAGTGTTAATATATTGCTCATCACATCAGACTCAATGAGATGTAAATGGATTTCAATACATTAAACAGAAAAGCTACCCAACAGGACCAATGTAACCTTCTTTAACCACTTCAGAGAACCATAGGTAAAAACATGATCTTTTTCTACCTGATTACTGTATTGCATCTATGCACACCAAACTACTAAATCCTACTAAAGCAAACCGCTTAAGTTGTTTATTAGTTTTGACCATTATTGTAGTTTTATATAATTACTGTACATGTTATATATGTAGTTTCCTTTCTATTCTTTATTGGATGATGTTTTTTATTTCCAGGTTGTAAATATTACTGGGAATAAAACTTTCATTGATAATGTTCATCTCTCTGATGCATGGATGACTGATTTAAACAACGTTGATGTAGTAAAAGTTGAGCAGTCTAGCTGGAGAAAATCCTCTAATCAGAGCATAACTGGAAATGTTATCATACATGCTGACATAAGCATTGATGGAAATTTGATAGCTGACTTGGTTAACAATGCTACAATTCCAGATGATTTTGTGTTACTTTCTGCTAATCAAACAATTTCTGGTTAGTTATTTTACTGATGATGATAAGTTTCTAACAATGCACTGTCATTTGTAGCAATTTTCATTGTTTCTTGCATAGAAAAGCAAATATTTAATTTATTTTATTCTTTCGTTTTCTAAAGCTTTGTGGTGAAAGATTTTTGTTGTTATAGTTAGAAGGCCAAGTATTTTTGCGTGCATGTAATAATTTATATTTAGTATATGCTACACTTTTTTTCAATATCTGAACAAATTTAAGTAAATAAATTATAATGTTACAAGCATATTTTTTTCCTAAAGAAAATTCTTGTAATTTGATTTTCAGGTCCGGTTATATTTTTGGATGATTTCCGTGCTCTAGAAATAGTTATGGCTGACCGTAAAACGATCAACGGATATGACATTTCTGAAGAGGGCTCAAAAGTAATATATGAATTGCTTGGCTAATTTGTTGTGATCTTTTGTGACCCATGTGATACTAGTGCAAATTTACTTTAGTCACGTTGAAACCAGTCTGTGTTACTGAACACAAGTTTAAAACTATAATCTGTTTGAGATTTTACATGAAGAAGTTCGCTGGTTGCCTTACTTTACCACTTAATGCAGCAAATTAAAAAAATTTCTCATAACATAGATCACTAATTAATTCTCAGTTCTGTGGTTCTGCCTAGTGGCCACATCTGTCTGTAGTGGGTCATCTTAGGTCCAGGTGTACTGATCATGGCCATGATTGATGCAGAGGAAATTTTTGGAATACACACATGCTAAACTTCGAGAAGTGTTCACCAACTCTGACGATGACCTGTCATTTCCTTACAAGGCGATCATAGCAATCATAACTGTTCAACACGAACAAAGTTCATAATGAAAATTTTATGAATTAACATTTACACGAGTAAAGTGGGTCGCATGTTAACTGCAACTAGCTCTTCTGCAACTCATGGATCATAAAAACTAAACTTTTGGTGAGCAAACTGGGTCATAGATATAAAAGCATTTGGGGATACTGGATCAAAGGTCACCAAATCTGTTTCCATTTCATAGGTTGCTTTTATTGACCATAAGGTATCACGATTACAATC
Source organism: Tubiluchus corallicola (assembly GCA_030141605.1). Taxonomy (NCBI): domain Eukaryota; kingdom Metazoa; phylum Priapulida; class Priapulimorpha; order Priapulimorphida; family Tubiluchidae; genus Tubiluchus; species Tubiluchus corallicola. The sequence continues at coordinate 94,840 of JAQGDQ010000334.1, read as the reverse complement.
TTCTGAAAACACTACCTCATTTGGATGGTCTAATTACCTGTGTCACAAAACTTTCTTGTGTGCAGTTATCTTGATTAAACATCGAACTCATTTAGGGCAATTTGCTACACCTCTGTTTGACTCTGCACTTGAAGATAAAATATATTTAACTGCTGTGCATGCAATACACGACTATTGCATAGGAATTTCATGAATTGCAGAGAAAACTAGAGCTACACCTTTAGGTGCCATTGTCCTACTTTAGTGCACTTTAGCTTGAAAAAGTCAAGCCACACCGAATGTGCTCACTGAAGTATTATTTAGCATTGGACAGGTATCTGGTTCTATCATTGCATGTGTTCACTATGTACATCTGATATACTATTTTTATTTTTAGATTGTAACATTGGATAGTGAAACTGTATTTAATGGTTTAATGTGTTTCGAAGACGTCGAAGTACAGCGAGCTCAACTGTATGGAACGTTGAACAGTGTTTTTGTTAGTGATATCCTTTTGCTGAATGCTTCACAGGTTGTGTCTGGTACGTCATTTCAAATTCACTTGTTACTACACTTGCATCTTTCAATATTGCTTTACATACTTTTTGCTTGTAATGAATGCCAGTAGAAAGTGCTTTAGATCAGGGGTATGCAAAGTGCGACCCGCCGAGAGATTTTGTGCGGCCCGCGAAGAGATTATCAACCTAATGAAAGTGCAGCCCGGGCGATGAATTGAGTGTATCCAGCTGAAGGCCACTCCATGATTGCAAAGATAGTACCTGTAGTTTTTTCCACTAGATCGGGTGGCATTAACCCTTTACAAGACGGTTGTCACTGAATGTCACTGTCGGACATGACGAAATTCCACGTTGCTCACTTGGACCATTCCAGAACACAACAAACTATCATGGAAGCCGCCATCGAAACGCTCAAACGTGCAAGAAATGCGAGAAGCAACCTGATTGGCTGGTAGGAAGACCAACCAGCCAATCTTACTTACAAATTGATCTGCCCAGTCGTCTTCTTGGTCACAGCAGTGAGATCATTTTGTCTTGGTTATTTTACAACATAAATTACAAACAAAAATAAGCAAGTCAAAATGACTTGTACTACCTACTATGACCAAGAAGACGACTGAGCAGATCAATTTGTAAGTAACCAGCAAGCTGAAAGTGTGGTCACCCCTGATATAGGGGGGATTCCCAGATTTTAGTTTCTGCTTGGACTCAGTAGTACACACCTGGATCAGTGGCTGTTTCGTTGTTTCATCAGTTGTAGTGTTCTTATAGATCAGAATCATGGATAAGAAAAAAGAGGAAGATTGACGAAGAACATCGACAAGACAGATTAATATGCACTGTACTACACAGACTGTGTGATACACATTACTAATATGCATTGTAATGAAATTACCACTATCTGTTGTAAAAGTAGAATATGTATATGTGGTTTTTAATATAAATTTTAATAACTTCCAAAATAGTTTCTTGAGTGTAGTAGTGCAGTAGTAATGATGTGCGCGGATTGGATGCAAAAAATCGTTATTCGGTCCTACTGTACCTGGCTTCTTGATCAAACTGCCCGTGGCCCGCAGGAATTGCGGGAATGTTTAATGTGTCCCGGCTAGTCAGATAATTTACACACCCCTGGTTTAGATGAAATTTAACTACCTTGCTAACTAGAAAATTCATTATAACATGTTTTTCTGGTGAAAATTGTTGAATCTGTTGAACAGTAGTACTTATCAGTATTTTATCTTTGCAGCACCTTTGCTACCTTTGCGATATTGAAGGTAGCTATGAAGCCCGAACAATGTTAATGTCAATGTTAACAGACTGGCTTCTTGTTTAGGCAATTTATTTACAGGTTGTAGTCCTGTCCCACGTAGTTTCTCGCATTGTTGTTGTACACACTTTACAGAATTAGAAAGATGCTAATGCTTCGAGTGATCAGACATTATCAAATCTGATTAGCATGTACACTGGTGAACTACCGACACACTACCGACCCCATTTAGGAGTAATTTTGTGTGTAGCCTCCAAAAATTTCAAGTATTACTTTTCCACTGTTGGTTCTTAAACTTGAATACAGCTTTCCATGCTAACATCTGAGCAAGCATACAATGGACTTAACAAAACCTAGTTCTTGAATTTTCCCATGATGGTTGGATGGGTAACAGCCAGTGCTTATTATCCGAAGGGATACTAGTTATAGTTATCTAACCAATACCAACTAACTAATACTTATTATAGAAAAGTATTTGCACTAGCTATATATATATATATGTAAATTTTACTAACTTATATATTTGTATAATAATTATATTTTCTTAGGTTCAAAAGTTATTCCTGGAGTGACAATTGAAGGATGGCTGTTTGCTGATGACATTGAAGTTAATGATAATGTTAACAGTGTTGATCTTTCAAAGACATTCAGTAATGCTGTTTTAATAAATAATGACAACATAGTCATCAACACGACAGTGCGCATCACTGCTGATCTCAACAGTAAGCATCCACTCATTTATCTGATGGCCATATAGATATAGCAAAACTTCTACAGTACTGTGCTAACAGCTTAAAGAAACAATAAATGATTCTAGTAGTTTATAAGCATGATAAGGTATATATAGCAAGTCGGGTTGCATACATAGCAAACTCCCTGCTCATTAGTGTTAGTCTAAAATTGAAATGTCTTGTGATATGGCATATGCAGTATTGTGTTTTTAAATGTTACTATTTGTCTGTGGATGTCCAGCATCGTAATTTTGTTTTAAAAGTTTCAAATTTCAAGTTTATTTATTACATACTGAACATACGAAACAACTGTGGAGTCTGTATCTTAATGCACATGAATGTGGCAGATTAATTACTAGTGACCATTAAAAACAACTGCATGACAGTGGGATGGCAATACTGCCACATTGTGCGAAGGCCACCTCAAAAAATACAAAAGATAAAAGGGTTGGTGATGAATGGGGGAGGAAAAGAGGAATGGTAATGGAAAGGCAAGGGATAATCGGTGTGTGAAGCAAAAGTTTAATGGACAAAGATTCACCAAATAGCTAATAACATTTCTAGTTATAAATGCGAGCAAAGTGCTACACTATGTCCTACACAAATCACATATGTAGCAATTTTTAAGTTGACATACATTGGTGTACATGTTAATGCAATGCACCTTACAGTATTTTTATAAGCCTTATAGCTGTGTGTAATAGCCTTGTCAGTAACACAGCATGTTACATCACTAACAATGCTATAAATTTTGGGTTTTAATGAGCTCTCAGCAAAAATAGAATGTAAAATTGTTGGGCCAAATTAAGTTTCTGTTCTTGTTGTTATAATTGTGAACATCTTGCCCCTTGGAAACATTCCATGTAGTAAAATAATATGGAAGCAAAAAATTGCTGTAGTTAAAGAAGAACCTGAATTTCCTCATTAAAAATAGAACTGATAATTTTATAATTGAAATTCTATGAAAAGGGGTTCAAAAAAGATATTATTAATTCATTCTTTTGTTTTAGTTACAGGCAGCATTACTACTAATGGTTATTTGGATAACTTGGACATTGATGAGGTGTTTAGAGATACGGCAAGTCTTACAAAGTCGCAAACATTTTTCGGTAAAAAGAACTTTGTTTTTTGAAAATGTGTTGACAGCGATGGGCGAGATGATGTCATTACTTTCACTGTGAACTTTCCACAACATGTTCCAACTGAATTAGCAGAAAAGACTGATTAGCCATCATGAAATTTATTTTTCTTCAAGCCCAAGTTAATACTCGAAAATACTTATGCTTTGCAACAATGATATACTAGAGATAGTTTACTATTCTTTAAATCTGTTTGAGCAAATTCAAAAATTATTACAAGACATGTTGCAGTTTTCTTTCAGATTTACTAGGAAATAGACTACTTATATGATAATTTTTCAAGAAAGACATCTGTTTTTACACAAGTAACATATTATTATATTCTGTTGCTGGTTAGATTCATAAGAATTTTTTTTTGCTAGCTTTATTTTGAGCAATGTTCCATTTTAGGCAATATTGTCTTCGCAAATAACTTGACTTTACACAATACTGCCTGTGATGATGTAAATGGGGTTAACTTTATGGAGTTAAATACTACAGCTGTGAGAAAGTCTGTTCCAGGCACTGTGGAAGGAACAAAAACATTTTTAAAGTAAAGTACTTACTGTTTTACTAATCTGCCTAGTACTCTGAAATTTAGAGTCGTATAATGTTTTTCTGAAGCGGATAGTGTACTAACTGTTGTTGTAAATAATTTTACTTTCAAATTTTTGTTGCAAAAATACAACATAAATAGTATAATATTATTATACCTACATCAATACATGTATTATACTGTACATTTTAGCTGCATTAACAAAATTAATGCACGTGTAATACTGCTGTCTCCTGATAAGAGAAATATGCAGCCAACCCGGCCATGCTCTCAACATAACAAGATAATTAAGACTATAAATAGCTGCTTCATATAACTTGGCTTTGAGGCAAAGAGCTTTTACAACCGTTAAATTCACATCAGAGGTCATTGTTTTTACAACACAATGGCTGTTTTTCAGCAACGATTCATTGTGTTTTATCTTGGCTGGCATTATAACAGGGTAAATTTATTATGTAAAATAGACTTCTATCACACAGATACATTGGCAGATGCTGGTAGGCGAGGTTGGCGGTATTCCCTGTGTTTAATATATTACAGAAATCGGGACAGGGCAATAGTTGGCATTATGGCGAGGCTGACTTTATAACGGGAGGGTTCGACTGTATTTAGATATGTAGATATGAATTTATAGCAAATAACACTTTCTAGAAACGTACATAAATTGCTGTTTGTACCATTAACAGATATTTAAATAACAAATATGATTCCTTGTGCTGGTAGGAAATATTTACTTTTTTTAAATTCTTGCAGAGGTTTGGTGGTAATTGGAAACCTTGATGGCCTGGTAAACCAAGTAAATGTGTCACTGCTAAGCAAAAACGCCATGTCTAAGACCAAAAATCAAACACTCCTTGTGACCATTACCTTGGTTGGCCCAGTGGCTGCAGGTAAAGTGTGAAATTGATGGAGAACAATGCAGTAAAACATTGTTGCACATTGCGTTATTTTACATCTAATACAGTAGATGCCATTTCTTAGACTCACTGTTAATAGAATCAGCAGCTTAATTGACTCAAAAAATGCCTAGTACTGGCCACTCTTCAAATGTATATAAAAACTGTCAGCAGTTGACTAAAATAACTCCACATAATTGACTTAATAGCTTTGCTTTGTGTACTTAAAATAAGACACTTAATCAAAGAGTTTTTACTGTTATGTCACCTTTACTGGGCTTCTGTGAATTATAATATATGTATAAACAATCGTGTTAAGTACTGTTTCGTTTGTAAGCATGTTTGTTTATCATGCACTAATATGTTCGCATAGCATTTTGCCTTTAATCTGTGTCACCTGTTGGTCCTCTGGCCAAGAATTTATAGAAGCTGAACTTAATCACTTGCCTAGCAATTTCCTTTTGAGGATCTTGCTAGTTTTCACAGAAGTTTTAATAATTTAGTTGCTGCTGTTGTGCCACCTACGCAGTGGCAGTAATGTACCAGCATTCTTTGCCACTTTACATTTTACAAGCGATTCATCATAGAGCAACTAAGAGCTCAGAGTTAATTTTGAAAAATAGTATATAAGGGTGAAAACTTAAGAGCCAGACTTTCCAGTGCATACTAAGCTAAGGACTGATGATTTGTAGTTCTGTGCTAGTAATAGGCTGATAGGTTCAGTCAGTTAATTGGGTCAAAACACTTTCATCTCAACGTGGGTCTGTTAAGTGGCATCTACTAAAATATCAGAAGTGGACAGCAGTAAACTTGTGTGGATAAAATGACTGTTGCATCTGTTATGTCAATTGTAATTGATTTAATATCACGTCATGTTTCTCTTTAAATTCTGATGCAATAGTTTTCGTTTGTAGATGATGTATCAGTAGATTCCATAGATAATACTAGACTGGAAAACATCGTGAAAACTCATCTTGATGCTACGTTTGGTGATAGCATTATTTTTGCTGGTGGATTGGTTATGGAATCTGGCAATATTGATATTAAAGGAAACCTTGTTAAAGGGGTGTTTTCTGTCAGCATTGATGAAGTGAGTGTTCCTTCAAATGTAAATGTGTTTAATCACTACATTGTAATCGCTAGATGAATTTTATGTGAATACAGTAGAAATTTGCCACTAAAAGCCCAATTTGGCATTGCTTGGAAACTTGTTATAAAAACATATTCTCCCTATGAGCCTAATACCTAAAAGTGCAAAAGTTTCAATCAGCTCACCAATAGTTACATTAAAATGGTTTTCCCTCTTAAGGCCCTTTCTGAATGCCTGAAATGACTTGTTTTATGCCTTTGAACTGAAATTTCATAGTAAACACTTACTCCCTGAAGGCCATTTGCTGAAGGTCTTTTTCCCAGAAAAAGAGCTGCTTGCGATATTTTATACCTGCTTCGTGTGAGAGTATTTCTTTGTCTGTAGTTGTCAGTTTTTTAAAATTAATTAATTTGTTTTATTAAAGCTGAGTGAATTGGCTGTGAGATTGGACCAACCCGAAACTGTAACCGCAAACATGACTTTTGAAGCTGCAGAACTGAATTCTCATGCAACAGTTAATGGTCTTTTGGATGAAATTGACATTTCAAAGTTCTATGAGGAGTATTTGTCAATAACTGCTGAGCAAGTTATAGAAAATAGATTTACTTTTGCTACAGGTAAATTCGGATTTAATAATAATTTTTTTATATACTTCGACACACTGCACCCAAGTAGTTAAAGGCAAAGTCTACTCAGAGATAAGTTTTGAGGCATGACTGGAGCCTCACGCATTATCAAGTATATATCCATTTAAGATGAGCCGTTAAACCAGCAGAGGTGTCTTAGCCATATTTGGAATCCTTTACTAGGTAAACAGTGAGTGTTTTTGAATAGTTGTGCCTGATGTGAGTATCGAACCCACCTCATTCATATGAAGTGCAGGCACCTTATATACAGAGCCAAACCCTGGCCATCCTTAAATTTGATATTCCAGAATTTGACAATTTCTAATAGCTTCTCTCTATAGGCCTAATATATATTTTCCTTAGTTTTTCATAGACGTTTCAAGAAGCATTCCATGCTCTTGTACCTGATTTACTTTCTAAAAAGTTCTTCAAATGACTGTGAAACACAATAATAGATGGAAAATAAATTATATTCTCAATGATTACTTTTAGATGTGTTTGCCAGCCACTTACATTTTAATGCTGAAGTAAATGGACTAAATGTTAATGATTTAATTGCTGACCTTGTACTACAGTCTGTTGAACAGGTAAATTCCTTTATACTATCTTTTTTAAATAAATCTTTCTAAATTGCAGCATTTTTTAAAAGCTTAATGTAGTTAAAACTAGAAAATTGACTGAGATTTTTATGTTCAGGTTAGGGATGTTAACGGTAACGATATGTATCTATAATTATCGATTATTGTATCGATTCGAAAATTACTTTTTATTGTTATCTTATCATTATTATCCTAGGAATATCGCTGTCGTATTGAACTTATCGCTGCTTATTGTTCACCTTTATAAAATCATTTTACTTTGCTGTTTCATTTATGCACTAGAATTATGCAAAAAAAGGAAGAAAGAGTTATTTATAAGTAATCATGTTTTTTCTTCCTGCAATAGCGGTTGTCTTTAATCAATTTACTTATACACAAATGCTAAGTGCAGTATTTTTGGAGGCATTTTTCCAGTTGCCTGCAGGCAGTGCAGCTCAAATAAATAAATATATTCTGTAGTAATACATAAATACTTAATATATTTATCTGTGCTCACATATTAATATTATTTTATGACTAAACAAAGAAAAAAACTTTGTCATAAATTCCATATGTCTGTACATTAACGAGGAAACAACTTACAAAAAAATAAGGTGTTTAAATACCCTAAGACTCCTTACACAATAACTAACCACACGTTCAGTATCGTTCGGTTTTTACATTTAAAATAACTTATCGCATCATATCATGATGGTCATAAATGTATTGTTTTCGTCTGTCAAAACTCTGACATAGTTTTGTCTAAGTTTCATTGTTAAAGTTAGCATATTGATGATTTTATTAATGGTAAAGTAAATACAGGTGGGCGATGATTTGCAATGAATGGATGTTTTGCAAATATTAAAAGTGTGCAGTGTTTGATTTAAATTAGAGGTAAAAGAAACAAAACTGTTGAATTATAAGAAAATGATGTTGAGTTGAAGCAGATATTAAACCACCAGCATAAACTCAAGGATGACATGTCTTTTTCTTACACTTTGCAATATTCTTAGTGTGACTTGCGTGACCAACCCATTGGAACTGAATATGGTCAGAGTAGATTCTGTAGAAGTTTTTCAGTTTTTCTAAAGTATTATAACAATAAGTTTTTTGAAAGCACTACAATATAAACTATTGCAGGTGATATATGGTGAAAAAAATTTTACTAAAGATGTCAAAGTAAGAAATGATATTACAGCAGCTTCTGATGTATTCGTCGACTTGATCAATGGAATCAGTATCTCTGCACTTGCTGCTTCAACTGTGTATACAACTGGATACCAGAACATAAGTTCTTTAAAAATATATCGGAGTGGAATCAGCTGTAATATTTTAGAAGTTAGTGGTAAGCATATTTAGAAACTATTTATTACAACTTTCAATTTAATTTTGTAAACATTTACTAAAACTATATATATATATATATATATATATATATATATATATATATATATATATATATATATATATATATATATATATATATATATATATATAACCATATAGAATGATATATCGTAAAGTTTTTGATACAATTAATAAATGAATTATCAAATGATTAAGGAAAAGAACAGGTCATGAATAGGTACTAGGTACTTAATGTGTTGATTGCCTAAACAGCATTATTAATGATAGGCATGGAACATTCGAATATCTTTGTTTGAAAATGATGTCTTATCGTCTAGTAATCCAAAGATTTGAGTAATAAGTTACATAAATCAGAATGACTTGTGTAAACTACAGAGATCCATTTTAATTGGCAAGCTGCTCTTTGCATGGAAGACATTTATTTGTTAAAGCATCCACAAAGTCATTTTTTATAAGTGTTTCAGCCACAAAATACTGCACAGTGGTGTTTTTTTTTTGTTAAGGTTAGCCATAAAAATTCATACTTTAATTTATTTCAATCTGAGAGTCTATTGAAATTTTTTCTAGTGTAAATTTGTCGTTTTTTTTACTAAGATGAGCTTTACATGCTTTGTTTTGCACTTTGAAAAACTCGGTTAGTTGACAAGAAAATCCTGTTTTGAGATTAAAGGAAAAGAGAAGTCACTTAACACGTTAGGTTTATTTCAGTGCTATCACTTAAATTTAGAAAAATATAACAAAAAAATTGGCAAAAACTGTCTGTAAAACATAAAGTTTATTTATACTACCGCTGTATAGAAATTTTCAGTCACGTTGGTATCACTTGAAAATTATGACCTAATTGATGTGCTTTGTGACTTCACAGGGCTTCTATAAGAGCGCACTGTTTAAACTAATTCAAAACTTCTGCAGCTTACCTAATGTTCATGCAAAAACATCACAAAGTTAGCTATTTAATTTTTTTCAAAAAGTTCTTATGCTTCAGATGGAAATTGACAGTGAGTTGTTTTCTTCAGTTGATAGATGATGTTTTTGGTGGAAGAATGAACGATCAAAATGTGAACACCCAGGTGTGAAATGATCAAGACCTTAAATGTGATTTTACTAATTACTCAATGCGCTTATCACACTTTTATTACGAAGTCCTTCTAACATCTTGTCCTTGCGAACATTTGAATAAGTTTAACTTCTCAGAAGGCTTGATCTTTCCTTAAAATTTGTTCGTAGTTTCTGTATGTAATGAATGCACATTGTGTTTCAGGTTCCATAGATGGCATTAATGTTGCTGAAGATCTCATTCTTCAGCAGACAGATGAACGTATTGCTGGCACCACTGTGATAAACAATGCATTTGCTGATACCATTCAAGTTGGTGGTCTTGTTGATACGGTTAATCTTTCTCTGTTTCACAATTCCTTGCTTTCCCTGTCTGGAAATAATAGTATTCATGCACCGTTTGTATTTCTGGGAGACGTGACCGTAACTGGTGAGTTTGTCAATCGAAGTAAATCAATATTTGTCTAAAGCTTATAAGCTTATTAATTTATAGAGCACACTCTTGCCTCTAATAACCATTTTCAGAAACACTTCATAATAATTTATAGTAAAAGTGGTGAACATTTATAATATGAACAGGAAAACTCTATTTTGTTGCTAAGTTTTGGAGTACTCTGAAAATTACAATTAATCATTATGTTTTGTTTTATTTTTGTACCATTTTATGTTTGCATAGCAACAATTTTGTGCTAGGCCAGTGAACAATATCATAAATATTGCAAACTTGACCAGCTCAGCACATACTTGACTCACACTTGGAAGTAGAATACAAAACTTAAACAACCCCAACATAAATAGGACAGTATAACATGTGACCAGTACCAACACACTACACCATTTGACCAGTTTTGGTACAGTACAACATGTGACCAGTTCAAGTGCAGTACAGGACAGTATAGCGTGTGATCAGTCCCAACTCGCTGAACTCAGTACAATCTGTGACCAGTCCCAGTGCAGTACAACATGTGACCAGTCCAAGCACAGTACAACATGTGACCAGTCCAAGCACAGTACAACACCTGACCAGTCAGTACAGTACAACATATTATCAGTCCCAGTACAGTACAACATGTGACCAGTCCACGCACAGTACAACACGTGACCAGTCCGGGCACAGTACAACACGTTACAAGTCCCGATACAGTCCAGTACAACATGTGACCAGCCCAAGCACAGTACAACACCTGACCAATCCCAGTACAATACAAGTACGTGACCAGTCCCAGTACAGTACAGTACAACACATGACCAGTCCCAGTGCAGTACAACATGTGACCAGTCCCAGCACAGTACAGCATGTGACTAGTCCCAGTGCAGTACAACATGTGACTAGTCCAAGCACTGTACAACATATGACCAGTCCCAGCGCAGTACAACATGTGACCAGTCCCAGCACAGTACAACATGTGACCAGTCCCAGCACAGTACAACATGTGACTAGTCCCAGTACAGTACAACATATACAACATAATTACCAGTCCCAGCACAGTACAACATGTGACTAGTCCCAGTACAGTACAACATAATGACCAGTCCAGCGCAGTACAACATGTGACCAGTACCGGCTGAAATTTTTCTCGCGCTCAAATGTGACCAGCCCCAAACTCATCAAGCACAATTTTGTCAATATATAATTCTTTGTTTCTTTCAGGCTCTGCTGTGTTTGACGACTCTGCTCTTAATAATGTTGATATTGGACTTGATATGGTGACTGTTGATGGTGATTTTCAAATAGATGGAGAGAAAACATTTGAGCAGCCTTTAAATTTTAACTCTTTGCAAGCAGTGTACCTTAATGGTGCCAATGTCCAAAGTGTTTTTAATAATGTAGTGTACAAAGATTCTGATGCTGTTTTTACTGCTAACAATGTAAGTTTATTAGTCATGATAAAGATAAAAAGCTTAAAATTTATAAACATAGTAGAAAAATCAGTGAAGGATGTGGTACTCTTGTCAAGAGTGACACTTGATTGAAGGATCTGATTTTGACGTATCTCTCTGATAGTCAACCTTCTACAGTACAATTGCTAAATTACTATGAATGATAGGGGAGCTTTTATTTTCAACTTTAGCTGCCCAAAAATTAATTTAAAACAACATTGCAAATAATGAAGTGAACCAACTTAAAAACTACATATTTTAATCTTTTCATCGCACAACAAGGCCAGAAAATGTTTGCGGACTGGCAGGCTATAGACAAAGAGACACAAATTTTTATGTAAAATATTCTTCCTGAAATTTTTAATGGAAAAAAGTTTAGATTCTTTCCACTCTTTACTAGTAAAGATGGAAAACAGTTTCACATTTTAATGTTCACCAAAGTTCGAAAATTACTAGGTAATTAGTTTTTTGGAGACCCACGCATATGTACAGTAATTTGTCCCTACGTACTTAAATACTTGGCTATTAAAACCACATGGGCACTTATGCAGCTCTTGTTTTATATAGGCCTGCTCCTGTGAAGATAAGATTTATTGATTTTTTGCAGCAGCACTACTGGCTACTCCTTGCCTTGGCAGCCTACAGTACAAAATTTTCACCTGCCACATAGTTAGTAGTTTAAAACTTAGTGTAACCATGCTGACAGTTGATTTTAGAATCTGGCTTCAAATTATCATTACCCTGGCAAGTGGCTTATTATCATATTCATTCCAGCAAAATGATAGAAAAGTGATTACTTAAATCCATTTCTAATGTTAGTCCATATTTAAGAAGATACTGGCAGTATTGCCACACTAAATACATGTGGTGAAAACCCAACTTTCCAAATTTTGATGAGAACTTTTGCTGCAACCCCCTCCACTCCCCAGTTACCTCTTGTAGAACTATCATCGGTATGCCAACTTGCAGTCTTAGGACATTTGGAAGACTTTCCTTCTCTGATGTACAATGTATAGGTTTAATCTTTAATCTAATTTGAATCCGAGTCTACATCCGGCATCTGATTAGCTTGGTTTCAGTGCATGTATAGTAAAATTTTGTTTAATTTTAGGCATTTTTCGACACTGTGATTATACCAAATGATGCAGAAACTCATCTTGTCAACGGCGAAAACATCTCTGCTTTAAACAACACTCAGACTACAAAAAATCAGCAATTAAGAACGTTAGTTTCTCAAATACAGGCTGACCAACAAAAGCAGTTAGAGCATGTGTACAATGCTGGCAATGGTACAGAAGGTAAATCAGTTTTTCTTGTACCAATTTTTAAAATAGTCACAACAGTGCTCATTTAGAATAATTCCTACTGTACTGTGTTCACTGTGCCTGTAAGACAAAAATCTCCCGTCATGAAAATGCTATTCTGACTGGTCTTCCATCATGCTTAATATGCAAATTAACTGATGCCTACGCCTGTAGCAATAATACACATGCCACGTGCACTTGAAAAATCAAGCTTTTGAAAATAAAGAGCGGCGGTGTCCTCTATTGTCTGAGGAACTACAAAAAACCTATGGCCAAAAAATGTACATAACTCCAAAAAAGATTGCTGTTATTGCTGAACGCTGGCGTCTGAGGCTGCCTACGTTGTGATGCTGCCTTCTATTTAGCCTTTTCTGCTTTTTATAAATTTTTGTCTATTCAGATTGCTCAGACAAGGTACAGTGTAGAACAAGATATGGCTTCACAGTAGAACTAGCAACTTTTTGTTTTCTTAAAATATTCCCATGTGCCAACTAGAATACAAATTGCACAGCAGCGAAGAGGTTAAATTAATGAATGAACATTAGATAGGCACTGTAAAATTTATTTTGATTACACAGCAACTTCATCCACAACCTGCGCAGATGAGTGTGGCCATCTTCATATGTATGGAAACAATATCTGGAGAAACCTTTTTAGAAAGGTGAACAAAAATCGTCCTTGGTTTAGTTTGTTAATCTTTCTGAAAAGGTGTCCCATATTATATTGCTTCAGTCTGACTGAAGGCGGCCCCCGGGTTATTGTTGAAATAATGGTATAATAAAAAATTTTACCTTCCATATTTTTATGTTTATTATTAGTATCCACTTAAAATACTGAAGCCAAAATAATTGAAAGAAATCAAGAAAAATAAAAACCTTACTTGTATCACAACCAAATTTCACATTGCAACACCGTCTTAGCTGTTCCTCTGTAATTATGTAAATACTTATTGTATTGGCACTTTTCATAATATGTGAAAACAATTATTTGAGCAAGAATTCATTCCTTGAAAAATGATTGCTTTTCTTACCAATGCTTGTTTTTTATAGAATTATGAATTATGATAACAGGGTGTAAAGAATTATAAATTACTTGAGCACTTGTATCAAGCTGAACTTTTTTCATTTTTAAATGGTATCGTTTCAGGTTTGGTTGATAGTTACCTGTCCTACTTTGAGTACATTCAAAAACTCGATAGTGACATGTACGGGTTTGCCACAGTTAATAAGCAGCACAATCCTACACAAGCTGTTTTATGGAAACACAATGATGCACTGGTGCAATACAGTCCATTCCTGTATGAGCCATGCAAAGCGTATGAAACTGTAATGGTAGAATTAGACCAAAATGGCTTGTTCGGAGAGTCTAGGACTACACTACCTGGTAGACGTTTTGTGTTTGACGAATCGAACACTGGTTTTAAAGTGACTGTTGTAGCATATCCAATATCGTCAGCACCGTGGTGCCTATCAGATTCAGTAGAAGATACAAAAGGAACTGATGTAATTGTTGAATTTACTAATGGAAATACAGTGAACAACGAAAATATTACTTTAGATTATGTAACTGATGCAACAGTATTTCAGATAAACGAAACTTGGTATCTAGCATTGTCTGTATACTTCAGCAAGAAAGGTAAGTCATACTGTGTGAAGTCTTCTCATTCTTGATAGCTATGTGTGTTTGTACATAGTGATTATGAAGCAGTTAAAATTTCTCAAATCTAAGAAACTGGTGTTGAATTAATAACAACTACGTATTTCTGTATTTACTTTTCTAGAAAACACCACCAATTTAAACAGTTTGGTGTTCTCAATTGACATGGATACTGGTGAAGTGAGAGAGTTTCAGAGAATCCAGACCCATGGTGCCATTGCTCTGTCATTTGCAGCTACATCCAGGGATTCATGGTTGGCCATCGCTAATCAATTTGATTCTGCACAAAATACATACACAGTAAATTCCGTCATCTATCGCTATGACGTTTCTGCAAGCACAGTAAGTAAAACAATGAAATAATAATTCAGATTTTGCATTGTCAAAATGCAAAATTGTGCCCATGATAATTATAGTCAAAATATACTTTGGGCAACTTGCCATTATCATATGATAGATATTTCTGCTTTATGAGATGCTTGTAAGGAAGTAACTTACTGATTCTTGCATGTATTTTGTGGCATGGTACATGGCTCATAGAGAAATGGACTGTCTTGCACCAGTGCACCATTGTGTTTACAAAAGAAATGTTGGTAAGAAAAGTGATAACTTTTCAAGGAAAGTCAAATGGAATTCTTGCTCAATTAATTGTTTTCACACTATTGTGAAGAATGCCAATACGTTAAGTACTTAAATGAGCTAACATATATTTAAATAAAATAGAATACACTTTGACTAAAAATGCAGTTGTGGTACTTGTGCAATGCAAAGACACTTCACATTTCTAAAAACTTTGTTTGATGTAAGTACACTGTACTAACAGTTATTGTTTCAGTTTGTGATTGGTGTACCTGTACCCACGGAAACATGCAGTGATGTACAATTGTTAGTCATTAATGATCGCTTACATGCCATTTTTGCTAATGAAAAGAGAAGTCAACCTCAAATTTATTTCTGGAATGTTCTTTATACACCGTCGTCATCTCTCTTGTGGAGGGTAGAGAACAATGATGGCATCATAGTAGAGAGTGGTAGCATACCTGTTATTGGAGTACAGCATGTTGAGTCATTCACTATTGGAGGTTTGTAGTTTTTATTTGCTTAGTGGCTTGTCATATTATATTGACATAGCAAAAAAAATTGCAGTTTTGTTGATAATATATTGCATTGTCGTTGCAACAATCCAGAGGAGATTAATTTTGCATTTTAGTTCTGTTATGGGGTTATCGTAGTATGTAGTCAACTCCACATACATAATCAAATGATACAAGACTACTAATTACTTTGTCCACTATTAAAAAAAATTCTATATATAACATAGTTATAGTAGTCATGACATAACTGCTCATACCACTTTTGACTGGTTAACACTTGACAGCACCACAGGGTGTAGAAGTAATTCGGTGCATCATTGGTTAGAATGTGTAATTGTCTAGAAGTGATTAGTATTTCTATTTTCAGCCCAAATTTACCTGCTTGCATCATCGCCTCACGAAAAGCGACTGGTTCTTATCGAATATCAACATGCAGCTGGCTGGCAAATTAATCATGGAATAACTTACCCAACCGTATTGCGTTCTGTTGCTTACTGGTCAGAGGAAAATCTACGATTGATAGTTGTCTCCAGTCAGCTACCAATGCAGATTTTTAATGGGGTTATTAAAGGTAAGCCGACTGATTAAGCAAACTGAAGAAGCCAGATGCTGTCTGTCTGGGAGCATCATAAAAATTTGTTTACCATTTGGGACTTTGGGCAGTAATTTTAAAGAGTGATAAAACAGAGTGTAATTGTTTGGCACCGATTTTAAACATTTGTAAACATTTTCACATCTTTAAGCGTGCACTTAATTGCACAGCTGAGTGCTCTTTTCTTGACCTTATGTTGTAATGCTATGTGAAGTGCCTGCTTGGGATGTATTAAATTGTTGCTTTGTATTCTGTTGCTGATGCTATTAAGCAAGCTTAAATGAAAAACCAATCCTTGAACAAAACAAAATTTTGAACAAACCTCTCTGCAGGCATATTTGAAAAAAATGATCTGCAGCTCACTTAGATGCCACGTGAGTTACTTAGTTTATAGTTCAGTTTTAGCTTGTTAACATAATTATTCTGTTACTTTGCCGATGTTAACTGCCCGAGTTGGAGACGAGATTATTGTGTTATCGTCAGTAATTGGTATTCATTATATAGGGATAACAAGATTCATCAAAAATAAAAAATAGCATTAATAATCTCTTGTTTAACATTTCGGATTGTTTGTAGTTGAAAATAGTAACTGCAGCTGCAAAAGAAGTTTATTCAATGGCAGGATAAGTGTATGGTAGCTGGATAACACCATTTTTTTATTCAATGTCCAAGCTTGAAGTGATCACAACTTTAAATTGATTTTACTAATTACAAGAGGCATTTATTACAATTTTAAGCTGAAACTTTCTAGACTTGGTTTTCGCTTTAAGCCACTGTACATAGTTGTAGCTTTCATAAAGTGTTAGTATATATTTAATTGCTGAAAATATGCTTTATATGCAGGACCAAAACGTAACTTGTGAAGATGATGAAGTTATAAGTTCCACAGAGCAGCACAGGTGCATCTTAGACATGGAAACCTCAAACGATACCACTGCAACAGTCAAAATATATGGCTGATATCAATACCCAATTCTTATTACTGCAGCTATTTTAGCACAAATCATAACTACTGTGATACTAGAAAAAATAGTCTATAAAACTTATTTATTTACACAAATTATTTACAATTGAAAATGGGAAAATGATCCTTGATGGGCTAAGGATGGAGATGCTTAAAGGGGAGGTTGTGGCAGATGGAGAATATATGGTGGAAAACAAGAAAGTGCCTTTATTTGATTTCAAATTGGCAATAAAGAACTTTGATGTACCTGAAACATTCAAAGCCGTTCCAGTGATGAGAGCATTTGTTCCTATGTCAGAAAACAGCACAGGCAGCTTCGCTTCAGGATTGAAAATTAAGGGGAAGCTAAATAGTGACTACTCTCCCGTTATTGAAAGTTTTAATGGCTCCGGTAACTTTTCCTGCAAAGGAGTAGAGCTTAAAGGTAGCGGAGTGTTTACTCAGGTTGGAACGTTTTTCAAAAAGGGTAAGTTTAACAGGGTGAACATATCTGACTTTACAACAAATTTTAATATTGTAGATGGAGCCCTGGATATATCACCATTTAAGACAAATATTGCCGGGCAGCAGGCCACTATATCAGGACGCCAAACGGCCAGTAGTGACCTTAACTATAAAATAGACTTTCTGGTTAATAAAGATGACCTGGGTAATGATATAGTAAAAATGATAGGATTTATTCCTGGTTCGGAAAACATCACTGAGATCCCCATTACTGTAAATATAAAGGGAAACTTCTCTGCTCCTAAGGTAACACCCGACTTAACGGAAGCTACAAACCTGGTTAAATCTGAGTTGAAAAAACAGGCAACAAAAGAGCTGGAAAATGCTGTAAAGAAACTTGGTGGTGAACTGAAGAAACTATTTAAGTAATGTAGTACCCTTTAGCTTATCGAATTTTCACTCGATTTGAACCAGAATCTTTTGCCTTGCAAAGGTTTCGCTCCTTTTCCCATGCCCACCAGGCTAAAGCTCCAAACAGTGCAAACACGACTAAAATGATATATGGAATAGGCAGTATGGCTCCTCCCCCATACGAATGCAACCCTGATAAATAATAGTTTACCCCGAAATATGTCATTAAAACTGACAATAGTCCAAAAATCGCTGCTACATTAAAGGAGTACTGATCCTTAAATCCGGGTATCAATCGCATATGTGTAATAAACACATACACTAGTATTGTAACAAGTGACCACGCCTCCTTGGGGTCCCACCCCCAATATCGTCCCCACGACTCATTGGCCCATATCGCTCCGAGGAAGGTTCCCGCTATAAGAAAGTATAGCCCTATAATCATTGAGGCCTCTGAAATATTTGTCATCCGGGTAATATTCTCTCTTATTCTATCCCTATTTTTTCCTGTTTGTAACCCCATAAGAGTAATATTAAATATTCCAATGAATGCGCACAAACCGATAAACCCATAGCTGGCCGTAATTATTGCCACGTGAAATATTAACCAGTATGACTTCAATACCGGTACCAAATTGGTTATCTCAGGGTTTACCCAGCTCATATGAGCAACGAATAGTGTTAATCCGGAAAGAATGGATGCTGCGCTTAGCACCATTATATTTCTCTTCGTTATTACCAACCCTGCAAACACTCCTGTCCACGCCACGTATATCATAGACTCATACCCGTTGCTCCAGGGCATATGGTTAGATATATATCCTCGAGCGATGAGCCCTACTGTATGAAACACGAACCCTCCCCATAAATGTCCTCTGATGACGTTGCCCCAGAAGGGGCGTACTGTTTTCCCGCTTAACACAACATATAAAAACAGCACGAGTGCAGACACTCCCCACATTAAATACCACTTTAAAAGCCGCTTAAAGACACTTATATGATTGTATAATATTTCTACTTTCCCTTTGAATGATGTGGGAGTAATTCCACCACCATGCATTTGTTGATACTTGGTGATAGCTGATAATATTTCTGACGCCTCCTTTGCTTTCCCGTTATAAACAAATGTAAGGTAACTATCAAAGCTGTTACGAATAAAGACACTATCATCAGATCTCATCTCAGGAAGATGTGAGACAGGAGAGTACCATATCTGCTCCCCTTCTACAGGGGATGGAAAGATTCGGAACATATCTTTCTTGTACACCAGCAGGCAAATATTCAGTCTCTCGTCAACTTTTATAAGGTAGTTTTCCAGCTTGTTACGGCGGGATGGCTCTTTGGAAAAAGCACTCTGCACTTGCCTCCCAATCTTGTAATTCCCATTTTGATCGAAAAAATCAAGGTATGAAGCGGTCTTACCCTCTATCCCCAACATATCTGTTATCTCAGTATTAGAAACAGCTATCATTGGAATATTCTTCCATTTGGAGGGGTTTGTTACCATTCCCAGCACAACCTCCTCCGGCCTTTCCCTGTTTATCTTACTGCGACGGGAAACTTTCATAACTACTTCATATGCAAAAGTTGTAAATGGTTTGAGCCGCCCATCATGCCCCTGAACCCATAAAGGCGATATCTCCCGTGATGCTTTCCTGAGTTCGGTGTTGCTTCCATTTGCTGCTTTTGCTGTGCCACTCAACAACAATATCATAAAAACTCCCGCAACTGTGCTTGATGTTTTTTTAACTAAACCTGCAAAGCGACTTTTAGGATTAAAAATAGACAACAATATACCTGCAAATAAAAGCATATACCCGATATAGGTAAGCAGTGTTCCAAAGTAGTCATTGCTAACTGATAAAATGGTGCCTTTTTCATCGGTATCGTAAGAAGATTGATAGAAACGATACCCTCTGTATTTCAAGATATGATTCATATATATTCTGTGCTTCTTCTCTATACCCATATCTTTATCTACAAGTGTCACATCGCTTTCGTAGGAGGATGGGCTGTTTGAACCGGGATACCTGTCAAGCTTAAACTTATTGAGAAACAGGCTAAACGGAAGACTTATCTTTTTTACTCCCGCAGACATTTTAAATGTTACTCCGTCAAAGACTACAGTTACCTCTTTCCCTGGTTGCCCTCGGTATGTCCACAAGGTTGCTAACTTTTTTTTCTTCCCGTCCGATATGCTCATTACAACTGCATCTCTTCCTGTATGTACACCTGTACCTGGAGAAGCGACAACCTCTCCTGATGGAATATATTGAGTAGTGACCATCCTAACACCTGCAATACTATAAATCTGTCTGCCTTTTACTTCTATCTTTTCCCCACTATCAAAAAAGATTGCATCGGACTGATGATGTCCCATTGCCACTTGCGTAACAGGCAGGAGTGAAACCATATGCAGCCCCATCTCACTACTGTTAAAGCGTACTGTCGCATCTCTGTTAAACCCAACTGTAATATCTTCTCTGGAGATGTATTCCCCCGATTTTAAGATCAAGCTTTGCATGCCACCTTCCCCGGCAAAAGCCAGCTCTATAATCGGTTCTCCAGACGAAGAAAAGGTAGCAGTCTCAACTGCGTTAGGGATATACCTAACTGACTTTACACTGTATTTGGAATCACCTATTTTTATCTTTTTTGAATATGCCTTGGGTAAGAAAGCAGAGAAGAGAACCTTCCTCTCACTCACTATAGCCTCTTGTCTTCCCTCAACTCTTAGTCTTAACCACTCACTGGAAGAGAGTATTGAAGAGGAACTTTCACCCTCACGTATATGCATTACTCCTTCACTCCCTAAATAGCGGGTAACTCCTGCACCTGCAGCTATCAGAATAAAAGAAAAATGAAACAACCCTAGTGTCCATTTCCCTTTTTTATATAACTTGAAGCGTACAATATTGACAATAAGGTTGGCACCTAGGGCAATGAAAAGAAGCTCAAACCACCAGTGATTATACACTACAGCGTGGGCTGCATTGCTTCCGTGTGAACTCTCAATAAACGTTGCAAAAGCAATGGCAAAGGCAAAAAGCAGAAGCAAAAATCCACCGGAGGACATTGAAAAAAATAGACTAATAACTCTCTTCATACAAAAACTAATACCTCTTTCTGTATTTTACATAATATTGGCTTTAACCTTTTGGAAATACTACTGTCCTGAGAAACACAGGTATTGTATTTTAACCTGTCAGGCTTGCTCAACAATCTCTCTGGCTTTTTGAATTGCTACTCTTATTCCGTCTGGCTCTCTCCCTCCGGCGGTAGCATAAAACGCTTGACCTCCTCCTCCTCCTTTAATCTCTTTAGCCATATCTTGTATCAGCTTGCTCGCATCCATATTTTTATCTTTTACAAGACTATCTGAAATCATAACTTGTATATTGGCCTTCCCGTCAATCTCTGCACCTAACAACAGAAACAGGTTCTCTACTTCCCCCTTCAGTTGAAAAGCTATATCTTTAATCACTCCCGAATTTTTTACTTGTAATTTTTTTGCAATGAAGTTGATTTTTTTAACCACCTCAACCTCTTTTAATAGCTCATTCTTTATTGTGATAGCACTCTGTTTCTCAAAAAGGTCTACCTCTTTAGTGAGTCTATGAACCTTGCTTAATAATTCGCTTACGCTGTTTTTAACACTATCTGGGTTGCTCAATAGTGCGGAAGTTTCTCTAAGCTCTTTCATGCTTTGTGCAGCAAGCTTCTCAGCCTTTTCTGCCGTGATAGCTTCGATGCGCCTTATTCCGGCTGATATAGAGCCTTCCGTAGTAATAAGAAACTGCCCTATATTCCCGGTAGCTTCGACATGTGTCCCGGCGCACAACTCCACGGCACTACCAAATTTGATTACACGAACAAGGTCACCGTATTTCTCTCCAAAAAGAGCTACTGCCCCCATATCTTTAGCTTGTTCTGAAGGTATATCCCTAAACTCTTCTCGTTTTATATTCTCTCTTATCAGGCGATTTACCTTATGTTGTACTTTGTCAAGCTCCTCCTGTGTCAGCTTCTGGTAGTGGGAAAAATCAAACCTTAAATAATCAGGAGTAACCAAAGACCCTTTTTGCTCTATGTGCTCTCCCAATACTGCTCTTAGTGCATACCCCAAAAGATGAGTAGCAGAGTGGTTATTAGCTGTTGCTTGTCTTCTCTTTTTATCAACATGTACAACAAACGTTGCTGCAGGATCCCCCGGCAACTCATTGGTGTAATGAACAGTAAGGTTGTTTTCCTTCTTTGTGTCAGTAATTTTTATTTTTTCCCCATTTGCTTCGATATGACCTGTATCTCCGACCTGTCCCCCGGACTCGCCATAGAAAGGGGTAGGACTGAGCACTAACTGGTAATACTCCCGGTTTTTGGACTTTACCTTTCTGTATCTGATTATCTTAACATGTGCATCAAGATGGTCATAACCTGTAAAATCTTCCCTATCATTGTGTGACAGAATTATCCAGTCTCCAGCCTCCTGCTGTGTCGCATTTCTGGAGCGGGCCTTCTGGGCTTCCATTGTTTCATTAAACTCCTTTATATTCACAGCGAGACTTCTCTCCTTAAGGACCAGCTCTGTGAGGTCCAGGGGAAACCCAAAAGTGTCGTATAGCTCAAAAGCGACACTACCACTCACAACTTTGCAATCTTTCTCAAGTGTATCCTCTATGATGGAGTCGAGCATACGACTACCACTCTCTATCGTGGAAAGAAACAGGCTTTCCTCCTCTTTTATAACTTTTTCTATCAGCTCCTGTTGCTTCCCTAATTCCGGGAAGGCTTCCCCCATACTTTCAATTAAAGTCGGAATAAAACTGTGGATAAATGGGTCTCTAAATCCCAAAAATGTATATCCGTACCTAACGGCGCGACGGAGAATACGCCTTATCACATATCCTGCTTTATTGTTGGATGGTAGCTGTCCGTCAGCAATTGCAAACGCTATAGCTCTTAAGTGGTCTGCAACAACGCGCATAGCTGTGTCAGCCTTTTTCTCATCCCCGTAAGTTTTACCAGATAAATCGGCTATCTTGCGTATAATAGGTTGGAATATATCAGTATCATAATTAGACCGCTTCCCCTGTAGCACCATGCAAAGACGCTCAAACCCCATACCAGTATCAACGTGTTTGGCTGGCAGCTCTACCAGCTTACCGCTGGCATTCCTATCGAACTGGATAAAAACAAGGTTCCATATTTCTATAACCTCGGGATGATCTTTGTTTACAAGTAGGCTGCCATATTTCTTGGCGCGTTCCGCATCGTCTCTTATATCAATATGCACTTCAGAGCACGGACCACACGGGCCGGTATCTCCCATCTCCCAAAAATTATCTTTCTTGTTACCTTTAAGTATTCTCTTTTCCGGAAGATATTGCTTCCAGTATTCGAATGCTTCCTCATCCATCCGTGTGCCATCTATCTCATCCCCTTCAAAAACTGTGGCGTAAAGCTTATCTTTAGGTATCTTTAAAACATTTACAAGGAGCTCCCACGCCCAGTCAATCGCCTCTTTCTTAAAATAGTCCCCAAATGACCAGTTCCCCAGCATCTCAAACATCGTGTGGTGATAAGTGTCATGCCCTACCTCCTCTAAGTCATTGTGCTTGCCGGAAACCCGTAGGCACTTCTGTGTATTGGCAACGCGCGTATATTTGGCAGGAAAGTTTCCAAGAAAAATATCTTTAAACTGATTCATCCCCGCATTTGTGAACATTAGCGTAGGATCATCCTTGATAACCATCGGTGCAGAGTGGGTAATTTGATGCTGTTTTGACTTAAAAAAATCAAAAAATGACTTTCTAACGTGCTCGGATTTCATGCTGAAAACATTAACAAGTTAATTATTAGGGTAATATAGTGTTGACATTATAATAATATTTTTGTATATTTGCAGTGAATTTTGAAGTAGAGGTCTTTAATAAAACTTTACAAAGGTACATTAATTTTAAGTCCTGTTTATAGTACCTCTCTTTCTAATTTTTATAAATTAGTAACATTTTAATATGAATAAGACTAATTTTAGATTCAACCATCAGACCCTAAGCTACGAAAAAACCAATCGTAGCTTGAAAAGCTACCTAAAGCGCTTTTGGGGGCCCCTTGCTTTTAGCATGTTTTTGGCTGCTGTATTATCTATGTATTTTCTTAATCATTACGGCACTCCAGAGATGAGAACTTTAAAAGTGGAGAACAGAGAGTTACTTTCTCAGTACAACCTTATCAATAAAGATATTGATAAGATGTCGCAAATTTTGAAAGATATACAGCACAGAGATGACAATATCTATCGTGTTATTTTTGAATCGGAACCTATTCCCGAAGCTGTACGTGAAGCTGGGTTTGGTGGGGTAGACAGGTATTCACAACTGAGCAAGATGGATAATGCAGAGCTTGTCATAAATACGACTAAAAAGCTTGACATCCTGTCGAAGCAGGTGTATGTACAATCAAAATCATACGATAATGTGCTTGAAATGGCGCTTTCTAAGGAGAAAATGCTTGCCGCAATACCTTCTATAATGCCCATTTCTAACAAAGATTTAACCAAAACTGCTTCGGGGTGGGGATACCGTACACATCCAATTTATAAGATTAGGATGATGCACCACGGGATAGACTTTGCTGCCCCTATAGGTACCAAAATATTTGCAACAGGTAACGGAGTGGTAAAAAAGGTAAAAAAGATGCGGATTGGATATGGCAATCATGTTATACTTGATCACGGGTACGGATTTGTCACTTTATATGGGCACATGCGCACTATAGATGTAAAAGAAGGACAAACTGTCAAGCGTGGTGATGTGTTAGGAACTGTAGGAAACACAGGTACCTCAACAGCTCCACACCTGCACTATGAGGTTCGTAAGGGCGGACATAAGGTAAACCCTCAATACTATTTTTTCCAGGATTTGACTCCACAGGAATATGAGCGAATGGTAGCTATTTCATCTAATGCCAAGCAGAGCTTTGACTAACTTAGCTGTTACTGGTACTATCTTTTATATCTTTTCTTCTACAGCTCAAATTATAAATAGAAGCGATTCTGCTTGGGGGGTGAAAGCAGTAAATACAATGATCGCAATTGATTTTTCCTCGAACAGATATTTCCCTTCGAATAATGATGTACCCTCACTCTTATCTCCGGCTCTTTCTCTCCTGAAGAATAGTGATGCTACATCTGGAGATGTGGGAGGTCTGCTTTCAAGTGGCTACCATGTAGCCGGAACTATTAAAATATATAAAGGACAGTTTTACAGTATGCAGCTCTTGAAAAAACCGTTACTTGCCGGGTTTGGACCGGAAAGTGACTAATGTGTGTTGTGGCTGTAAAAACCGTCTCTTGCTGCGGTGGAGAGCGGGGTTCCTTTGAGAGTAAAAAGTGTTTATACTTAAACAGGCAGGAAAGTAAAAATTCAAGCCTGATAAAACTATTTGTTTGTAAAAAAGATTAAAAGACGATAAAGAAATGTTGCTTTAAATAACTAACTTATGCCATTTAAACAGCCAAAAGCCGACAAACTGTTTTATTCAATTGGAGAGGTAGCTGATATATATGGAATTAAAACATCAACCTTACGATTTTGGGAGAAGGAATTTTCTTCACTAAAGCCAAAGAAAAATAGTCGAGGAACGCGCTTCTTTACGAAAAAAGATATTGAACATATTGGGTTGGTCTACCATCTTCTTAAAGAGCGTGGAATGACTATAAAAGGTGCTCAGAAGAAAATGAGTGAAAATAGGGGGGGAGTGAATCATTCTCACGAAATAATAAAAAAACTTCAGCAAATAAAAGCTTACTTGCTTGAAGTAAAAGGAGAGTTATAAAAGGGTGGTCTCTTCTTTAAATAAAAGTTTGTAGCGTCAGTAAATCTTAACCCTTTATACAGATGAAAATTTCAGAAATAGTTGCGTGTATTGAAAATATTGCTCCACTTCCAATACAGGAATCGTATGACAATGCGGGATTGATTACAGGAAATTACGACTCGGAAGTCTCATCTTTGCTTATTACCATAGATGTTACAGAAGAAGTGATAGATGAAGCAATCAATAATAAAGATGGCCTTATCGTAGCTCATCATCCGATTACTCTTAAAGGATTAAAACATTTCAATGGGAACAACTATGTTGAGCGCTGTATTATTAAAGCGATAAAAAATGATATTGCCATATATGTTGCACACACTAACCTTGATTCTGTTCACGGGGGAGTTAACTCAAAGATATGTGAAAAAATAGGATTACAGGAGTGTAAAATACTTTCACCTGCCAAGGATCAGCTTCTGAAGCTTGTTACATTTATCCCCGCAGACAACATGGGAGAGGTACGTATGGCACTGTTCAATGCCGGTGCAGGACATATAGGAAACTACGATCAATGCAGCTTTTATGCAAACGGTACCGGAACTTTTCAAGGCAATGAAAAGTCCAACCCGCATGTAGGGAAAAAAGGGGAACTACATCTTGAAAAGGAGGTTAGGCTTGAAACAGTTTTACCTTTACATCTAAAAGGGGAAGTCCTTCGTGCACTCATAGAATCTCATCCATACGAGGAGCCTGCTTTTGATTTTTATCCGCTTGCAAACGAGCTCAGACATGTAGGAGGTGGAATGATAGGTAAACTTCCAAAGCCTGAGCCGGAAAAGGAGTTCTTGCTCAGAATGAAAAAAACGTTTAACTGTGGTATCATAAAACACACAGATTTTTTAGACAAACCGGTACAAAAAGTAGCTGTATGTGGTGGATCCGGGAGCTTCCTTTTACCTCACTCTATAAGTGCCAAGGCTGACATTTTTATCACTGGAGATATTAAGTACCATCAATTTTTTGATGCTGAAAAAAAGATAGTTGTTGCGGATATAGGACATTTTGAAAGTGAGCAGTTCACTAAGGATATTTTTCATGAAATACTTACAAAAAAATTTCCTACATTTGCGCTTCATTTATCAAAAGTGAAGACTAGTCCAATAAACTATCTGTAAAAATTTATAATCGGAATATAAAACACATAAAAAGTATGGCTAAAGTGGTCAATAAGCCAACTGGAGAAAAAGGAACTTCCGTTGAAGAGAAATTGAGAATGCTTTATAAACTGCAAACAGTTGTTTCGAAGGTTGATAACATAAATATTTTGCGCGGTGAACTTCCTCTTGAAGTTAGGGATCTTGAAGATGGGGTAGCGGGATTAAAAACGCGTATTGATAATTTTGAGGGGGAGGTAAAAGACCTGAATACAGCTATTAGCAACAAAAAAGTGGAGATAAAAGAGTCACAGGCGCTGATTAAGAAATACAATGAGCAGTTGGAGAATGTGCAGAACAATCGCGAATATGACTCCCTATCTAAAGAGATTGAATTTCAAACTTTAGAAGTTGAATTTTCAGAAAAGAAAATTAAAGAGCATGCTACCGAGGTCAAATTGAAAAAAGAACAGATTAGCTCTGTGGAAGTCTCATTAAAAGAACAGGAAAAAGACTTACTACTTAAGAAGGAAGAGCTTGAAAAAATCTCATCAGAGACTGCTGTAGAGGAGGAGAAGCTAAAAAAGGATGCAGTATCAATAGAGGGTAAGATTGAAGAGCGACTTCTTACTGCCTTTAAGCGGATACGCAAAAATGCTCTAAATGGATTATCTGTTGTAGTAGTTCAGCGTGATGCTTGCGGGGGATGTTTCAATAAAATACCCCCCCAGCGGCAGGTAGACATTGCATCGCGAAAAAAGGTTATCGTTTGTGAATATTGTGGCAGGATACTGATAGACGAAGAGCTTGCAAAAGCTGTCAACCCAGGGTAGAGTTTTTTTAGGTATCCACTGATGCCTAAGCGCATCTTTAACTAATTATAGACACTGCCTCTGCACTCTTGACGTGTAGAGTACGCTGTGTTCTGCTGCGGGTAATACCTGCAAAAAAATAGAAAAATGAGAACATCTCTTTTTCTGGTTTCAGCAGGAATAACCCTATTTTACTTTTATATAGAAATTATCCTATCATTAAAAGTATCTATTAAATGAAAACCATTGATCTTAGTTTGCCGGCACAGAAACTAGCTGATAATCTCAATAGTGAGCTGAGAAACGCATCTGTAACAGAAGCATTAACCTTGTTTTTAAGGAAATTTAAAGGAAAGGTTGCTCTGGCAAGTAGTCTTAGTATTGAAGATCAGGTACTGACAAAGATTATTTGTGATATTGACAAAGAGGCTCGGATATTCACTTTAGATACGGGGCGCCTGTTCCCTGACACTTACGACTTAATACATCGTACAAATAAGAAATATGACATTAATATTAATGTTTATTTTCCTGATGCCGAAGAGGTAGAAAAGATGGTTAATGCTAAAGGGATAAACCTCTTTTATGAAAGCATCGAGAACCGTGAACTGTGCTGTAAGATTCGCAAAATAGGCCCGCTAAAAAGAGCTTTTGCCGGGCTTAAAGTATGGGTGTGTGGCTTGAGAAGAGAGCAGTCGGTTACCAGACAGGATGTACAGATGGTAGAGTGGGATAGGATTAACGGACTCATAAAGTTCAACCCCATTATCGACTGGACAGAAAGGCAGGTGCAAGAGTACTTAGACAGACACAAAATACCGTATAACTATCTGCATGACAGAGGTTATCCTAGCATTGGTTGCCAGCCGTGCACCAGGGCAATAACTGATGGTGAAGAGCCGCGGGCAGGGAGATGGTGGTGGGAAAAACCCGAAAATAAAGAGTGTGGTTTGCACAAATGATCGACCACTAAAAGAACTCTTCCTGTTCCTGCTTAATCGTACTTATGGTTAGGATCATTATTCTCAAAACTCTTATTGTACTGCTCCATAGCCCTTAAACTCATACCCATTGAGGAGAAGCCCCCATCATGAAACAGATTCTGCATAGTAACTTTTCTGGTCAAATCTGAAAACATAACAATACAGTAGTTTGCACACTCTTCGGCTGTAGCATTGCCTAGTGGAGACATGCGTTCGGAAAAGTCTATAAGGTGACTAAACCCTTTTACCCCATTACCAGCTGTAGTAGGAGTTGGCGACTGGGATATAGTATTGACCCTCACTCGTTTCTCTCTTCCGTATATATACCCGAAACTCCGGGCGATAGACTCTAATAATGACTTTGCATCAGCCATGTCATTATAACCGAAAAAAGTGCGCTGGGCTGCTACGTATGATAAGGCAAGTATTGATGCCCACTCATTTAATGCATCCAGCTCTTTTGCAGCTTGCATAACTTTATGAAAAGAGATAGCAGATACATCCAGTGTCTTAGAGAAAAAATCGTAGCTTAAGTTACTGTAATGTTTATTTTTCCTTACGTTGGGAGACATACCTACAGAGTGTAGGATAAAGTCAATTTTGCCTCCCAGCACCTCAGTAGACCTTTCTAAAAGGTTTTTTAAATCCTTTGTGCTTGTGGCATCAGCGGCAATAACCTCTGCCTCTCCACACTGCTTTGCCAGCTTATGTGTTTCGCCCATGCGTAGAGAGACCGGAATATTGGTCAATGTAAATGTTGCCCCCTCCTCATAAGCGCGCTCCGCCACTTTCCAAGCTATTGAGCTTTCATTCAGTGCCCCAAAAATAATTCCTTTTTTCCCTTCAAGTAGTTTTTTTGACATATTATAAATATTTGCTTCACTTAATTAAAAAAAGACTCTCGTCTGATAGAAAAAACTCACCTCAGCAGGCTTTCAGCATTCTGGATAGCAGCATTAGAGATGCTCTCTCCACTAAGCATTTTAGCCAGCTCCTCTACACGCTCCTCATCTGACAGCATCTTGATATTGGTGATAGTTTCAGTTTCAGACTCCTTTTTATAAACACAAAAATGATAATCACCCTTAGCTGCCACTTGAGGAAGATGTGTTATGTTGATAACCTGCATACCTCCTGACATCTCTTTAAGTATACTTCCCATTTTTCCTGCTATCTCTCCCGATATACCGGAATCAATTTCATCAAATATAATTGTAGGGAGAGCCTTTGACTTTGCAACCAGTGATTTTACAGATAGCATAAGCCTTGACATTTCTCCCCCCGATGCAACTTTTGAAATTTCACATAGACTACTGTCCCTATTTGCGGAAAAAAGAAAGTTGACGGCATCCATACCGGACGAATTCGCTACTTCCTCCTTTATAATCTCCACTTTATACCGGGCTGAGGGCATGCCAAATTGGGTAAGTAAGCGATTAACCCGATCCTCTATTTCAGGGACGACAGATACTCTTTTATCATGTAGTAGACTGGCATACTCATACAACTCATCCTGCTTACTACTAACCTCCTCTTTTAGCTTTTTAAGCTGCTCTTCATATGATGTGACAGACAATATCTTCTCTTCGAAATCCGCCTTTAATTTGTTCAGCTCCTCTATACTGTCCACCTTATGCTTCTGCTGGAGCATATATATAAGATCTAAGCGCTCGTTTACAAATACCAGTCGCTCGGCATTAAACTCAACACTGTCACATATTGCTTCCGCCTCATCGGATATATCTTTCAGCTCTAGGTACACACTCTCAAACCTTTGCAATAATCTTTTGTCCTCAGGAAGATACTTATCTGCCTTTGACAATAAGCCAACCCCCTCTTTGACCTTTCCTATAAGTGAATTGCTATCACTGTTTAGCAAAGAAACAGCGTTAGAAAGATTTCTTTTAACCTCCTCCGCATTATTCAGAAGCTCTAGCTCTGCCTCCAGCTCAGGCTGCTCCTCGTTAGACAAAGAGGCATTTTTCAACTGCTCATACTGAAAAGCATAGTAATCATAATCGTTACCGGATCGTTCAGCCTCCCCCTCAAGTATTGACAGCTTTTCCCGCAACCCTTTATACTCTTCAAAAACTTTCCTGTATTTTGACAGTAACTCACTATTATCTGCATATAAATCAACTACCAGAAGTTGAAATTGACGATTTTTAAGCTCCAGATTTTGATGCTGGGAATGGATATCAACCAGGCGTAAACCAACCTCTCTCATCACCTTAAGGCTTACCGGAGTATCATTAACAAAAGCCCTTGACTTCCCTGACACTCCAATTTCCCGCCGCAAAACAGTACTATTTTCATAATCAAGATCATGCTCATTGAATACTTCCTCAAGCCCGTACCCTTCAACATTAAAGAGACCCTCTACCATACACTTCTTCTCCTTATCTTTCAGCACAAACGTATCGGCGCGCTGCCCAAGAATGAGCGAAAGCGCTCCAAGCAGAATTGACTTCCCTGCTCCGGTCTCTCCTGTGATAATAGATAGTCCATTATGCAACTCTACATCAAGGCTGCGTATTAAGGCATAATTTTTTACTCTTAACCTTTCTAGCATCTCAGTACTTTTATCCCAAAAATACAATAAACTTTACTCACTGCATTATTTTATTATACCTGTCTAAATTAGCAGGATTACATTCTGTTACTATTGACATAACTCGACTCTTTTCACCTGTAGCCCCTTGAGTAAAAATATCTACTATCTCATTCGACTTGGCATCAAAAAACATCCTGTTAATGTAGGTATCTGGCTTGGTGCGATACACCTTCTGGATATTTATCAGCGCATTGGATATAGCAGCCCTCCCGGTACTGGGACTATTAGCCATCACATCAAGACCCTGGCGGTGATAACGATACATTAAATCGCGAAAAGGCACATACGAACGATTCAGCAGGTTCTCAACCAGCCAAAAACGATTGAAATTACTTTCACTCGAGTTCCACCCTTTTCTCCCGGTAGTCTGCGCATGTGCTGCAATATTCTGTGCAGACTGAAAATACTCAGTCCCTCCCTGAGGAAAATAGGTGTCATAATCACACCCTAATATGATATAAGCATAATAAGCCAGAATATTTGTCAACGAATTTGTATTAGATGTCTCATCAAAATCGAGTGGCTGAAACTCCACATACCTGACGTGAAACTCACTATCTTTAATATTTATCACCGTTGTCTTATACGAAGAGTTGAAAACCGGACGGCGAGACTGCACATGAATAGTCCCTTGAAACTCATTAGAAGAAACCTGTTGTATTATCTGTATAAACATATTACACTCAATACGCTCATCCGTTAAATAAACATGATCTGTCCACTTACGATTATTCATAAACTCGCTAATATCCGTCTCCATAGATTGAAAAACCTGCTTATACGATCCCTCAATATGTGAACTTGACACCTTTACATTGCACCTCAACTCCTGCCCGGACAAGATGCCTGTTGCCAACGAAAATATTATGAAGATATATAACACTTGCATGCCTGAACAGCTTATTCCACATTAAAGGTAATAAAATCACTCTAACTGCTACCACCATCATTTTTGCTCTGCACACTGATCAACCTGGCTACAATATCAGCGGCAACGTCTTTTTTATCTTTCAGCTTAAACTCGGTAGCATTGCTCTCCCTATCAATTATAGTAACTTTATTTGTACTGTAATCAAACCCTGCCATTTTATCCCGAAGAGAATTTAAGACAATGAAGTCAAGGTTCTTTTTCTCTATCTTATCTATCGCATTGCTCTTCTCATTATCTGTCTCAAGGGCAAACCCTGCCAGAATCTGATTATGCCTTTTAACTTTACCAAGGGCGGCTGCTATATCAGGATTTGGGCACAACTCTATGGTATAGTTTTCCTCTTTTCGCTTAATCTTGCTTTTATGTATATCTACTGGCCTGTAATCTGCTACCGCAGCCGACATAATAGCTCCATCACAATGCTCAAATGCGCCGATGGATGCCTCATACATCTCATGTGCTGAAAAAGCATCCACTTTCTCTATCCCTGGATGCTTGGGAGAAAGAGAGGTAGGCCCAGAGATTAGAATAACTTGTGCGCCATGCTGTGCCAGGCACTCAGCAATGGCATATCCCATTTTACCCGACGAATAGGTACCTACAAATCTGACTGGATCTATTTTTTCGTAAGTAGGTCCGGCTGTAACAAGGTATGTTTTATTTAGGAGTTTTTTTTTTGGAAGAACTCAACCACCTTCCGGTAAATATTCTCAGGCTCCTCCATACGCCCTTTACCTATTATACCGCTAGCCAACTCTCCCTCAGTTGCCTCTAGCACAATATTCCCGTACGAGTTTAAAACCTCCATATTTTTGATATTGGAGGGGTGGCGTAGCATATCAAGATCCATAGCAGGGGAAACCATAACCGGGCACTTTGCAGACATATAGGTGGTAAGTAGTATATTGTCAGCTATGCCATGAGCCATTTTTCCAATGGTAGAAGCTGTGGCAGGCGCGATAATGATCATATCTGCCCAGATACCCATATCAACATGGCTGTGCCAATCCCCACCAACCTTATCAAAAAACTCACTTACTACAGGCTTGCGGGATATTGTAGATAGCGTTAGTGGAGTAATAAACTCTTTTGCGGCAGAGGTCATTACAACCTGAACCTCCGCACCCCCTTTTACCAGGCTTCTAAGTAGAAAGACCGCCTTATAGGCCGCAATACTTCCGGTAATTCCTAATATTATGTTTTTTCCGCTAAGTTCTTTCATATCAGACATTTAAAGGCCAATCTTTACATGAGTCTGACTCCAAAAGCAAAACAGTGGCACTGTATAAAACTATTACACTTTCCGCAGCGCAGGATTGCGATGATATGTGCCGCCATCTTTGAACTCTTCACAAGCAATAAGTGTTGGCTTGGGAAGCCTCTCATAAAAACGGGAAATTTCAATCTGTTCCCTGTTCTCAAAAATCTCCTCCAGATTATCTGTGTAAAATGCAAACTCCTGTAGCTTTTGATTTAGCTCCTCTTTCATCTCTGCGCTTATCTGATTAGAGCGCTTAGCCAAAATCACTACCGCCTCATAGATGTTACCCGTATCTACTTCCAGATCCTTGAGGTTTCTGGGAATTGTAGTATTGGGCGCTTTTGTTTTCTTATAATCCATTTTTAATTACCAATATTTAGATCTTCATCTGATAAATTCAACATTCCCTTAGTGTTATTAAAAAACCAATCGGCCTCTTTCCTGTTCTTACTATTTGGAAACTCGTCCACAAATGCAAAATACTCATCGAGCGCCATATTCAACCGCTCACGCTTTTTATCGTCCACACTATTATCTCCCAACAAATATTTTGACTTGAGAAGCAAAAACATCATCTCCTCACGCCGCTTCGTATGCGGATACTCCTCAAGGCTGTTGGAAAGAGAAATTACTGCAGCCCTGTAGTCTTTAAGATCGTAATACAGCCTACTGCTTAAGTATGACTTATGCACAATCTTTTCGTTCAGCTCATCTATAAGGCGTGTTGCTTCTTCAACCTTCGAAGAGCCATGGTACATATTTATGAACAACTTCAAAGCATCGATCCCCTTCATCGTGATAGACTGATCAAGCCTGACACCCGGAGACTCCAGGTAATGGCAGTAGCCGATCAAAAACTGAGACTCCTCTGCATACTCGCTGCGGGGAAACTCACTTGTCAACATCCTGAAATAGTGGATTGCAAGCAGGTTATCCTTCTGTCCATAATAGCTTTTTGCAAGGAAAAAGTAGATATCCTGTGCCTTATTGGTCCCTCTGTATATAGGCAGCAACTCATTGAATATAGTAGAGGACTTGGCATACTCACCTGACTCATAGTACTCCTTCCCTTTCTCATACTTAAACTCAAAGTTCCTACTTTTAAGCACTTTTTGATAGCCGCTACAAGATGCTAATATAATAAGCGTTATACATAGCAGCAGATATCTAAACTTTACAGCCATCCTACAAAGATATAACAATTTAACAAACTTTGCAGGGAACCGTTATACGATAAATCTTTTTACAAGGCGAAATAGCTTGGCTCAGGCCGGAAAATAATTTGATAGAAATCATTGGTTTGCTGACGTAAATGATGCTTTGAAGAGTATTTTGACAAAAATATCAATTAAAAGATGATTCTTACAGTGGGTTCAAAGCGTGTTTAGCAAAATTTTCGCTGTATGTTTAAAAAAACCTTACAGCACAGGGGCCAGCAACCTGACAACTGCTCCGGTAAGCTTTACATGCAAAGGGCGGTTGTCATAATCTGAAAAGCTAAGTTTTTCAGATACCTTCAAATCATTTAAAAACTCCGATTTCAACTCTTTCCCCACATTTTTATTAAATATAATAGCGTTGACCTCGGCATTGTGATCAAAACTGCGATAATCCATATTTGCTGTGCCAACAGATACCACCTCCTCATCTACAATTACAATTTTGGAGTGCATCATGCCCTTCTCATATAAATACACCTCAACATTATTCTCAAGCATCTCGCTTAAATAAGTTAGTGCTACCGCGTGGACAAAATATGAATCGGAGTATTTTGGAAGTAGTAAAGTAATTTTTACGCCTGACTTTGCTGTTACCTTAAGAGCTGTAAGTATACTTTCGTTGGGTATAAAGTAGGGGGTAGCAATAAGCACCTCATTCTGTGCAGAGGTAATTAACTGAAAATACACCTCCATAATATTTGTGCTGTCTGAGTCAGCCTCGCTTCCCAGTATCATACATGCTATATCGCCTTTAGAATCGTGATCCGGAAAATACTTTTTACTAGCGGGAAGCATCTCATTTGAAAGAAAAAGCCAATTCAAAACAAAGAGGGCCTGTAACGGCCTGCACGCTTCTCCCTCTATTTTACAATGTGTATCACGCCAGTAGGGATTATTATGACCATTATTGTTATACTTATCTGCAATATTTACCCCGCCGGTAAACCCTACTTTACCATCAATTACTATGATCTTACGATGATCTCTGCGGCTTATTCTGTTAGCCAGTCTTGAAAAAAGAACAGGATTGTACTCTTTAACTTCAATATTTTTTACTGCATTAAGCTTTTTCTTCGCGGGGGTGCTTGTCCCAATACCGTCATAGATAATTCTCACTTCTACTCCATTACGAGACTTTTCACTGATAATCCTTATAATCTCATCAAGCACTTCCCCATCCTCAAAAATATAGTACTCAATATGAATATGTGACTTTGCTTTGCTCAGCTCATAAAAAACCTCTGAAAACTTTTCCTCCCCATTTCTCAAAAGAGTTACTGCATTATTGAGAGTAATATGGGAATAAGCATTTTCCCTGTTTAAAAAAGGAAGCTTCCATTTGCTGCTCATTATCTCATGCAAATGCATTATGTTTTTTTTCTCACTCTCTACATGCTTCCCCATCAATGATTCCAACTGTTTTTTATCGGACATAACCTTGCGTGAAAATATTCTTTTCTTTCGATAGTTGACACCAAAAAAGAAATATATAGTCATCCCTACAATAGGAAGCAGTAAAATAAGCAATAAATAGGCTTGGGTTTTCAGGGGGTCTCTATTCTCCAACAGTACGCACAAGAATGTTGCAGTAACAAAAACATAATACACTATTAAAAACACTAGCCAGAATGAGGACTCTAAATTTATCATCAAAAAACTCTGTAAGCTCGCAAAAATAAAACAATAGACTCGCAAAACAGGTAAAGACGCAAGATTATCTTTACTGATGTCGCTATAACTAATTATTAATAAGTTGCTTTGCCGCCTAATATCTTTGCAAAACTCCTCTTTTAATTAATACCTTTGTCAAAACTATCATTGTATGCAGGCAGAGGCTTTTCACTAAATCTTTTTTTAAATCCGGGCTAAAACCTTTCCCTTACAAAGGTCTCAAGACATACGGTTTACTCTTTAAACCAGAATTAGAGTAGACTTATTAGGCCTCTCTCAGCAAACCTTCAAACCACTCAATTGTGTTTTTAAGTCCCTCTTCCAGTTGAACCTTTGGTCTCCATCCGTTCAGCTCTTTGGTTGCCAGTGATATATCCGGCCGTCGCTGAATAGGGTCATCCTTAGGTAGCGGAAGGTGAACAATCTTTGACTTTGAACCTGTTAGCTTTAAAATAGCCTCAGCCAAATCAAGCATCGTGAGCTCTACAGGGTTTCCGATATTTACCGGCCCAAAAAAAATACTACTTGTAGACATCATTTGCACAAGCCCTTCGATAAGGTCATCGACATACTGAAATGAGCGGGTCTGTGACCCATCGCCAAAAACTGTAATATCCTCGCCTTTTAATGCCTGGACAATGAAATTGGATACAACTCTCCCATCATATATATTCATGTGGGGCCCATATGTATTAAAAATACGAACAATCTTTGTGCGGGTATTGTGATGTATTCGGTAATCAAGAAAAAGTGTCTCGGCACATCGCTTCCCTTCATCGTAGCATGAGCGTGGTCCAAGAGGATTCACATTCCCCCAGTATGTTTCGGGCTGTGGATGGACTCTAGGGTCGCCATAAACCTCGCTAGTTGACGCCTGTAGTATAGTTGAGCCCTTCAACTTGGCCATGCCAAGCATATTTATTGCCCCTACAACAGATGTCTTAAGTGTTTTAATGGGATCAATCTGGTACTGTATTGGGGAGGCCGGGCACGCCAGATTATAAATTTCATCAATATCATGCTCCACATAATAAGGGTCTATTACATCATGCTCAATCAGCGCAAACCTGGAGTCTCCACGCAAATGGATAACATTTCTCACATTTCCGGTAGACATGTTATCAAGGCAAATTATCTCATTGCCTTCTTTCAGCAACCGCTCTGAAAGGTGAGAACCTATAAAGCCAGCACCACCTGTAATAAGTATACGCTTCATACGACTATCCTTCTACCAACACTTCTAAAACTAGATATCAGCTTTTTATTTAGAACATAGCTGCTGCGTCACCAACCATAAAAACTGAGACCTTTTTGCAAAGCTCATTTTATTATTAATATTTCTGTCAAAACACTCTTCAAAACCCTCATCTGCATTAGTAATTGTGGTCTCTTATCAAACCTTTCTCAACCTAATTTAAAGCTTTGACTTGCAAATGCCTTACTTACAGTCAAATACTTCCTTGCGAAGAAAGTTAATATAGCAGGCAGCCGCATCAAACTTAAAGCTTAACTATACAGCTAGCTCTTTTTCTTCTTTTTGACAACAAAATAAGCAATCCCGGCAACTACAATAATAACCAATCCAATCCAGACGGTGCTGCTTCCTGATGGGTCCTCATATTCACCGCTAAAATCGAGCACATTACTTACATGCGAACTGTCTTGCTCTGTGGAAATTTCGATATAAGTGCCGTCGTCGTTATCATTTTGTGACACGGCAGGGCAGATTGTAACAACAAATAGACAAATGATGACAGTAAACAGTTTAAAACTCTTCATAGTTCTAAGTTTTTATAATAATATCATAATAATAAAATAATCCATGTCCCCTTAATTAACCCTGTACTTTTTACCGGATGGGTTATGCTCTCCAAGCTTCTTATAACAGTCAGTCAGGAGTGTTATAGCCTCACGATACCGCGGATTTATACTGAGTGCTTGCAAACACGTCTCTTTAGAAGACTTATAATCACCCTTTTCGTACTCCATTCGCGCTTTAAGAACAAAAAACGGCTCATAATAGGGGTGTATCTCAAACCCTTTTTTAAGCAAACTATCCAGTAACATCCACTCATTCTTGTTCAGGTAGCACCCACCCAGCATTGACAATAAACGCACGTCAAGTGAGTCCACTTCAGTGGCCTCTTCAAGCAGCTTGGCCGCCTCTGCTATCTCTCTATTCGCATACTTCTTACTCCCCTCTATTGCGCGAGAATCCTGGTTTTTCAATACAATGATAACAGGATTATTTTTGTGATAAAATACTTTAATGCAATTTTCGGGCTTCCATTTGCCATTTTTCATCTGAGCGGGATGCACATAATTGATCCCAAGTATAGCAAAATCCCAGGAAGTGGAATTCCTTTCATAGTAATGAACATATTTGTATCTCAACTTATTACTCTTTTGAGAATACACTCCTACATTGAAGTTAGAGGCTATTATTGTGCCATCGGATAAAGGCTCATTTTTTTCAACCCATTCAAAAGCCTCTTTCATGCCGTGCCAGTAATAATCGTACTCATAATTGCTCCACGCTTCTTTTGATCCTCCTGCAAATTTATTGAAATATATATAATCGGCAGGAAAGGACTTAATAGAATGGAGCAAAGGAAAAATAGATAAAGAGAGGACAACAATAAAAGCGCACACCCTGGCCATATTACCTTTCAGCTTTCTGTAACCATTAACAATTCCGACAGAGGAGATAATAACCAGAGGGGAGTAAATAAAATACATCTGTCTCCATCCGCTATACAAATTTGCATCTTTTATAATCACGTATAAAACAGGGAATAATAGTGAGAATTGCAGGATTCCCATCGGAAGCACTTGCCCTTTGTTGTTCCAAAATAGCATTGCTATGTATCCGGCAACGCCGAGCCAGACTACCTCGGGAATAGAGATAAACAGCCACACGGGAAGATAGTACCACGGTAGGTCTGTGCTCCAAAACACTTCACCCATAAATATCTGGCGTATGCTCACTTTATAATGCTCCATCACCCGGAGTGATTCCAAAGGGTGTACTAATGGGCTGTTCAGTCCATATGGCCAGAAAAGAAGCCCTCCAAAGTATCCGATGACAAGCACAACGACACCTATTTTCCAAAATTCTGGAGATGCAAATACCCCTGCTGCCTCATTGCGATGCAGAAGCAGCCACCATACTAGAAACAGTACCGCATAAAAATACAGGACAAGCCCTCCGATCCTGACAGAATTGGTAAAAGCAATAGCCAGGGCAAAAAGCAGTATATCCTTCCATCGTGGAGCAGGCATACGCTTGAATATCCTCACTAGCGCCAATATACCGGCAGTGTAACCGAGAGAGAAAGGTATATCTTTTAGATTTCCAAATGCCTGTCCCATAGGCCTTGGCGATATTGCGTAGAGTAGTACAGCAACCAATCCTACAGTATAGCTCCCTGTTATTTTTACCGCAAGTAATCCGGTAACCACTAATAAAAGCCATGCAAGAAAGGCGCCGGTGTAGTGTCTGGTGAGATACTCATTCTCAATACTAAAAGTTCTGTTGATGAGGGCGGTAAAATTATCAACAGACTGCCCGTAATACTTTAGGTTGGTTACAGGTGTGTGGAGGCATCTATCATCCTCTCCTTTTGATGCAAACCAGTCGATTACCTGATGTGCATACCTATAATGAATTATCTCATCAATATTAACAGCAGCCTTTGGGGCAAGAAATAGAATGAGTGCCAGGACAACAAATAAAACACTCCAAAACACTCTTCTTATACTATATGGCTCCTTCATTTTCACTTATGCTATTCAATAACTTCACGAATGAAAAAATGAGGACGGCCTTGCACCTCTTTATAAATGCGGTAGACGTATTCTCCTATAACCCCCAGAAAAATCAACTGTATAGCTCCGAGAAAATATATACTCAGAATGGTGGCTGACCATCCCAGTGGTGCCCAGCCGGCTAGCCTTGAGAGAATAGAGTAAAAGGTGGCAAGAACAATGATTATCATGCTTATGAGGCCCATGCTAAGGCAAATCTTTATTGGCCAACTGGAAAATGAAAAAACTGCATCGGTTGCTAACGCTAACAGCTTACGCATGCTCATTTTTGCCTTACCTTTACTTCTGTCTGGGCGCTTGTAAGATAAATATCCTTGGCGAAACCCGGCAAAGGTGCGCATACCTGGCAGAAACCGCCTCTTTTCACGCATTGACAATATAGCATTTAGCACAGGCCGCCGCATAAGGCAAAAATTACCTGAATCCTCCATTGCATCAACCTCGGAAAAACGATCGAATATCCAGTGAAACAACTTTATCCCTAGCCTTTTGCTAAAAGGCTCATTACGTTTTTCCCGCTTTCCCACAACAACATCGTACATATTTTTATTTAGCTCCTCAAACATCCTAGGCAGAAGCTCGGGCGGATCTTGTAAATCGCCGTCCATCATTCCTATCACATCCCCTTTTGCATACTCCAGCCCTGCTGTGTAGGCTGCCTGATGCCCAAAATTACGTGACAGTACTAGTATCTTGAGCTCCGGCACTTCATCCCTACAGGATTTTAAAACCTCAAGGGTGGAGTCGGAACTACCATCATCAATGCAAATAATCTCATAATCAACATTCAGAGAACTTAATGCATTATTGGTTGCGAAAATAAGCTCCCTGGCGAGAAGCTCCTCATTGAATAGCGGAATAACAATAGTGAGCATCCTTTTATACATACTTTTGATAATGTGAGTTCTCTGCTTTTCTAAAAAAAACAGAAAAGCAGAGAGACACAACTGTACAGTTATTTAAAAATTATAGCGTCCAGGGTTTTCTGTACTCATACGACAACAGTGACTTCGCTTTATCTGAAGCGTTTACCAACTCTTCCTTAACAGGGTCCCAATGGATAGTCTCTCCTGTCAGAAATGCTATCTCTCCTAACAGGCCGGCAATAATAGCACGGTTTGCAACAGTAGCAGGGGTGATTGCCTCTTTGCGGGACTTTACACAATCCACAAAATTTTGATAATGATCTTCCGACTTATACAGGCGTATTCCGTTATCAGGTATCTTGGACTGTAATATATCGCTATCGCTGGCGTCTAGCTTGCCCCTATCAACATAAATCCACCCATGTTCGCCATACCAACATGTCCCTCCCCCTTTGGGTAGCTTGGAATTGTTAGCGACTCTGATAGGGAGGCCGTCAGGCATTTTCATATGGATATCAAACTCATGTGGTACATCGTAATAATCCCCATCGTTAAACTTAGCGGAAGCTTTAATCTCGGCAGGGCCGGAATTGTCCATTCCAAGCCCCCAGAAAGCGATGTCAATATGGTGCCCTGCCCAGTCGGTCAACTGTCCACCGGAATACTCCATGATCCATCTCCAATCCCAGTGTGCGACACCTCTGAACGGGCGCTTTGGGGCAGGCCCCAGCCACATATCCCAGTTAAGGTGTTTGGGAACGCTCTTTTCAGAGGGCATACCAACAGATAAAGTAAAATCCGGCAGACCTACCTCAACATGCTGTATTTTACCTATTACTCCGTTGCGAACCAGCTCACAGGCTCTGTGAAAATTAGGGCGGCTGCGCTGCCAACTTCCGGTCTGCCATATAATACCACTATTCTTTACGGCACTTACTACCTCTTTGCCTTCTGAAACCTTTCTGACCAAAGGCTTCTCACCATAAATGTCTATCTTATTGTTGGCAAACTGTTTATACATGATAGCATGCCAGTGATCCGGCACAGCTATTGATGCAGCATCAATTTTCTCTTTGTCCAGCACATCGCGATAATCTTCATACTCACGACAATCTTTATTCTTGTAGTATTTCCACAGCGCTCCCTGAGCCTGCTTTCGATGCTTTCTATCCACATCGCAAACTGCAACAAACTGCACACCTTTCTTTGCAACCAGGTTCGACATGTTCCCCTTACCCTGGCTACCACAGCCAATAACAGCCATCACTATACGGTCTGAAGGAGGTGTAAAGCCGCTGCGCCCCAATGCACTTGCCTGAACTATTGTAGGCAAAGTTAAAGCTCCCGCGGAAGCTGCAGTTGTGCGTTTTAAAAATTTTCTTCTATCCATTATTTTCTAATTAGTTTGTTAATAAAAAGCTTAATGAAACAATTATATCATACATAGCGTTACTCATACCTCTCTACCTTTGCAACACTTATGCTTTATGTGCAGTACCGGGTAGTGGTACAGGAAACTTCATGTCTACAGGGCCAAACTTAACCTCCTTAGGCCCAAGCTTAGATGTACTATCCATCATCTCCTCCCACGTTACTCTTTTGCCTGTATATGCCGATGTGCGGGCCATTATAGCTGTTAAAGTGGAAATGGCTGCACGTTCGGCATCCTGAACGGGGGTATTTGTTCTGATAGCTGTTACCAGATTAATATGCTCCTGCACATAAGGAGATATTTTCACCGATCCGGTGGGTTTCCCTGATGAATCTTTGGGATAACTGTATCTCCATTTTACTGTTCCGTCAGGGTTCCATATTGTATTTTTGCAGTTTGTATACCCATTGGTCCCAACGATCATTTCACCCATGGCATTAGTGCAGTTATCAATCTGGCGTGACATACTATGAGAATGTACATTCTTCCCAAAATCAAAATCTATACTAAAAAAATCATACTGGTCACCTGTCAATCTTCGCGCTCTGCCTCCAAAACCTATAGCACTCTTGGGTTGATGTCCTATAAACCAGTTAACCACGTCAATATTATGAATGTGCGTATCCAGAATATGCTCTCCGCACAGCCAGCAGAAATTATTCCAGTTGCGCAGCATGTACTCCATATCGCACCACCCCTTTTCACGTGTTCTGAACCAGACATGTGTCTGTAGCCACCATGCCCTTGCCGACTGTATCTTGCCTATTGCACCATTAGCTATCTGCCTATATGTATCCACATAATCGCGCTGGTAGCGGAGCTGCATTCCTGCCACAATAGATAGCCCCAATGCTGCTGCTTTTCTTGATGTGGCGATAACAGAACGTGCCCCCACAGGATCAACACAGCCCGGCTTTTCTATAAACACATGTTTCCCCGCCTCAACACACGCTTTTAGGTGCTCCGGCCTGAAATATGGAGGTGTTGCCAGAATAACAACGTCCAGGTCTATATTCAATAGCTTCTTATAGGAGTCAAACCCGGAAAAACAGTTCCCCTTTGGAACTTCCGTATTGTGCTGTATCAGCTTTCTATGACACTCCTCAACCTTATCTGCAAAAACATCAGCCAGAGCAACAATTTCCAGTCCATTGCCTGCTGATAAAAAGTCCAAC
The DNA here is from genome assembly GCA_030141605.1 of Tubiluchus corallicola. NCBI lineage: Eukaryota > Metazoa > Priapulida > Priapulimorpha > Priapulimorphida > Tubiluchidae > Tubiluchus > Tubiluchus corallicola. Next base: position 50,946 of record JAQGDQ010000334.1, on the reverse strand, counting down.
GCCGCTCCGGTTCCACGGTTTCCGCACCCTACAACTCCAGCACGAAGCACCTTGCCATCAGGTGCCCGAGTGGGAAATATTGGCAACATCAAATCCTTATCAGACATTCTCTTTTTGCAGGAACTAAGCGCGTTTACACCTATCAGCCCTACAACTCCGGCAGCCGCTCCCTTCTCAATAAACGAGCGGCGTGAAATACCTTTCCTTTTCATAATAACTCAATTAGCATACACCTATCCCCGGCATGCTTATTACATAAACTCTTTAAAACCTTTGCAAAACTCATCTTTTTACTACCTACTCTTTTAATGAACTGTCATACTCGCAGATTACACGGAATCCCACCTCCTTATTGTCAGAATACCACCATATACTTTTGGGTATTTGCGGGTCAGTGGTCAACCACTCCTTAGTACGTGTAAAATCACGTGCCGCAATCCTGAGTTGATAAGGGCGGCTATTGTATGAACCACCTCGGACAACCCTCTCCTCTCCACTCCTGGGACCCCGCGGATTCTTGATCACACCTTTGGGGTATTTGCTGTAAACATGAGGGTCATAATAGTCAAGGCAGAACTCAGCAACATTGCCGAGCATATTCTTCAGCCCAAATGGATTTGCCTTCACATAACCCGGCTCCTGTGTCATTGACAAACTATTCTCGAAATAAATGGTGTGTGACCATATATTGGTGGTATCGGGACCAAACAGCTTATTCCACACACCCTCCCTCTCAAATCTCGACACTTTACCCTTAAAATAGTAAGCCCCTTCTGTTCCGCCACGCGCGGCATACTCCCATTCCGCCTCAGTTGGTAGGCGATACTTCTTACCGGTTATATGGCTAAGCCATTTGCAATATACCATTGCTGCATGGTGTGTCATTGTAATTGCCGGCCTTGTCCCTTTTCCCCACCCCTGGTCAGGAGCTCCCCAGGGAGGCGTAGGGCCTGAAATACCGTCTACATCATTGTTCTCGGCAAACTCATTACGCCCCTGCGATGCCGTAGCTGAAAAGAATGCGAGGTACTCATCCCACGATACCTCCGTCTCTGCCATCCAGAAACTTCCCACCTCCACTTCGCGCTGAGGCATCTCATCTTTCCTGCTATAAGCATCTTTGGGGTGGCTTCCCATAATAAATTTACCCCTTGGAATAGCTACCATATTAAAGCTGACACTTGAACCGGGAATACGCTCCGTATAGTTCTCAAAAGACCGCACTTCGGTAGAGGTGGTAAATATCTCTTTATCGTCAGCTACCACTCCAAAGTCTGTGTTATGCGTCTCTGCTGCAGGATTGTGATGCCCCACGCTAATATGGCAGGAGATGCAGCTTATATCGCCGGAGGAGCGCTCATATCGCAAATGAGCTTCGCTGCCCTTGTCGCTCAAGGTGACGGGAAACAGATTTGCATGGCACTTCAAGCACGACTCTTCGTAAACAAAATCTGCTGCCACCTCTGGTGTCTTTTTCATCTGCCAGTTTATTTTATCACTATCTTTAAAATAGTGGCTGTATACATCCTTTGTTCCATGCTTTACCTTTGCCCATGTATACTTCATTATACCATTATCTTTGGGCGGAAGGTGGCACTCTGCACAATGCACTACAGTACCACTACTATTTCGCATGTGTACAGATTGTTTCCATGTTGGCTCAACATGGGAATGGACATGGCAACTCATGCAATACTCATCAGTAGAGGTGTGCTTCAATATTCCATTAAACCCGGCTATTGCTAACATAATTACAACTGCAGCTACTAAAAAAGCTATGGAGCGGGAATGCTTAAATCGTAATTTTAAATAAAATTTCATACTAAAGCCCCATTATCTCTTTTCATAAAAGGGAGCTATAACAACTTTCATATCTTCCTTACTTGTAAACTGTTTTAATTTAACTCGTAAATTTAATGTAATATTGATACAATGCCATACATCTTTTCAGTAAATTTGTGCAAAGATGAAACGATAAATACTTTTTTAAAGTGATTGATTGGAGATACGCCTTAACCTGTGATTAGTATAATCCCTCTAACCAAAAATATCAAAAATCATGAAAATGGAGATCCGACCTGTAAGCAGAAAAATGACAGCAACCTTTCTTTTCACGCTTGTCTGTATTACCGTCTGTGCAAAAACGCCTTTCGCATACAACCCTTATCCTTGGCAGGAAGGGAAAGGCTCTTTTACCCAGTACAGGGGGGAAGTAAAAAGCAGCAAGACAGGTGAGCCTCTGATATTTGCCACACTTCACATTGAGGGGACAAACATTGCTACTGTATGCAACTCGGAAGGGAAATTCTTGCTGAAGGTCCCCAACGACATGTTGGATAAGAATGTTGTAGTCTCGTTTACAGGTTATAAAAGCAAAATTGAACCTATTACCGAGCTTAAAGCTGAGGGTAGTGTAGTAGAGATGGAAATGCTATCTGTCTCGCTATCTGAAATAAATGTGTCCCCTCGCGATCCTGATATGCTTATGAGAGAGATCTTTAACAAAAGAAAGGAGAACTACACAGAAGGGCACTCTCTGATGTCTGCATTTTATCGTGAGGCTATACAGAAAAGGAAAAAATATGTATCACTGGCTGAAGCTGTTATTAATATACATAAGCAGCCTTATACTTCGCAAAAGGTAGACCAGGTAAGCCTGCATAAAGGAAGAAAAACAACTGACTACTCCAGGCTTGATACTCTGAACTTTAAGCTACAGGGAGGTCCATACACCAACCTGCTGCTTGATATAATGAAAAATCCGCACCTTATATTTACTGAAGATATGATAGGAAACTATGAATTCAGTGTATTAAATGCTGTTAAAACAGATGGTCGCCTTACATATGTCATTGGTTTTAAGCCGTTCCCGCACATAAGAAAACCACTGTATTTCGGAGAAATATATGTTGACACTGAAAGCCTGGCTGTAATAAGTGCATCATTTAATTTAAATACCGAAAACAGGAAAGAGGTATCTGAAATGCTGATTAAACGAAAACCGGCAGGTGCTAAAGTGTACCCTACTGAAGCGAAATATATTGTTAGCTATAGGGAGAAGGGTGGCAAATGGTATCTTAATTACTCCAGAGGGCAAATCACATTTAAGATTAACTGGAAAAGAAAGATATTTAACAGCTACTATATCTCTACTGTTGAAATGGCTATAACCAATCGAGAAGATATAGAAGGCAAGCCTGATAAATTTATAGAAAAGATGAAACCTAACATTGTTATGCAGGATAAGATATCGGACTTCTCGGATAAGGAGTTCTGGGGTGAATTTAATGTTATTGAGCCGGAAAAGTCAATAGAGTCAGCTATTAAAAAAATTCAGCGCAAAGTGAAGTAAAGAGACAATATTGGTGTGGTGTGTAAAAAATGAGGACACGATAACCATACCATGGCAGAATCAGCCCAGCGTGAGGATGTTGAACCCGGAAAGAAGTAGTCGAAGCAGACACTTTAAAGCTAAAGTTCTGGGCTAGCATACGACTGAAGAGATAGACGAAACAGCAAAAAATATTCGTTTTGAGAGAAGAGTGTTGCCTTAGCTGGTGGTGCTACTTTGTATGTTAAATATTTCCGACTATGCTGAATTGCATATTTATATGAAAAGCTCAGTGACCAGCTCACTAAATAAGCATTACGCCGGGTATACACAACTATCAGTAGTGCAAAACAAAGCTTTTCAGCAAACTATCATAGAGCCAAAGCAAATACCTTTAAATATATTGTCATGAGGGGGGACACCTGTCCACAATCGTTATCTGGATGAAAACTTTCATCGGCTCTTTTCAGCATGAGCCAAGGTGTTTCGACTTGAGAAGGGATTACTCCTTTACGGGTACTCTGTAGACACGGAGTCCGGCAGGGTTGATATTTTTCCTGTTTTGTGCATTGCAGCACCCAAGTTTATAATTTCATATTTAACAACTTTTTTTGCATTTCAGTTGGCTGTAATATTTTTGTTCTGACTTGTTTCGATTTGGGCAGAGTGTATTGCAGCTGCCTGATCTGCCGGATTTGTTCCAAGGCTTTTTCAGCAGAGATATCAATATTATTTGCCTTCAATAACCTTTCCAGCTCTTTGTAAATGGCATAGGCTGTGAAACAAATACAGATATGGGCTTCAATGCGTTCTTTTAAGCGGTGATAAACTGGCCGTATTCGTAAATCAGTTTTTGATATACGAAAAGCTTTTTCCACTTGCCACAACTGACTATAATTCCCGATAACATCTTTTCTCGGTAAATGGGTATTGGTTACATAACCCTTCAACCCATCCCAAACTCTATCTGACTGGAACTTATCGTAGTCGATTTTAACGGCAATCTCCCCCGACAGATTCAGATATTTATTATACCCGCGATTATTTATGTGATTCTTTGTTAGCTTGCCGGAAGCAACACGTTTTTCAAGTCTTTTTAAGCCCTTCTCTCTGTTTTTTTATCGTTGAAGGCTCTTTTTTCTGAGAAGCTGATAATCAACCTTCCATTCTTGTTTTTCAACTCAACTGGCTTGTTTTCTTTAATATCAAGAGCTATAATTTTTTCTTTTATTTTTTGACTTTCATTCTTTATCCGTCCTCCAAGTATGTACTCGTATTTGTTTTCAATCAAGGCATTTATGTTCTTCTGCGAGAGTAAAGCTGCATCGGCAACTACAATAGGCCTTTCGATATTAAATTTATTTTGAAAGGCTTCCAGAACAGGGATTAGTGTTTTTGTTTCAGAGGTGTTTCCCTCGAATATTTGATAGCCAATCGGGTATCCATATTTACCCACCAGTAAACCTATCATTATTTGCGGTTGTTGATGCTTGCCATCTTTGTTGAATCCGGGAATACGGTAGTCATCTTCTTCTGATACCTCAAAATACAATGTGGTCATATCATAAAATGCGACACTTATCTTTCCTTTTAGTAGCTTCCTGGTGTGCTTAAAGGTAAGTTGTTCAATTTGTGGCTTTAAACTTGTATTTAGCTCGTCAAGGAAACGATAAATAGTGTGTACGCTAACATCTGTATTCAGGTGCTGTCTAAAATAGTCAACGGTTTTTAATTTGCTTCCCGGGTACACTAACCGACATAATACCAGGTTGCGAAAATAATTGCAGCACCCATCATCCGGAAAGTTAAAGACTTGATAAATTTTGCCTAAAATTAATTCACTTCCTACAACTTGTAAATGATTGTTTGCAATGCTGTCCACAAAGTTTTCAACCACCAAATCATCGTGTTCAACAAAAAGCGATTGCATGCCCCTAAGCCGCTCTATCTCTGTGTTGGTAAGCAATAAAAGCAATTCTTCTTCCCGCTTTGTTTTTGCGCAACCTACGGTTTTTACAACCTTATATTTACCATGATTTTTTGAGATTATCTGTACACTCACAGAACCACTCCGATTCTTATTTTTTCGGACAAACATGCATAAAATTAAGCATGCAGCACCCAAAATGCAAATTTGAAATTCCTATCTTGCTGATAATCAGTAGTGCATTCTTGGGGCGTCGTTGTGGTGCACAAAACAGGAGGTGTTTCGACTTGAGAAGGGATTACTCCTTTACGGGTACTCTGTAGACACGGAGTCCGGCAGGGTTGATATTTTTTGGCCGGGGTGTATCAGAAAAAGCTTTCTTCTGAATAGGCAGGAGTATTTACCCCTTTTTCTGTCTGGTCACAGTCGAGTACTATATTGAATCCGCGGGGCCTCTCAAAGCGTGTACCCTGAGAATAGCCGAGCTCCTTATCGGCATAAATCTTTTTCATAAACCTCCCGTAGATAGGCAGTGCCATATTTGCCCCTTGCCCGAATTTAATTTCCTCAAAGTGGATGCTTCTCAGGTTGGCCCCTGTCCATACTCCCGTAACGAGCTCAGGGGTAACTCCCATAAACCAGCCATCTGATTGATTTTGTGTAGTTCCTGTTTTTCCTGCAATATCTGCTACCAGTCCGCCATACTCAGGATGCCATCTTAGGCGGGCACCGGAGCCGTTGTTTACAACTTCTTCCAGCAGGTTTATCATTAAATATGCTGTATTCTGGTCTATCGCCTCGTAATGTTCGGAAGAGAATCTTGAAATTATGTTCCCATTACTGTCTTCGATATGCGACACAAATATAGGTTTGGAGTAAACTCCGTGGTTGCCAAATATTCCATATGCCCCAACCATTTCATATACTGACACTTCTGATGTCCCAAGGAACATTGAGGGGACAGGATCTATGGGGCTTATAATGCCCATTTTTTTCATTATATTGGCCATAGACACCGGGTTGAAATTCTTCATTAGCCATGCAGATATCTGGTTCACAGAATTGGCAAGTCCCCATTTTAATGTAACCATTTGCCCGTCATATTTTGTTTTACCCGAATTTTTGGTAGTCCATGTTGTTCCATCTCCAAGGTAGAATGTGTGCTCTGTATTTGGGGCTCTTGTACATGGAGTAAGACCATTTTGCATGCCCAGGGTATATAGAAAAGGCTTCACTGTGGATCCTACCTGACGCTTACCCCCTTTTACCATATCATACATAAAGTACTTATAGTTTGCTCCACCCACATAAGCTTTAACATGTCCGGTCTTAGCCTCCATTGTCATCATACTTGAGCAGAGGTGGCTCAGGTAGTATCTTATCGAGTCTACAGGGGCCATTATAGTATCTTTTTCTCCGGTCCATGAAAATACTTTCATTTTTACGGGACTGGCAAATGTCTCCTCTATTTTTTCGGAGTTTAGCCCTCTTAGTTTTAACAACCTGTACCTCTCACTTTGCCTTATTGCGTTGTTTAGCAAACTTTCCACCTGCTCTTCTGTCAAGTTCTCAGAAAACGGAGGATTACTCAAGGTTTCCAGCTTTTCAAAGAAACTGGGCTGCAGGTCGAGGCTTAAATGTTCAACCACCGCCTCTTCTGCATACCTCTGCATTTTCGCATTAATGGTTGTGTATATTTTTATGCCGTCGGTATAGAGGTCATAGTTTGTACCATCCGGTTTGATGTTTTTATTACACCACCCAAACAGGGGGTTTGTCTCCCACTCAATAGAGTCCTCAATAAATTTCTGTTTTTGCCATGCAGCATACTTATCGGGATCGGGCTTATTTGCGCTAAGTGTTGTACGCAGATATTCAGTGAAATATGTTCCCAATCCGGTTCTAAAATCCACCTTCCTATAGTTGAGTCCCAGGGGCAAAAATTTTAAGGAGTCGTATTGTGCAGAGGTTATATACCCATATTTGTTCATCTGGGACAAAACCACATTACGGCGCTGCGTAGTGAGCTTTGGTCTGCGCAGAGGGTTATACAACGATGAGTTTTTAGCCATTCCCACAAGCATGGCCGCCTCGTGAATCTTCAAACTGTCTGTTGTTGTTCCAAAATAGATAGATGAGGCCGACTTTATTCCAACTGCCAAGTTTAAAAAATCATACTTATTGAGATACATGGACAGTATCTCCTCTTTTGTAAAGCTACGCTCCAGCTTTATAGCGATTACCCACTCTTTGAATTTTCTTATAGCGAATCTTGTTAAGCTTTGAAGATTTTCGCGGGGGAAAAGCATCTTTGCCAACTGCTGTGTTATTGTACTTCCTCCTCCTGCACTGGCATTTCCTGTTGTCAGCCCTTTAACGACCCTGCCCAATCCCCTAAGATCAACCCCTGAGTGCCTGTAGAAGCGAACATCTTCAGTCGCTATTAAAGCATTTATCAGATCGGGGTGCAGATTATCAAATTGAACTTTGCTCCTGTTTTCATTCTCCCTGAAAAACTTGCGCATTATCTCCCCGTCATTGGTTATAACTTCTGATGCGAGGGCTGCTTTTGTATTTTCCAGCTCTTCAAAAGTCGGCATCTCTCCAAACTTCCCACTGCTTATAAGTGCGAAAAAGACAGCAATAAACAGTATCGCGGCAAGTATTGTACACCAGAATCCGATAATGTATTTTTTAAAGTGAGCTTTACTGGGCATATCCTGTAAATTGTATTTTTTTAATGGACAAATATATAAAATGAGATTCTTGCAAAGCTCATCTTTTTATTAATATTTTCGTTAAAATCTTCACTTAACATTAGTAAACTACGGTTTTTCGTTAGAATACTTTTCATCCTTAGCCAAAGCATTTCGTGCTGTAATAGACTCAAATAATATTTGGTGAAATTAAACCTTTCTATGCTCTTTTTGATCAAAGATGGCGTAAATAGTGTTATAAACTTTTAAAATATCGTGTTATGAAAAAGATTTTAGTAAAAGGTTCATTTCTCATTTTTGTTGCTGTGCTTTCTGCATTGGCGTTTGTATTGACGGGAATGTCTGCTGGAAGTAGTTCAGATGCGCTTCTCACGACCGAGAGTATGTCGGATCATGGTTATATGTTGGCTGAGGTTACTGTGTTTGCAAATGATTTATCAGAAGGAGAGGAAGCAGAGGTTGCCCCTGTTGTCCAGAGGGATAAGAAAAAGGCTTTGAGAAAAGGGGAGTCACTCAGAGGAAAGAAGGAGGCATTCTTACCAGACCTAACGGATGAGCAAAAAGAGCAGATAAAAGCTATAAAGCTTGAAGGAGTGAAGAAGTCCAAGTCTTATAGGGATCAGTTGAATGAGCTAAAGGCAAAGCATCTTACCCTCTCTACAGCCGACCGGGTCGACATGGCTGAAATATACAGAAGCCTCGAAAAGATGTCGGCGCTTAAACTTAGTATTGCGAAGATAGAATCTGAGAAACACCAGGAAGTGCGCTCAATACTGACTGAGGAGCAGCGATTGGTTTTTGATAGCAAGAAGAGGCAGTACAAGGGTAAGGGAAAAGGCTTCTACAAGGAGGCGAGACATCATTGAGACAGGTCGGATGATGATGCAGGGAAAAAGGGTTGGCACCGGGAGCAGGGGAAGAACAGCAACTGTACGTGCAATTTGTAAGCGGGGTGCCTCTCTCTCCGCTTACATTATGAGGTTAGGTTTTTGCAAAACTCACCACGTTATTAACATTTTTGTTAGAACCCTCCTCAAGCCTCCTACTTATGCAAGCAGACTGATTTTTTTTAGTAATTAGATTCTCCTTAAATAATTTTAACTTATTTAATATCACAACATAGTGTCCATTAAAAAGTAAAAAACGTTCTTTTAAATTATAGTATATCTGAATTTTACAGCGATATTTAAACGGTGACGATTTGAATCCTTTATGTTTGCGGAAATTATTTTCTGTGATGAATAAAGGTAAATATGTTTTTGCCCAATTGAGCATGTTTCTGCCCCGACGGGTATTTGATAAATTCGTTTCTAAATATTCCGGCAACAGGTACATCAAGCATTTTACATGTTGGAACCAGTTGCTCTGTATGATATTTGGTCAGTTAACAAACAGGGATAGTTTACGAGACCTGACTGTTGCGGTAAATGCACACAGCAACAAAACTTACCATCTTGGTTTTGGCAAGAGCGTATCCCGCAGCAATCTTGCTAAAGCCAATGAAAAAAGGAACAGCAAGATTTTTGAGGAATTTGCATACTACATGATTGATGTAGCGCGCAAAAAACTATCAAACGACACCTTTAAGATCAAAGGCAAGGTATATGCATTTGATTCATCAACGATAGACTTGTGCCTGAATATATTCTGGTGGGCAAAGTTTCGCAAGAAAAAAGGAGGAATAAAGCTTCATACCTTGTTTGATGTTACAATACAAATACCAGTGTTTGTGCATATCACAGAAGCTTCCGTACACGATGTCAATGCAATGGACGTGATACCTTACGAAGCAAACGCTTATTATGTGTTTGACCGGGGGTATGTCGATTTTAAACGGCTTTTCAGAATAACAAACCTCTCTGCATATTTCGTCGTCAGAGCCAAGTCCAACCTTAAATTTAAACGGATGTATTCAAATCCCGTTGACAAGAGCACAGGTGTAAAGTGCGACCAAATAGGCAAACTAACTGGCTTCTATCAATCTAAGGATTACCCCGAAAAAATCAGGAGGATAAAGTTCTATGATGAAGAAACCTCAAGAGAATTCATTTTCTTGACCAACAATTTTGAGCTTTCCGCAGAAGATATCGCTTACTTATACAAAAACAGATGGCAAGTAGAGCTGTTCTTCAAATGGATAAAGCAACATTTAAAAGTTAAAAACTTTTGGGGCAATTCCGAAAATGCAGTTAGAATACAAATTTACTCTGCAATCATAACATACTGTTTGGTTGCCATTGTGGGGCATGACCTAAACCTTAAGAGTTCAACTTACGAAATTCTACAGATTTTAGGCATCTCCTTATTTGATAAATCACCTATAAATGAGCTGTTTATAAAACTAGATTACAATAATGTCAAAGAACGAGATAATAATCAACTGTCAATCAGTATGTTTTAAGTGGACAGTAGTGATCCTTTTATTAAAATAACTTCTGCCAAAACCCTCATTTATATCAGTAAACTATGGGGGTATTATCAAGCTTTTCCTCCGCTTAACCCAAAATATTTCGTTTTACAGAAGCCTCAATATGCGCAAAAGTGTTGTAGGAATAAGAAGAATTCACTTCAAACAGGAAGATTTAAGTAAATATTCCTTGTAGATTTGCTAAGTATGTATAACTTTGCAAATCGTTAAAATGTGAGTAAGGTATATGCTGAAAGTGTTTATTCAACAAATGATGAAAAGCATAGAGCATAAAAGTAGGCTTTACATCACAGTTTTAAGTTAAAATAAATTTATTGACTGATGAAAAAGGGAATACACCCGGAAAACTACAGGTTGGTTGTCTTCAAGGATATGTCTAACGGACATACCTTTATTGATAAGTCTGTAGCAGAATCAAAAGAGACTGTTGAACTAGATGGTATTAAATATCCATTGATAAAAATTGAAATATCCAACACCTCCCACCCTTTTTATACAGGCAAAATGAAGCTTGTTGATACGGCTGGCCGGGTAGATAAGTTTAAAAATAGGTATCAACAGCATATGGACAAAAGGAAGAGGTAGCTAATAAAAATATTATTAGAGAGGCCTCGTATGTTGTTGCGAGGTTTTTTTATGGCATTTTTTACATTTAAATGTGCTAAAGTCAATTCCTTTTTGATTTTGAACCCCTGCACAAAAACGATTGATTAATGAGACAACGGTTTGGCATAAGAATTGCTCTAACAAATCATAGAGTTTGGTATTATGTAAATCGTCAAAATGGCAGCTCTTTTTAAAGTTTGTTATGGAAGGTAGTAGTAATAAAAAAAATATCCTAGGCAGTTTTATATTGTCGACAAATCTGGAAGATCAGGGCGAAGTCATTCCTATTATATCTGATAGTGACGATTATGAAATTTTACCTGAAGAGACACCAAAAACTTTGTCAATATTGCCACTCAGAAATAATGTGCTTTTCCCCGGAGTGATTATGCCCATTTCTGTTGGCCGGCCAAAGTCGCTAAAGCTCATTAGGGAGGCTTCTATGGGGAATAAGTTTCTCGGTACAGTAGCACAGCGAAATGGACATAATGACCACCCGGATGAGAAGGACCTTTATAAATATGGTACGGTTGCTAAAATAATTAAGGTGCTTGATATGCCTGATGGCTCTACCTCTGTTATTATTCAGGGGAAGATTCGTTTTTCTCTTGACAAAGTCATTGAAGAGTCGCCATATATGCGTGCGTCAATCACTCCTATGGCAGATATAAAGCCTAAAAAGACAAAAGAGTTTTCAGCTGTTGTGGCGTCGCTGAAAGACCTTTCGCTTAAACTTAACAGTATTGCAGAAGGTGTTCCTTCCAATGCGCATTTTGCAGTAAAGAACATCGATAACGACTCACTTCTGATAAATTTCGTGAGTAATAATACAGAAGAGTTGGAGGTTGCCGAAAAGCAAGAACTGCTCGAATGTAATGATATCAAAAGCAGAGGCACCAAGCTTCTGACATTACTGCTAAGGGAGGTGCAGATGCTGGAGCTGAAGAAGGATATTCAGCAAAAGGTGAGAACTGATATGGACCAGCAACAGAAAGAGTACCTTTTGCAACAACAGATAAAGACTATACAGGATGAGCTGGGAGGCAACCCCATCGAACAGGAGATATTGGAGTTAAAAGAGAGGGGAAAAAATAAAAAGTGGAGTGATGACATAAAAATTTTTTTTGAGAAAGAGACCTCCAAGCTCTCAAGGATGAATCCCGCAGCAGGAGAATACTCTGTTCAAGTTGGATATATTGAGACCTTACTAGAACTTCCATGGAAGGAGTTTACAAAAGATAATTTTGACTTAAAGAACGCACAGGAAATTCTGGATAGGGATCATTACGGCCTGGAAAAAGTGAAAGATCGGATGCTGGAGCATCTTTCCGTTTTGAAGCTAAAGGGTGATATGAAGTCACCAATATTATGTCTGTACGGGCCTCCCGGGGTTGGTAAAACATCACTGGGAAAATCAGTTGCAAAAGCGCTGGGGAGAAAGTATGTTCGTATAAGTCTGGGAGGACTACATGATGAGTCAGAGATACGCGGGCACAGAAAAACATATATAGGGGCAATGCCCGGGCGTATTATTCAAAGCCTTAAAAGAGCGGGATCATCCAATCCGGTATTTATTTTGGATGAGGTAGACAAGGTGTCAAAAGATTTTCATGGCGACCCTGCTTCAGCACTACTTGAAGTGCTTGACCCGGAACAAAATTCCGAATTTCATGATAACTATCTGGAAGTTGACTATGACCTATCCAAAGTGATGTTTATAGCAACAGCCAACACTCTTAATACAATTCATCCGGCTTTATGTGACAGGATGGAATTAATTGATGTTAGTGGGTATCTTGTTGAGGAGAAAATAGAGATAGCAAACCGCCATCTTATACCAACGCAACTTAAAAATCACGGATTAAAGAAAAGCCATCTTTCATTTAGCAAAGGCACCATAACAAAGATCATTGAGCAATATACTCAAGAGTCGGGTGTTCGGGAGTTGAATAAGCAGATTGCAAAACTGCTTCGTAGGGTAGCGCGTAAAATTGCATTTGGAGATAAGTATAACAAAAATGTCACGGTGAAAGATGTGCGTGAGTATCTCGGTGTACCTGCCTATATGCGCGAAGTTTATGAGGGGAATGAGTATGCCGGAGTAGTAACAGGGCTAGCATGGACTGCAGTGGGGGGTGAAATTTTATATGTCGAGACCAGCCTCACAGGAGGGAAAGGGAAGCTCACACTGACTGGTAATTTGGGTGATGTAATGAAAGAGTCTGCTACCATAGCTTTTGAATATATCAAAGCACATTCCTATACGCTAGGAATACAATACGATGTTTTTGAAAAATGGGATGTCCATATCCACGTACCGGAGGGAGCCATTCCCAAAGACGGGCCTTCAGCCGGGATAACAATGATTACCTCGTTGGCTTCGGCTTTTACTCAGAGAAAAGTGAAAAAAGGCATGGCAATGACAGGCGAAGTCACTTTGCGAGGAAAAATTTTACCTGTTGGTGGGATTAAAGAGAAAATCCTGGCAGCTAAAAGAGCAGGAATAAAGGAGGTGATTCTATCCAAATTAAATAAAAAAGACCTGGAGGATATTAAGCCCATTTATGTTAAAGGATTAAAAATTCATTTTGTTGAAAATGCAACTGATGTTTTTAATATTGCATTATTGAGCAACAAGGTTTCTAACCCGCTAAAAATAAACTAGCAGCACCTTTACAGAATCAAGGTATTCATTCCTCTGCACACTTCTGAATATAAAAACCCAAAAGTGCGTGGAGACTATCATCCGCGGCCTAGATATCGCAAATATCAATTGCCTGGCGCAGAGAGGCCAGTTTATCCTTTTGAGACGGGACAAACTCCTGTCCGACATAACCTGTGTATCCGGTATCAACAATAGCCTTCATAATGGCCGGATAGTACAACTCCTGCGTTTCATCCAGCTCATTCCTTCCCGGCACACCTCCAGTATGGTAATGACCTATGTACTGATGGTAGTTACGAATCGTATTTATCACATCTCCCTCCTGTATCTGCATGTGATAGATATCATACAGCAACTTAAACCTCTCAGAATCAACCATTTCACATAATGCCGCTCCCCATGTTGTATGATCACATTGATAATCTTTATGATTTACTTTACTGTTTAGCAGCTCCATAATAATAGTAACACCATACTCTTCGGCTATGGGGACAATTTTTTTCAACCCTTTTGCACAATTTATAAGCCCGTCATTGTCGCTCAGTCCGGCTCGGTTACCTGAAAAACAGATGAGATTAGGTATACCGGCTTCAGCGGCAACAGGAATCTTTTTTTCAAAATCGGCAATAAGCTTATCGTGATGCTCAACCCTATTAAACCCTTTAGGTATTCCATATTCAGTGGCATTCCCTACTGCACATTTAAGTTTATATTTTTTTACTATCTCCCAATCCTTTTCGTCCAGCAGCTCGATGGATCCAATACCAATATCAATACAGGCCTTTGCAAGTTCTTCCAAAGGTATTCTCCCATAGCACCAACGACTTACTGAGTGATGAATATTCCCTTTTCGCGGGGCAGATATCCCCGGTACCGATGCTGCCACACTATTAAATGGTATGCCTGTTGATGCCACAGCTGCAGCACTGCCAGCAATACTTCCAACCATAGCTCTTCTGCTCATCTTGTTTTTCATAATGATATAGTCTGTTTATGGTATATTTTCTTTTTTAAAGCTATCCACTGCTTTACAAAATAGTAATTGTTTTTCATTATATCCGGCCTATACCATGAGCCATCTAAAACTTAAGGAGTGCAGCTCCGGCTGAGTATCCCCCACCAAAAACAGTGAGGCCTACAAGTGAGCCACTTTCTATAAGGCCGATGTTTTGAGAAAGACATATCCCGGTACTGGCAGAGCCTGTATTTCCCAACTCCTTTATATTTGATAGCACTCTAGATCTGCTTACTTTAAGTTGTCGTGTAAGATTATTTATAATTCGCTGGTTTGCCTGGTGGGGAATTATGTAGTCCAGATCTTTTACCTCAACACCGTATGCGCTTGTAACCTCTTCCAGCGACTTCTTCATGTATCGGCAGGCGTGAACGAAGACATCCCGCCCATCAGGCATTTTAAGCCCGCCTTCCCCGGGCTTAAGATATACCGCTTTTATGCTTTTACCCCTGTTTCCCAGCCCTCTGGTAGTGATATTGAGTACCTCAGCCGGCTTATTGCCCAATGGTCTTTGTGAAATGAAAAATGCAGAAGCGCCATCACCCCACAAGTGCCCACTCTTTTCACATGTCTCGTCACTATATGCAGAATTGTGCTCAGAAGCTACAATCAAAGCGCACTTTGATTTTCCGGTAGCAAAATAACCCTCAACTATTTCAAGCGCATTAATCAGTGACGAACACGCCGAAGATATGTAAACTGCTTTAGCATCAATGTCAAATTCATTTTGTATTACATGCGCCATTGTGGCAACAGTATCACAAGGCGAATATGAGGCCCCAACAATCAAATCGACACTATTGATATTAAAAGGGAGAGTTTTTATGGCATTTTTTACCGCCTTTACTGCCATTGTGTTAATATTCTCTCCTACTGCCGCTTTTGAGCGAGTTTTAATACCGGTACGCTCAAATATCCACGAATCAGTAAGCCCACTTATCTTTTCAAAATATTCATTGCTGACACGTGTGTCAGGAATATTATGAGATACAGAGTTAATATACATTTTTTCCACAATATATAATATATAAGCTTATCCCTTAGAACCTGGTAGAATACCTTTAAACAGAATCTTCTGGAATAATTTCAGTGTCTTTGTACACCCTTCTCCAAAATTGTCCATGATAAACTGCATCTCCAACCCCTTCATGGTAGTGTGCGCTATAGAGGCAACATTCTCCGGGTCCTCAATAGTAAAAGAACCATTACTTTTACCTTCCATAAGTATTGCCGTTATATAAATCTTTTCCTGCTTATCCAAGTCACGCCTCAATTTTTCAATTCTTTCATTTTTAGTAAGAAAATCAAGCTTTAAGTACCTGTTTCTCCTAGTTAAATCCTGAACAGCCTCCATGTGAGTCAACACAAAGCGCATAAGTTTTTTTTCAGGAGAAAGCCTGTCCTTAACGACCTCATGCATTTTCTTTATAATATCATCAATCTCTTTTTTTACCACTGTGCAATACAAATCCTCACGGGTCTCAAAATATGTATAGAGAGTCCTTCTCCCTATTCCCGACGCTTTTGCAATATCAACCATAGTGGCCTTAGTAATCCCTTTATCTGCAAAAATTTTATGAGCCACTTTAATAATCTTTTTTTTAGTAGCTTCTCTCATTTTCAATCGTAAATTTTTATTTAATCACCATACTTTACGGTCAAAATGTAGCACACATATTGTACAGATGTGCAAAAATAGGTTATTTTTTTCAATAATAAATAAGCAGGTTTTAATAAAAATTTCTATTTATGTTTATACATCGCACTGCACTTTACCCTCCTATTAATAGGCTTTTTGTCATAATATTAACATTCAACATATCCTTTGGCAACAGATTTTTGTGACTTGCCCGTGACGGGCATATATCAATTCCTCCCCTCCGGGTATAGATACAGGTTACCATCAACTCTTCCGGCAAGCAAATATCCCATAGCCGTTTGTAGATCACTTCACACACCTCTTCGTGAAAGTGGTTCTCATTGCGGAATGAGACAATATATTTTAGCAGGCTTTGCGAAGTTACACCTGCTTCCCCTTTGATATAAATATATGCACTTCCCCAATCGGGCTGGTGAGTTACCTTACAGTTGCTCCGCAGCAGGTTAGTAGCAAATCTCTGACGCCTACCAGCGGGCTTGCATTCCAGTAGTGCAGGGTTTTCATTAAAATCGGAAAACCTGACAGAGGTTGAATCAACAATGTTTTCAAGCAGGGGAAAACTGCGAAATATTTTTTTTTGCTTTATTGTATCAGAAAAATTAAAGTAGTTAACCTTTACACTGGTGTGTAGTACAGCTTCAATATCTTTTTTGATAAATGTGCGTACTATCTCAACCCCCTCTTCAACGGTTTTACCATACCTTGACATGTTAAGGGAATTGAGATAAAGCTTCAGGGATTTGCTTTCAATAATATAGTCGCTGTCAGAAGAGTACGAAAGCTTTAGCGCTCCTACTACGGGAAGCCCGCTTTCAGTGAGGAAACCTGTCTCATAAGCATGCCATGTGTCGAAACCCGTAAAGATAAGCGGAGAACTATCAATACCGTACTGTTTCCTATTTTCAGAACGAGGTATTGCAGTAAGAATATCTGGGCTATACTCTTTTGGATACTCTGTGTTTTTCCCAAGTAACATTTTTCCCATGTGCATATTTTTCATGTTTTTTTACAACTCGAAGCGCTTGCAAAACTCATTTCTTTGCATTTTGGTGAAAACCCTTTTCAAAATCCTAGTTTTTGCATTAGTAAACTGCGACCCTTAACCATGCTACTTTTCACCCTGTACCAATCCTCTCACTGCAAAGAGTTCAGCTTGCAAATTATAGTGATCTTCTCAAACGCCGTGCCCCTTGCCAAACAAGTTTATATGCAGCCTGGGGGTAAAGCGCCACCCCCGTTTAATTGCCGCTTCCAGCACTTTGGGCGTTGTTTTATCAATCACATCCATACTTTCGCCCAGGGGCATAGCCAAAATATCGGAGGGCTCCCACCCCTTAATTTTTGATAACACCTCCTCTTCAGCCTTCCGGGCGCTCTCCTCTCCGGACAGAACAAATTTTAGTTGAATTTTTTTTTGTGGAAACTTGCTGCATATATCAATGTAGGCCTGTACTATTTCAGGAGATACCGGCTTATAAATGATGCTTGATGCAGACAACGCAAATTTGCTCTCAGACAATTTCTCCATTTTTTCGCTAATAGCAACCGTATCCGACAACTTAGGGGATATGCTAAAAAAGTCTATCAGAGCAGCTAGGTTCTCATCAAACAGGGTCCCGTTTGACTCCATCGTAATATGCACACCAAGTTTATCTTTCAGTTTTTCACACAAATTGATAAGAGGCTTAAGCTGCAGCGTAGGTTCCCCCCCTGTTATCACCACATGGCGCATGTTTCCCAGATTGTGCCAAACTGTATTGACGATCTCACATATTCCCTTATAGCTGGCACCGCCGGTATCGAAAGAGGCGTATGGCGTATCACAGATACTTACATTACCATCATCCTGCATCCATACACACCGCAAATTGCACCCTGCAAGCCTTATAAAGATGGATGGTGTACCAAGCAGCTTGCCCTCCCCCTGTATTGTACCTGCAACAGCTATTCCTGTTGCAGGTGGTGTTTTTAATACTTTCCCTTCCGCCGATTTTGTAATCGGGAATACTCCTTCTTCAGCAAGATATAGCTTATCGTTCATCCTCTTTTGGTAGCTTTATCAATTTTCCATACGTGCGAAGCAGAATTAAACAGGGTGACAGGGCTACAAAACACCATCAGAGAAGGTTATTTTCGTACGGCCTGTTTTCAAGTAAATGCTTCCACCACGGCGACTCCCAGTCTCTTTGAATGCTTTCGCTAAACAGTATATCGTCAAGTGTAAAATCTATCATCCCAAAATCCTCTGTAAATGCTTCTGCATATCCCGTCTGAGTTTCGTGTACTCTTACCGAATGTAGCTGCACCTTCCCCTCCCCGTTACTAAAACGGGTATTTTTAATAATTTTATCCACCACTAAAAGAAATAGTAATGCGTAGCCCTCCGCCGAAGGGGAGGTGGGAATCTCCACAACCCGTGTAGTTATTTGGTATACTGCTTCTTTTATACTCTGCTTTTCACGACTCCACAAAGAATACGAGTGATCAAAGCTGCGAATCAGCTCTTCAACATTACTTAGCAGGATAAAGTCCATAACCATATAGCCACGGTCCAACTTATCCGATTTAAGAAAGACCTCTACATCGTATGAGTGTCCATGTATGTTTTCCCTACACCAACGTGAAGAGCAGTTCCGTACTATATGCGCCCCTTCAAAGCTAAATTTTTTTCTAATTATCATTATATACTTAAATATTTTTAGTGCAGGGGGTCGGTATAGCCTGCCTCGTCAAATGCTCTCTTCCTCAACAGGCAGCTATCGCATGTTCTGCATGGTCTCTTACCTCCTCTATAACATGACCATGTCAAGGAGAAATCTACCCCCAGTTTTACTCCAAGTTTAACTTCATCAGCTTTTCGCTTATTTATAAATGGTGCGTGGATGGTAATAGCTCCGCTCCCGTCTACACCACATGACGTCCCTTTGTTTACAGCCTCCTGCATCGCATCTATAAACTCCTGCCGGCAGTCAACATATCCCGAGTAGTCAACCTGGCTTACACCAATAAACAAGTCTCCTGAACCAATAGCCTCCGCATACGATGCCGCTACTGAAAGAAACACCATATTGCGGGCAGGAACATAAGTAGCAGGTATATCGGACCTTTCTGTATCTCCCTTTTTTATGGCAACTTTTTTGTCGGTCAGGGATGAGCCTCCCCATAAGCTGAGTTGCATATTTACAATATGGTGCTCTTTTACACACGCAGCTTTTGCTACACTAATAGCACTTTGCAGCTCTCTGTCATGCCGCTGCCCATAATCAAACGACAAGGCGTACAGCTCAAACATCTGCGACTTTGCAAGGTAGAGAGCTACAGATGAATCAAGTCCTCCAGACAGAAGTATAACAGCCTTCTTCATCTACCAAACTTTTGAGAGCTTTGCAAAAGCTCATCTTTTTATTAATATTTTCGTGAAAAATTCTCTTCAAAAAATCATTTACATCAGCAAACTACGGCTCTTCACCAGATTACTTCCCAGCATGAACCAAACTCTTTCGCGTTGCAAAAAACTCCTTTTGTGCAAAGATGTAAAATTTAAAGTGTAACTATACAATTTACCTGTTATTTATCTTCTTCGTTTTCAATTGCTACAATTTCGCCAGTATAGGAAATTGTACTTCGCTGATTACTACTGATTGACAATGAAGCACTGCCGCTGTAGCTCAATGTAAGAGTAAGGTTAAAGGTATCTCTGACCGTCTTTACACTACCTGTTATTATGTACCCTCGCCCTTTTTTCCTTTTTTCAACTGTATAGTCTGTTTTTCCTTTAAACTTTAGCCCTCCATCCCCTCCGTAATCAATGCTGTACGCCCTTCCAAAATAGGGCATTTCCGAATGTATTGAGTCGGAGTAAAATCGGACAAAATTTGGATTAGTAGTAAGATCAACTGTTCTGCCACCCTGTGGCAATGCCTGACGCGCACTAAAGACAAAAGTCATGCTATCTACCAGACTCTCAATTTCACGTGCTTTCTCCTCTTTGCGCTGCTTCCTGGTACTCTTTCTACTCTCTGTCTGAGCATGTGCTGCATTTAGGGCTACAGCACCAATTAAAATAAACATAATGGTCTTCATAATAAATAGGTTTTGAGTACCTTGCAAAACTCACCTCACTATTATTGTTTTCGTAAAAATCCTCTTCAACATCCTCACTTGCACTAACAACCTACTGGCTATCACCAAATTTTTACTCAACACCAAACTCTTTCGCTTTGCAAAGGCCTTGTTGTATTTTATATATAATCCAATCCTTACTAAAAGTACACTCCCCAATATTTGTGCCAAAGTTCTTACTGGCTATGATTATTTCTATAGAAAAACAGGATAGAATAGTGGTGAAAGATAGCATAAACCCTGCTTTTTTCTTATGTTGAAACCTCTAACAAAGCCCATCTTTTTAATTAATATCTTCTTCAAGGTCCTTGTTCATATCGGTAAGCTGAAGCTTATCACCAAATTATTTTTCAACATATTCCAAACTCTTTCGCACCATAAAGATCTCTTCTTAAACAGATGTTGTGAGATAGCCACATTTTTACAGACACTATATTGTATTTTCTAGTGAAAAGCCCCACCTTTGCGAGCAATTTGGCGATCAAATGAAAGCAACAAGCAGTAAAATATTACACTAATAAACTTACTATTAAAGAACGGATAAAATGAAGAAGTTACTTTTTCTCAGCTTTACAATGTTTGTAAGTGCCAGCCTGTTTTCTCAATCGTTTGACCCTTCAAAACTTCGTGTGGGAGGTGGTTTTTACTTCGCAACAGAGGTGAACAATATTGGCCTTAGCTTAAACGGCACATACGAAGTAGCTGAAAACTGTGAAGGTGCATTGGCCTTTACACACATTTTTAAAAATAACGGACTAAGGTGGAATGTGTTCGATATAGACGGGCATTATATTTTCCACGAGAGTGATGAAGAACTTAACTTTTATGGATTGGCGGGGCTCTCTTTTACCTTCTGGAAGCTACAAGCATCCGATACAGTTATCTCTGGAATTACGCACCCAGGCATATCGACTACAGGCTCTAATGTTGCTTTAAATATTGGGATAGGGGCAAATTACAGATTAGCAGACAACTTAAATCTTGCTCCCGAAGCGAGACTTAGTCTAACCAACGGCTCGTACATTAGAATTGGAGCTACCTTACAATACATGTTTTAGCCTGTCTGAAACATGTATAGAGAGCCTTGATCACACTTTTATTGCTATTTTCGTCAAAAGCCTATAGTACAAAGCCTCTGTCTGTAAACATTGCTCCTGCTTACAGGTCAATCCTCACTATTTCAGAGTAGTTGTTTCTGCCCAGAGTATTGTTGGCCTCCACCGCAATCCTTACATAATGTGTTCCAGCAGACAATCCTGTTATCTGGTCTGTAAATAGCATAGCCTCAATCTCAGCGGCATCCTTACCAGAGAGATCATTTTCGGCAGAGCTTTTCAGGTTATCAGTATTTTTATGAAGTATGGGAGAGACATGGGATATCAGCCTCGAGTGTTTAACCTCGCTAGTCCCATCTCCAACAGAGAGCTTATATGAGCCGGTTATGCTGTTTTCGGAAGTAGTAATAGTAATATCCGTAATTCTTACGTATGGATCTACCTCAAACGTCTCATTTACTTCATCTCTATCTCTAAGCGTTACCTTTTTCGTAACAGAGCCGTGAAACGGGCCGGCCTGCACGGTAACTTCATAGGTCCCTTCAAACAGCCGAGTATTTCTAAAAGTACCATCACTTTTAGCCCAGAAGTCGTAGGGTACGGGGTTTTCATACCCCTCCTGTATCAGGCGTATTTGTATGCCGTCGGGCTGCCTTGTCTGAATAGTGTTACCTGTTTTAATATCAACAATTTCACCTGTAAATATGGCAGCCGGCTCAGGATAGTTATCTATACTGCAAGAGAGGGTTACAGCAAAAAGGAGCAGTATCAGCGAATATTTTATCTTTTTCATACTTTTCTATTTTAAGTTATATCTGTTGTACTATCAGTGCCCATAGTTTTGTTCCAGCAGAGGATTTTTCTCGATCTCCCATTTTGGTATTTCCATGTAATAGTGTTTGGGCTCAAACGTTTTTTTAAACTTGTCGGAGGGCAATTTACGCTTTATAAAACTGTACTCTCCTGCATCTTTATTGTATGTAGGCCATATTGCAAAAGTTTCGGTATTGTTAAGCTCTTCGTGAAATGTTCTCCAGCGTTTAAGATCCCAGTAGCGGTTACCCTCCCCGTATAGCTCTATAGCGCGCTCCTTGCGTATATCCTCTTTACTTATTGTTGTAAGCTCCTGTATGCCGCCGCGTCTACGGATCTTATTTACATTTCTTAATGCTTCATCTGTCTCCCCCAACTCAAAGCAGGCCTCAGCGTAGTTAAGCAATATTTCTGCATATCGAATAACTTGCCAATCAACGTCTGATCCTTCATTAAAAGGCCTTTCGGGTTTGCGTTGCAGCCATTTGGCAAAGTAGAACCCTGTTGAGGTTGCTTCCGGCTGCCCTATCCCATCTTTCCCCAACGCCGGAATTTTGTTCCCATTTTCAATTATTTCCACATATATCTCAATTTTGCTACTACGCCACTCCCTCTCGGGATATAGTACATTATGCATAAAGCGGGGATCTTTGTTCTCAAATAGCCTGTTAGGGTCTGCAACTGTTATCGGGTCAGCCTCATCTTCGCTTAACTGTTTCCCTTCGTAACGTATCGACCCGTCCCTGTCGTCTACATATTCAAACTTTTCCACCATAGCGAGGGGCGGACACCTCCGGCTACTATAGCCCGAGCCTGCACGGAAACTAAAAGGTGTTGCTATTTCATCAAACTTATGCACCCTGTCAGGGAAGTTATATGACCTCACCAAAATACGTTCTTTATTTTTATTGCTTTCATCAAAGAACAGCTTTTCATAGTTTACGACTTTGTCTTCGTATTCATCCCCTTCATAATCATAAAGCTCATATTTACCACTATTTATAACCAGGAGCGCACTATTTTTAGCATCATTGTAGTACCCTTCCGCTTTTGCTGCCGGGATACCCAGCAATCCATCCATAAACATGCCCCCCTCATACAGATTAACACTGTATCTGGCTAGTGATGCAGCATAAAGCATAACTCTGGATTTAAAGGCCAGTGCTGTCCATTTATTTACCTTATAGAGAGATGTGTTGTCTGCAAGTTTTGCAACAGCTTTATCCAGATCATCAATGATCTGATCGAACACCTCTTCCTCTGTAGAACGGGCAATATACAGGTCTGTGGGATCATCTGTAAGCTCCTGCACATTGGTTATAATAGGAACTCCTCCATATCTTCTTGCTAATGCCATGTAGGTGTATGCCCTGAGCCAATAGACCTGCCCAAGTATGTCATCTTTTTCAGCTTCATCAGAGTAGGCAGTAGACTCCGGGAATTTTTCTATAAAGTTGTTTAAGTAGCGAATAGCTTTATACCCATCTCCCCACCAATGGTAGTAGCCGGGATCATATCCATTCTGATCCTGTGTACAGGTGACCATCTCATCTGTGTGAAGACTAAACCCTGCATGAGCCGCCGGCCAATTAAAATCCTCCATAGGGCATCTCCAGTAAAGCCTGGCCAAATGTGACTCTATCGCCTCTTTACTGCTAAACACATCCTCTTCAGTTATACGATCTACAGGGTCAATTGAGAAAAAATCTCTACAGGATATCGTCAGGAGAAGTACTATTCCAAGTATTACAGTATGTGCTATTATTTTTTTCATGTTTGACACCGATTTCTAAAATATTATATTAATACCAAAGCTGTAGTTAGCCATTAGCGGATACTTGTATCCATTGTCTGATCCACCTCCATCCAATGGTTTCTCAGGATCATTCAGCTCTTTAATATTGCTCCATGTATAAAGGTTAAGCCCGTTCGTAAATACTTTCACATGTTTGAGATTTACTGTGTCTGTCCACCCAGATGGCAGGGTGTAGCTAATCTCCAGATTTTTAAGCCGAAGGAATGTTACGTCATGCACCCAATACGGAGATGTCTTTTTATTTGGTTCGTATCCGAAGCCATCTCTGGAGATGGGGTATTTACCCGGCACCCATGGAGTGCTAAAGTCCAGCGGATCTTCGTGATGCCAGCGATCCAAAAACATCTCTGATGAGTTTCGTCCCCACGGGAGAGGCCCCTGCAGCTGTTCAGCATTTTTAATGTCATACCTTGATGCTCCCTGGAAAAATGCATTTACTGCTACTCCTTTCCACTCCACCCCCAAGGTAAAACTAAAAAATAGCTCCGGGTCACTGCCTCTTCCAATTGGGTGCATATCTTTCTCATCAATCATTCCATCCTCGTTCCAATCTACATATATTATATCACCCGGATACATCATATCGTGTCCATTATTGAGCTGGACTATTTGATAGTTTCTCAGCTCTTCTTCAGTCTGAAACTGCCCTGCATATCCATATCCCCACCGAATATTTTTCCACCGACCATTTTCCCGGTACACCCAGTTTGCATAAGAGTTTCCTGCAGGAGTTGCCTCCCTGTGCAGCCATTTGGCACGTGTAAATGACAGGACTCCTTTGGCATGGTACCTTACATCACCAACTGTATTGAAATGAGTTAGCTCAACTTCAAATCCTCTGCTAAGGTCGCTCTCCAGGTTTTCCATTGGCAAAGATGTGCCAAATGTTTCGGGTATCTGAACAGCCCTATTTGCGAGCAATCCCTCCCTTTTTCGCTGGAAGAGGTCAAACTGAGCACCCAGGAGTCCTCTCCATAACAATATATCCACACCTATATTGGCGGTAGTTGCAGTATACCATGTTATATCCGGGTTAATAAGCCCGCGGTACTCCGAGCCGGTTGTCCACTCGTCTCCGGAAAAGAGATAGCCTCCTGATGGGTAGTCATACCCTTCAATATATTGAAACCCTCCGGCAGCACTATGATCTCCCAGTACTCCATAGGAGGTTCTCAGTTTCAAATTGTCAAGATAGGGTATAGCATTTTTTATTAATGGTTCCTCACTAAGCCTCCAACCCAATGATACTGCCGGAAAGAACCCCCAGCGACTACCTTCTGCAAAGTTGGAAGACCCATCGTAACGAAAACTGAGCTCCATCAGGTACTTGGTGTTGAAGTCGTAGTTTACCCGTCCTACCAGTGCCCTGTTGGCAGGATCCATCCCTGCTCCAGGAACCTTTTCTCTGCCCCGTGCTTCCTGGTCTGTTGTGTTTCCAGACTCCAGTTGGTCCAGTAAGTCCAGAGCAAAGTACCTGCTAGCTTGAAACCAGTTTCCCCACCCCTTCCTCTGTTCAAATAGCAGAAGCCCGGTGAGGTTATGCAACCCAAAAGTGCTTTGATATTTAGCTGAAAGCTGTATGTGTGGGGTAACCCATTCATCAAAGATATGTGTTAGGCGGGTACTCCCCTGCGGCTTGACATAGCTGCCATCAGACTTGTACTCTTTATACCCTTTTCTCCAATGCTTCTCTGTTTTTATCCGCACATCATAAGCAAAAAGCCCTTTTAGTGAAAGCCCCTCCAGATAGGGAAGATTGTATGTCAGGGAGGCTGTTATCTCTGCCTGCTTGTTTGCTACATCCTTATATCCTGCAACATCAGGGTCAATCACTGCCAAGGGATTACGATCAGCCTCCCCGTCAAAGTATTTAGTTTCATCGAATGCTCCCATGTCGGGATCCCAGTAGTATACCGGCTCATAAGTTGGTTGCATCCATACCTGCTTAAAGAAGTCATAAGAGGTACTCCCATATGGGCTGCGTTTCTTGTCATATAGCCCGGAGAAGATCATTTGTACAGACAGATTATCCGAAACCATGGCGGTGATGTTTGACTTAATATTATACCGGTTATAGTAAAGATTATCTGTTTTAAACAGCCCCATATCGTACATGTGTCCAAATGATATAAAGTATTTAACTTTTTCTGTTCCGCCGGTAACATTTATAACGTTTTGTGTTTGCGGCGCCCACTTTTTTATTGTGAGGTCCCAGTAGTCGATGCTGGGTTTTAATGGATTGGATCCATCATACTCCAGGTAATCGGGGTATGGGATTGGATTCCCCGCAGCTAAAGCCGCTTCATTTTTTAGTATAAGGTTATCTATAGAGTTACCTATAGGCCTAGGAAACTCTGTCATCTTCTGTATGCTGTAGCTGGATGTAAAAGATATTTCAGTTTTCCCCTCATGCCCCTCTTTAGTTTCGACAAGGATAACGCCATTGGCTGCTTTTACCCCATACACTGCCGCCGATGCATCTTTTAGTACAGATATAGATGCTACTGTATTGGGGTCTATTTTATGAAAGTCGTCCCTCGGTACTCCATCAACAATTACCAGAGGTGTCCCCCACCCTCGAATGTCCATATAGCTGTCATAGCTTCCAGGCTCACCACTTCTCTGCATAACCCGTAGCCCGGGTAGTTTACCCACCATGGAGGTTCTTAAATCCGTAGTGGTAATTGATGACAGGTCTTCCGACTGAACTGATGAAACTGAACCTGTCAACGATGCTTTTTTTATGGTGCCAAATCCCACGGTTACAATCTCATCCAGGCCAATCACTTCTCTTTCCATTACCACATTAAGCACTGTCCTACTATCAACAGGTATCTCCTGTGCTTTCATTCCGAGAAATGAAAATATAAGAACTTCATCATTGCTGGGGACTGTGATGCTAAAGTTTCCGTTAGCATCAGAAATAGTGCCTATTGTGGTTCCTTTTACCACAATGGATACACCAGAGAGAGGTTCATTGTCCCACCCGCGTACAGCTCCTGTAGTTTTCAGTGGTTGCCAACCAGATAAAAGAGAAGGGGGAGTTTTTAGCGCTATTTGCCGTTCACAGGTGCTGAGTGTAAGAGCCTTGCTCCTCTTCTCTTTGGCGAAAACAGGTTTGTTGCCCTCTTCAGAATGTTGCTCAGCACATAGAGGGGTGTTGTGTTTGAAAGATAGGTCCGACACAAGTGCCCGTGCATTGCTGCCTGCGGCTGTTGGATATGCTACTGCAAACAGCATGATTAATGCCAGGCACAGGGTGCGGTACAGCCTGCTGAAACAATCCGGATCGGAGAAGTTAGAAAATCTGTTTTTTTTCATAGGTTTCAATGTGTTTAGTCCCAGTTCAGCAGCTTTAGAGCGTAGCAACGCTACTGCCCCGCCCAGAGGTTTTGTAATTCAGCAAAGTTTAGCAATACGGAGTTAAGTTCCGTTCCTGCTTTACTGTATTAAGTCAACTCTTGCGGCAAGTATTAAGCCTTGAAGACTTTGTAAAGATTATGCTTTTATTATTGCTTTCGAGAAAAACCTCTTAGCAAGCTCTCGCTTACATCAGTAATTTGCGGTTCCTCATCGAATTTTTCCTCAACCTGAACCAAAGTGCCTCAGGCTGGGGATGGACAAATTTAAGAAAAAAGAGTGGAAATAGGAAGGGTCTAGGTATTGTATTTTTTACATGCTTCATAACATGAGTCTACCATCTGATATTTCTGATCACTACTTAAAAAAGAGGGGTGAATAAAAGTACTCCTGTAATTTTGCGATTTTAACTGCATCTGTGACATAAAAACAGTCTGATATAAAAGACTATTAACCTTCGCATGGCTATGTTTTTATTACTGTTTTAGAGAAAATCTTCATTTACGTTAGCAGGCTGCGGTTTTTCATCGGTTTTTTCTTCAATCTAGCCCAAAATATTGCACTTTGTAAAGCTCTCAAATATTTACTACTTTAGTTCCGCGTGCCCTACCAGGCTTTTTTGCTTGTGATTATAAGATATAAAATATGAAAAATATAGATTGGAATAATTTGGGATTCGGCTATATGGACACCCGGTTTAATGTGCGTTGTGTTTATAGTAACGGTAAATGGGGAGAGCTGCAAGACAGCAGTTCAGAGAGTATTGACATGCATATCTCTGCCACATCATTGCATTACGGGCAGGAGGCATTTGAGGGACTTAAGGCGTATTGCGGCAAAGATGGGAAGATTCGTGTTTTCAGGATGGATGAGAATGCCCGA
Organism: Tubiluchus corallicola; assembly: GCA_030141605.1. Classification (NCBI taxonomy): domain Eukaryota; kingdom Metazoa; phylum Priapulida; class Priapulimorpha; order Priapulimorphida; family Tubiluchidae; genus Tubiluchus; species Tubiluchus corallicola. Next base: position 22,549 of record JAQGDQ010000334.1, on the reverse strand, counting down.
AGGATGCGTTATACGGCAGAGGGCATTATGATGCCTGGTGTTCCCATAGAGCTTTTTGAGGATGCTGTAAGGAGGGTTGTCAGGTTGAATAAAGAGTATGTTCCTCCCTATGGCTCCGGTGCCGCGCTGTATATTCGCCCACTGCAAATAGGAACCGGTCCGGAAATAGGGGTAAAGCCGTCCAGTGAATATCTGTTTATAGTTTTTGTTACGCCTGTAGGTCCGTACTTTAAAGATGGATTCAGCCCTACAGACTTAGTTATTTACAGGGAATATGACCGTGCGGCTCCTATGGGTACAGGCTCATATAAGGTTGGGGGCAACTATGCGGCAAGCATGGCTGCCGGTATACGTGCCAGCCGGGAAGGCTACTCTGCTGTTCTGTATCTTGATGCTAAAGAGAAGCGATATATAGATGAGTGTGGCCCGGCAAATTTTTTTGGAATAAAAGGGAACAGCTATGTAACACCCAAATCAGGGTCTATTCTCAGGTCTATTACGAATAAAAGCCTAAGGCAACTGGCCGCTGACATGGGTATGGAGGTTGAAGAGCGCAAAGTTAAGGTAGAAGAACTTGCGGAATTTGATGAAGTTGGAGCTTGTGGCACCGCTGCTGCTATTTCTCCTATAAAGCGCATCTATGATGCAGACATGGATATTGGGTATGACTATAGCCCTGCCCCGGGAGCTGTAAGCTTAAAGCTGTATGAGAAATTACTGGGCATACAATATGGCACGGAGCCCGACACTTACGGATGGACAGAAGTGATAGAATAAGAGTGCCTGGCTTGTGTTGTAAATTTTGAGCCCCTTTACTTGAAGATTCATATAAACAGGCCTTTTCTGCTGACTAAAGGCGGCACTCTCCATTTTGAATTTCGTCCCAGTCGGGAGAGAAGTTCGGGCTGTTTAAAGAGTAATAAAACGTCCCTTCAAGGTCGACACCCACCAATGAGCAATAGTCTGTAAGCAAGGGGTTGTACCTGATCTCTATAGAACCTTCAATTTCCCCCAAGCTGTCTAGTCCATCAAGAGATACCAGCCCTTCACAGTTAATTATCTCAACATCTTTTAGGGTAGATATACTATTAAGCCCCAAAAGGTTTCTTAGCTTTATATTGTCATCAATAGAAAAAAGCTTACCTATCTGTGTCAGGCTCTCCAACCCCTGCATTGAGGTCAGTTCATTACAAAAGGTTATTTTCATATTTCCATTCACCCTTTGAAGGGAGTTTAGCCCCAGGGAGGAGAGGGACAACTCTTGTAGTATAATATTTCCGCTAACAGAATCCAGATTATTCAACCCCTTCAGGGTCTCAAGCGCTTCACATTTTTCTATGTTCACGTATCCCGAAATATAACTTATCCCCTCTAACCCTTCCAGGGATTCAATTTGTGAACAGTTGGCTATATGCATAAAGGAGACAGAATCCTTTAAGGAGCTAAGCCCTTGCAGATCCACAACCTTATTAACATCCGCCAGCCAAATACCTCCTTTGATACTATTCAAGCTGGTAAATCCCTGCATATCTGAAAGGTTCTCATTTGTGTAGATATAGAAGTTCCCTGTTATAGTATCCAGCGCTGAAAGACCATCAAAGTTCAACAGGCCGTCATTCCCCGAAACAGAAAAGTCGCCCGATATTTTCTGCAGAGCAGATAACCCCGTAAATGACTTTAATGCAGTATTTTTCGATACAGACAAGCTGCCACCCATTTTTTCAAGTGCTGAAAGCCCCTCCAGTGAGAGCAGCTTAGGATTGTTACTCACTTGAAGCTTCCCATTGATACTGCTAATCCTCTCAAACCCGGTAAGCGAGGTTATTTCCGGGTTCTCTTCGATCAAAATATTTGTTCCGATAGAGGTAAGATTTGGAAGACCGGATATTGATGTAATATTACTACACTTTACAACCTCAAATGCTCTCCCTACATCCTGAAGATTATCCAGAAAGCTGAAATCTAGTACATCAAGCTCCTGAAGAGTAACTGTACCAGTAACCTCCTCTATTTTGTTAAGTTTATGCAGATCGGCACCCTCTTCGCTGGTGTAGATAAGCAGCGACCCTGTAATTTTATGGTACTCCCCATTTGCAATGATATCCAGTATTTCGAAATCATCTTCATCTCTTATTATTACACTTCCGTAATACTCCCCCTCTTCCGGGATATAAATAGTCGGGCAGTCCTTGTTACATGAAAATAACAGGGAAGTGAGTACCATTATCAACAGGGCCTTTAGGTTATTGCTCTTTTTCATTAACAAGCATCTACCGTTTAAGAATTTTACATTGTGCTTTAACAAATTATCCCAAAGAAACGCATTTTTTATTTTATGTTTCAAGATTGCTTTATTTCCAAGGGCACTATCTTTCCGCATTCCGGTGGCTGTATTATTGCGATAGTTCTAACATTTTCATTATTGGCACCCTGGATTTTTCAATGACGTCGTTGTCCAGTACAATTTCTGGTGCTTCATATTTCATACATGTGTAAAGTTTTTTCAGGGTATTTAGCTTCATGTAGTAACAATCATTGCACCCACATGTGGAATCTATGGAAGGTGCAGGTATAAACTCCTTACCGGGACACACCTTTTTCATCTGGTAGAGAATCCCACTTTCTGTTGCTACGATAAACTTCTCAGAGCTGCTTTTTTCTACATATTTGAGCAGCGCCATAGTTGACCCAATAAATTTTGCGATCATCAGCACAGGCCTGCTACACTCCGGATGTGCTATAAACTCGGCATCAGGGTGCTTCTCCATCAGCGCAATAATTTTTTCCAGAGAATATTGTTCATGTACTATGCAGGTACCATCCCACAAAACCATATTTCGCCCTGTTATTGAATTGATATAATTACCCAAATTTTTATCCGGTGCAAATATCAGTTTTTCATTTTTTGGAAATGACTCAACGATTTTTATTGCATTTGATGATGTAACAATTACATCTGAAAGTGTTTTGATATCAGCAAGGCAGTTTATATATGATATAACCTTATGTCCGGGGTACTTCCTCAGAAACTTTTCAAAACCTTCTCTTTGCGCCGACTCTGCCAGAGAACAACCCGCCTTTATATCGGGGACAATAACTTTTTTATCAGGATTGAGAATTTTTGCCGTTTCACCCATAAAGCAGACCCCTATAAAGACAATTATATCAGCATCTGTCTCTTGTGCTTTGCGAGCCAATGCCAGCGAATCTCCCAGATAGTCGGATATGTCCTGAAGCTCAGGAGTGATATAGAAGTGCCCCAGTATAACAGCATTTTTTTCTTTTTTCAGGTGTTTTATCTTTTCTACCAAGTCAACACACGACCCATTTCCTTCCTCAATGAATCCTTTTTCTTCCAGCATTTTTTGTATTAGCTTTTCCTCCATCCAACCTCTGTTAAATTATGGTTTGAGATCTCTGCAAAGCTCATCTTTTTATCAATAATTTTCGTCAAAGCCCCTTCAAAATTCCCATTTACATCAGTAAGTTACGGCTCTTTCCTGGTCATTCCTCATCCTGAACCAAACTCTTCTGCCTTGCAAAGATACCGGATTAAGACTTCTGCAAAGCTACTTTTTTATCAGTATATTTTTTCAAAGCCTCCATTTGCGCCGGCAAGCGGCAGGTTCTCTTCCTGACTTTCCCGTCTGTTCCTAAGAGTGTTTCTTTTTCTCTATCAAAAGACCGGAAATAAGTACTCCGGCTATAGTTGACAGGAGACAAAGATAAAAGAGTTTTTTAAAAGTGGTAAGGACTATACAGGGATATTCAGAAGGCTTGGTTTCCCAAAGGAAAATCGAGCGTTAGTATATTGAAAAATAGATTCTGTTCAGACATAGGCGTTTATTTTATTCCCCCATAACCTAATTCTCTTTTGGCATTCGTTTTTAGGTAAACCCAATTTCGGATTTACCACACGACATAATTCATTCAGTTTACTAACTGCTGTTTCCCCTGTTAATAAGGACTTGTCAACTAGCCTATCAAACACCCACAGATGACCATGGACCTCTAAATCATTTGCTTTTGCAAATTTCCTAAGTATATTATCACTCGTTATAAGGGCTGCATTGTCTTTTTGTGCCTGATAAAAGGCTGAACAGTCCTGCTCTGAAAGGTTGGGCTTTTTTTCCCTTATCGTTAGGATCTTTATTAAATCTTCATCTGTAATAATCTATCGTCAACAATGAGTTTTCCAGTTTTAATGTATGGGAATAAGGCTTCTTTCTGCTTATCAAATAATTCATCAAGAATTATTGCCGTGGAATGAAATTCAAATTCGAGTTGAAAAAAAGTATGGTAGAATCTGTAGATCTACCAAGTCAATAAGCATGCTTGCATCAAAAACAGTTACAAGCTTGATCTCTTGCCTCTTTTGTATCAAGACAAAAGAATATAATGGGAAAACTTCCCTTTGAATAACTTTATGAGCATCCGGCTATACTCCTACTTCTTCAAGGGCAGCTTTCCGCTCCCCTTTTCATTATGGAACAGATAAAAACATCCCCTTAAAACTTTTTAAGAGGATGCCTTATAGGTAGATTATGTCTCTTCTACTATATGAATAAAGGGCTTGTCAAGCAACAGCCTGTCCTATAAGTATTGCTGCCACCAAGGCCAGGATAGCATATAGCTCAGGAAATACGGCCAGAATAAGTGACTTTCCAAAAACATCGTACCCCGCTCCTATTCCTGATATGCCATTAGCGCATACCTGCCCCTGCCGGATTGCCGATAGCAGCCCAACCAGCCCGAGAGCCAGCCCCGCTCCAAACACAGCTGCTGCCTGGGTCCAATCCATTGAGGTGCTTAGCAGTCCTGCCAGCATAAAATACCCGATAAATCCATATAACCCCTGTGATCCGGGGAGAGCGCTAAGAGTCAGATAGCTTCCAAACGCCGCATCATTTTTCTTCATCGCTCCGATTGCAGCATTCCCTCCCATAGAGCAACCAAATGCACTTCCAATGCCGGTTAGGGCAACCATGATTCCGATTCCAATGTACGCCAAAATAATAGGTTCCATAAAATTAATTTTTAATGTTATTTTTAAGTCTATTTCTAAAGGGGTTATAAGAGATTCCTCCACCTTCAAAGCCTGCATTTTTGTAAAACTCCACAAATGTCAGCCTCAAGGGGTGCACCATTGATCCAAGCCCCGACATGAATATGTTGATAGCATGTCCCAGTATGAGGACAACCGTCATTCCAAAATACATAATGATTACAGTAAAAAAAGATGCTCCGGGATTAACAATCTTTGTTGCAAGGTCGTTGAAAACAAGCCCCAGTATTGCACTTGCCAGCCCAAGAGCAAAGAGCCGGACATAAGAGAGCAGATCCCCCACCCCGCCAACTATCGTGTTATAGGAGTCCCACAAGCCTGCTCCAAAGTTTATAAGCAGACTCTTGCCGGGTGTATTGTAAAAAAGAATCCCTCCAGCACATATCCCTGCAACTATAAGGTACGGGGTGTTTGTAAAAGGGAGAGAGCTTACAGATGCCAGGTAGTAGTTAAGTCCGGATAATATTATAGCGAAAGCCCAGCATAATGTTGATATTGCATGCTTTATCCCAAACTGTTTTGTCAGCTTTGCAGCTCTCAGAAACATTCCAAATAGAATTTGTGTAAGGCCTAGTCCCAGGGATGCTTTGAACATGATATCCTGTACAGACACCCCTTTTGCCTCCATCAGCTGAAAGAGGTTTTTGTACAGAGGCAGCTCCGTTCTATAAAGATCAATTCCAAAGAATGTACCTCCAAGCAGTCCGAAGAGTATAGTCGATGCCCCCAATAGTTGAATCAAAGACAGCAGAGATGCGTGCTTTTTTGGCATCTTAAACTTACAATAAGAGGCTACTGCAACAAACAGCAACCCATATCCTGCATCGCTGAAGCAGAACCCAAAGAAGAGCAGGTAGAACGGCGCAAGAAAAGGGGTAAGATCCAGCTCCCTGTAGTTCGGAAGAGAGTAGAGCTTGCCTATTGGCTCAAACAACCGCGTAAACCTACTGTTTTTTAATAAAACAGGAACAGGCTCGGATATTGTTGGATCAGCAGCTTCAAAAAAGACCGGTTGCTTTTTAAGAAAGCGCTTAAGCGACTCTTCTTTGCTTACAGGTATAAACCCTTCAAGAGTGATTACTTTATTTTCAGCAGCTTTACCGGAGCTGAGAATAGTTTTTTCCCAGTCAAGATCCTGCATTATTTCCAGCCTGGTTTTTTCCAGTAGAGGCAGGTAATTTACCGCTATCTTATCGTATGCAGCTTCAATATGTGCTTTGTCCTCCTCCGCCTTGTTTAATCCTGCTTTTATTTTCTCCATAGAGCAGTCGGGCAGCTTTACCGGATCGGCCTCAATATCTGCCGTTACTTTTTCGGGTGTTATGGTAACGAAGAATATGCCAGACCCCTGACGGGAAATCTCGAAGGCGTTATACTTTTTTATCCACTCGGGCTTCCACTCTTTCATGTGGCAAACGAAAAACCCTGTTTCCCATCCCGCATCATGAAGGCGCTCAAGCGACTCCCACGCAAAACTCCCCCATGGCTTCAGCCTGGCTCTGTTTTTATTCAGTAGCTGTACTGTTTGCTCGTTCTCTTCGTATTCATGCCTCAGTGCTTCCAGCACCTGCAACATTTTTAATCCATCCTGCTCTTCATCAGCAGTTGCCTCCAGCCCTTCAATATGTCGCTTGGTTAGAAAATGGATAGCCTCATTCAGCCGATTTAGCGTTACCATCTTTTCCTTTAATATCCCCTCTTCAGTATCGAGCTCCTTTTTCTCTTCCACGTGGAGCGCCCCATGTTCACGCAAATCGGCAAGAAACTTTTTGTACTCCTTGTGGTACAGGAGAAATGTGTACTTCCTCATTTTTACAATCATAGTACCACCTCCTCTTCCTGCTGGCGTGACTTTACAATTTTCTGTGCCGACTTAGAGAGGTTTTCCTCATCTTCGAGAAAGCGCTTGATCTTCAAAATAGCGTCTTCATATCCCGGTATTTGGACTTTTTCAAACAGATTTACTTTCTGCGTGGTTTTTTTGCGGGCGTAGTCGAGCAGCTCCATCTCCCTATTATAAAACTCACGCTCAATACCTATCCTGGCAAGCTCTTTTATAATCTTGATACCATCGAGAAACCACTTGGGCTTATTAAACACACTGAACTCTTTCAGTTCGAAATCGACATCTTCAAAAGTGGGGGTAGCTACTCCCGCAATTTTTTTCTTTGACATTTTTACATCTTTAACCACTACAAGAGAGGTGTCAAACTCATCCCACAGGGCGACCATCATGCTGTATTGGCTTATTGTTTTTTCCAATAGCGCTTCGAGACGCTTTGTCTCTTCTTTAGCCCTTTTCACTTCGACTCTCAGTGCCGACTCTTTATTTTTTATTGTAGGCAGCGCCCTTATTCTTATCTTGAGCTGCTTGTCCAATCCCTGCAGTGAGATCTTATTGTATTGAAATTTAACAGCCATAAGCTTTTAGTTGTCGCTCCAATATTTTTCGGTTAACTCCTGTTTTATGCCTACCTCTTCACGTTTAAAATGATTGCTAAACAATTTCCAGCCAATATCCAGCATTTCGTCGGTTTCAATGTTCACATCAATGGCCAGTAACTTGTTGGAGTACTCTTTTGCAAATGTCAGCGTTCGTTCATCATACTCCGTCAGGTCGAATCCATTTTCCAGTTTAGTTTTTGCATTGGCTGCATCTGCAAACAGCCTTATAGATGCGTTCATAACCTGCGGATGATCTTCGCGTGTCTTTTCCCCTATAACGAGTTGCTTTAGCCGGGACAGAGACCGGAATGGATCTACAACGACTTTCCCTATGTCGCTATCACGACGCAAGAAAAGCTGCCCTTCTGTTATATATCCGGTATTGTCGGGTATTGCATGTGTAATATCTCCTCCCGAGATGGTTGTCACTGCAATAATTGTTATTGATCCGCCGGAAGGAAGCTGCACCGCTTTTTCATATATTTTTGCCAGGTCAGAATATAAAGACCCCGGCATTGAATCTTTAGATGGTATTTGGTCCATTCTGTTGGACACAATGGAGAGCGCGTCTGCATAAAGCGTCATATCTGTAAGGAGTACCAGCACGCTTTGATTCTTTTCAACAGCAAAGTATTCCGCAGAAGTCAACGCCATATCGGGTATAAGAAGGCGCTCTACCGGAGGATCCTCCGTTGTATTTACAAACGACACTATACGGTCGAGCGCTCCTGCATTATCAAATACGTTTTTAAAAAACAGGTAATCATCATTAGTAAGTCCCATCCCTCCAAGAATGATTTTATCTGTTTTGGCTCGCAACGCTACCATCGACATAACCTGATTAAACGGCTGGTCGGGATCGGCAAAGAATGGTATTTTTTGTCCTGACACAAGGGTGTTGTTCAGGTCAATACCTGCTATACCTGTTGCTATCAGCTCAGAAGGCTGTTTTCGGCGCACAGGATTTACCGAAGGGCCACCTATCTCCCTCTCCTCCCCCTCTACAGCAGGCCCACCGTCTATAGGGTTGCCAAATGCGTTAAAGAACCGTCCTGAAAGCTGGTCGCTCACCTTCATAGATGGTGATTTCCCGAGAAATACAACTTCTGCATTGGTGGGTATGCCTTCTGTCCCTCCAAATACTTGTAAAGTAACTTCACCACCCATGATTTTCACCACCTGTGCCAGACGCCCGTTTATCTCGGCCAGTTCGTCATAACCCACACCAGAGGCACTTAACGTACAGGTTGCCTTGGTGATCTTAGAAATCTTAGTATATATTTTCTGAAAAGCTTTTGTTGCCATTATGCCACTTCCCTTTCTTTTATCATATTGTTCAATTCCTTTTCGTGCTTTTTAAATTTTTCCGAGTTAAACTCCGAATAGTTCATCTGACGAAACTGGTTGATGATGCGTTTGAAATAACTACTAACCTCGTTAAAATTATCAAATGTGAAGCTTGTTGTGCACACTTTCATTACATTATTAAGCATGTATGTTTGTCGCTCAATTGGTGTTAGCATATCTACTTTGTCAAACGCATCCTGCTGCAAAATGACAAAATCAATCACTTCAGATTTCCAAAACCTTACATGGTAATCTACGGGAACACCATCATCCCCAAGTATATTTATCTGTTCTGCAACTTCAGCGCCTCTCTGCAAGGTCGCTTTTGCCTCGTTTACACTATCTATCCACTTACTGTCTATTTTTTCTTTTATATAGTCCTGAAACTCGGGGTACTCCAGATATTTTGAATACGAATCTATAGGATTTATTGCGGGGTAACGCTTACCATCAGCGCGGCTTTGCTGCAAGGCGTAGAAACAGCGCGCAGCTTTTTTTGTGGACTCTGTTACAGGCTCTTTCAGATTTCCTCCTGCTGGGGATACTGTGCCTACAAACGTAACAGACCCTGTCTCGTTGTTATTGAGGTATACAAAGCCTGCCCTCGCATAGAAATTTGCAATAATAGCAGACAGATCCATTGGAAAAGCATCTTGCCCGGGGAGCTCCTCCAGTCGGTTGGACATCTCCCTCAGAGCTTGTGCCCATCGAGAGGTGGAGTCTGCCATAAGCAACACTCTCAATCCCATAGAACGGTAATATTCGGCCAGTGTCATCGCAGTATACACTGATGCCTCCCGCGCTGCAACCGGCATGTTTGATGTATTTGCTATTATGGTGGTACGCTCTATCAACTTTCTGCCTGTATGCGGATCTTCCAACTCCGGAAACTCCGCAAATATCTCAACAACTTCGTTTGCTCTTTCCCCACAAGCTGCAATAATTACAATATCAGCTTCCGCCTGCTTGGATATAGCGTGTTGAAGTACTGTTTTACCTGTTCCGAACGGACCGGGGATAAACCCTGTACCTCCTTCTACAATGGGGCTTATTGTATCAATTATCCTAACTCCTGTTTCAAGCAGCCTGAATGGGCGAGGCTTCTCACGGTAGGCTTTAATAGCTTTTTTAACCGGCCATTTTTGCACCATGGTAACTTCGTGCTCTTTTTTGTCACCGTCTACCAGTATTGCCACAACTTTATTGATGTTGTACTGCCCCTCCTCCACAATTGATTTTACGGTAAAAGTCCCTTCCATCACAAATGGCACCATAATTTTGTGCGGCTGGCTATTTTCATCAACCTCCCCAAGCCATGATGCTGCTTCAACTTTATCGCCAACATTTGCTATCGGCTTAAAGCTCCACAGCTTATCTTTTGAAAGGGGATAGGTGTACTCTCCCCTTTTCAGAAAAACACCATCCATCTTGTCAAGATCATTTTGAAGCCCATCGTAATTTCTGGACAGAATCCCCGGACCAAGTGTTACCTCCAGCATGCGCCCGGTGAACTTTACTTCATCTCCGATTTTCAAGCCCCTGGTACTTTCAAACACCTGAACATAAGCGTCAACACCTATAACTTTTATTACTTCTGCCATCAGTCCTGTCCCCCTTGTCTCCAGATAGCATATCTCATTCTGAGCAACAGGACCGTCAGCCCCAACAATAACAAGGTTGGCAATTATTCCTTTTACTTTACCCGTGGTAGACATGTGTGTTTATTGTTAAGCTTTTATATGTTTAAACTTCTAACTTATAGTCTGGTTATCTTTTATCTATGCAACTTGTAATCATCCGGAAATTCAAACGCCCCTTGCAAGCGCGCAGCAAGCTCCCTGAACACCTTACTTCCTGTTTCCTCGCTCAGATTTATCCACCTTTCAATAATGTCGAGCTGCAAAAGGTATGCAAATACTTTTTCAATTGTAAAATAGTTGAAAAAAGCGTTATCCTCAATCCACTTCCATTTGAGCATGTCCACTCTCCTCTCCCTTTCCAAAAGGTTCGACTCCTCTGCAATTCTCAATACATCTTCAAGAAGTGGAAATATCGCCGATATGCCAAAATCTTTTGAGTTGCTACCCCTTATCTCCATCGCAACTTCATTGTTCCCCACTATTGCACTCTCCAGAGGTATATCATGGTTTTTACAGTTAATAGCGGTAAGTATATTTGTTATTCCCAGGTTAAACTCAAACCATGAAGAGATAAACTTATTGTTGCACTTTAGAGAATCATCGTTATACAGAGATGTCAGTTGGTCTTCCCACGACATCTCCGCAAAAATCGGCTTATCCTCCAGGTACGCAGGTATAAACTTTTTGAAATAGCTAGGCATTTTTTCACTTTGGGGCTCTTCAACCTCTTTAGCAAGCTGAACTATCTCTACAAAATCATCATGCTTAATGGTTCCACGGCTGTCCAAAGCAGCCTCAGTATCTTTTAGAAACAGGAGAAGATTACTATTATCAAACCTCCTATAAAACAGATCAATAAAGGCAAAATCCCCTTGGGACAGCTCTTTTTGGAGCTCTTCCTTAAAGCTCTCTAAGCTGTAGCTGAGCTTATTGTCATCTATTCGGATTTCCGGCAACCCGGCAACCAAACAATGGTAATGTTTCATCCGTAATATTTGTTTAGGCTGTCAGTAAAAAAAAGGACCTGATAAGTAATGCATCAGCTTACCCATTTAATTAATATTATTCAAAAAGCAGCTCTACAACTTTAGGACGTAAAAACTCTCTGAAAAAATTAATAAAGTCCTCGTCCGTGAAACTTACTTTATAGCTGCCATCAACCGGAACTATATGAAACCCGACTTTTATATTATTGACAGACTCTATCTTAAAGCCTTTGTCCAAAACGCCCCTGGCAGCACCAGCAAAATAGTCTGATATGCTTTTTTCGTCTTTGGCTGGTACAATAATGCTCATGTCAAGCTCTTCATTGTTTTTAGCCGCCCAGTTCTTTACAGCCACTTCAATGGTTTTTTGTACAAAGGCTACATCATTCATCGCAGCAGAAATATTACCCCTGGTAATCTCCCCATTAATAATTTGTGTTATCTCCTGCTTTAATGCGTCAATGGCCTGAAGAGAGGCCAGCTTAATTTCCGAGCGTGTGTTCTCCTCCATCTCCTCCGCACTCTTCTCAGCACCAGACACTATCTGCTTGGCCTGCTTCTGCGCATCAGCAATTATTTTCTCTGCGGTACCTTTAGCCTCAGCAACAATTTTATCAGCCTCCTCACTTCCTTTGGAGACACCCTCCTGATATATTTTATCGGTCAACTCCTGAAGTCTGTTACTCATAATCCAGATATTATTAAAGTTGTTAAAATAACTTTTACAGGTAAAACTATAAGCAAGATTATACAAATATTGTGTTCGCTAAGTTTGGTAGCACTACAAGACTTTGCACAACTTATCTTCTTATTAACACTTTCGTCAAAATCCTAATTTATATCATTAAAACTGTGGCTTATCACCGGATTTTTTTCAGACTGAGTCAAATCTCCTTCGCTTTGCAAAGCCTCACCACGTTAATACCTCAAATATATAAATTTTTCTTAATTTATCTAATAATTTTATTTACTACTTGATGTGCTCTCCTTTTTGCCACACAGCTTCCTGTAGTGACTGGCGTGCTTGCGTTAAAGGTTCTTCCCCCTATTGAATTTCAGTACTGTCTCTTTTACACGCTCTTCCCCGGATCCTATGTGCTACTTGTCAGCTTAGGAGCTCTCTCAAACGGCTTAGACCTGTCAAAAATGTAGCGCATTGTGTAGTGTGTTTTTGCGTGCTCTCCTCCCACAGATTTGTATATAGATACCATTTTGGGATTGAAATCACCCACCCACGAGAGCTCCACCTCCCTATACCATGGTTTACGCTTCATTACCTTGTCCATATGCCAAAATATTGCCGACTCAAGGCCTGTTCCCTGAAACTTTGGCACAACCCCCATGATAAGAATACGTGCACGGGTCATTGTCTTCCTTTTTTTATAATAGAAAAACTTTGCGATGTTCCACAGGTTTATTTTACCGCCCAGCCTCTTCAGTATCTGGTTCCAGTCAGGTATCATACCGAAAAAGGCAACTGGCTTATCTTTGTGATAAGCAAACCATACAAACTCTTCATCTGCTATGAGCTTAGCCACTTTCACCATATTTTTTACATCGTCCATATCAAAAGATTGAAAATTGTCGTGGCTTGCCCAGGCTCCCTCATACACTATTTTAAAATCGTGTATGTATTTTTCATTAAACCTCGCATGCTCAAACCTGTAATTGGGCTTTTGAGCAACCCACTCCGCAATTTTCCAGAAACGCTCCGGGAAGGGCTTACTCATATCCAGATGGTAGCTGTACTGCTCAAAATACACTTCAAACCCGTACTGCCTAAATAGCTTCAGGTAGTACGGTTTATTGTATGGCATACCAAACCCCTGTTGCATAAAACCATCTACCAGTAAGCCCCAGTTAATAAGGTTTTCTCCAAAATTAACAGGACCGTCAATGGCCTCCATCCCCTGCTCCTGCATCCACTCTCTTGCTGTATCGAACAGCGCACGCGATGCCTTTTCACTATTTACACACTCAAAATAGCCTATACCTCCAGTGGGTTGTTTATAAGTATACGCCTTACTGCCATTTATAAATGCAGCGATACGGCCAAGCAGCTCTCCATTGTCATCTTTCAGTATCCAGCAGGCGCTGTTGCTGCTTTTATAAGAAAAGCTTTTCTTAAGATTAAAAATATTATCAATAAGCAGTTCCGGTACAGGGACCCAGCAAGGATCACCATCGTATATTTTCCGTGCAACCTTATGGAACTCTTTCTTAGTTGCCTTATCCTTTACTGCGAGTACTTGCATACTAGAAAGTTAAGAGAAGGTGTAAAGTTAAATATAAAAAGAGAACCCTCAGGCCTAATATCAGAGGTTTTTTTAGAAGGGTGGAAGACCGGACTTGAACCGGCGACCCCTGGAACCACAATCCAGTGCTCTAACCAACTGAGCTACATCCACCATTTTTGCTGTTACCTCCGCAAATATAGATAATGTTTTTCAAATGAAGCAAATGTTTATTATCAGATACACTTGTGCCACGAACTCTTTGCAAAACTTACCCTTATTTAGCCAATGTGAGATTTTTGCAAAACTCGTCTCCACTACTTAACACTTTAGTGAAAACCCTTTTCAAAATAGCTTACACTGATGAAGTTGCAACTCCCTTTCAGACCAAGACAAAATATCTCACTTTACAATAGGCTTGTAGTAATAATTTGGCTGCAAAGCCATTATTCCTACTTTTGAGCTCTCATACACTATCTTTAAACAATATGCAAAAGAGAAGGCCTGTTGTCTATACCGCTGTTATTCTGGCCATGATGTTCTGGTCATTCTCTTTTGTGTGGGTTAAGATAGCCTATCTAGCTTATGGCCCTCTCACAACAATATTTTTCAGACTGATTATAGCTTCAGTACTAATGATTGCCTTTGCCAAGCTAAGTGGGAAGCTGGTGATACCTCCCAAAAAAGATATTGGCAGACTCCTTCTGTTATCACTGTTCGAGCCCTTTCTCTATTTTATGGGAGAGAGCTACGGGCTTATGTACGTATCCAGCACTATTGGTGCCGTAATAATAGCTACAATACCCCTGTTTTCTCCATTTGCCGCCTCCCGTTTTCATAACGAAAAGCTTTCACTACGAAGTGCTCTGGGAATAGTATTGTCGTTCCTGGGGGTAATAATCGTAATTTTTGACTCTTCATTCAGCCTGCAGGCCCCTCCTCTGGGAATAGCATTGATGTTTTTGGCTGTTGCCGCCGCTATAGGATATGCAGTTGTTTTAAAAGGACTTACAGAAAGATATAGCGATACAGCAATAATAACGTACCAGAGTTTCCTGGGAATATTTTATTTCCTGCCGTTATGGCTGGTATTTGAGATGGGTAGCTTCATAAACACTCCATTTCACAAAGATGCCTTTGTAGCAATAGTAAAACTTGCAATTTTTGCATCATGCTTCGCATTTATCCTGTTTACCTACAGTGTGCGCAACATGGGGGTCAACAACTCCAATATGTTTGTGAATATAATTCCGGTATTCACCGCCATTTTTGCATGGTTCATAATTGATGAGCCGCTCTCTTTAAGAAAATTTGCAGGAATTATTATCGTTATATCCGGGCTATTCTTTTCCAGGCTCATACCCAGGAAAAAACGTGCAAAGACAGTAAAGGGAACGAACTAAAGCCCTTTTGGCATATCCTTTTAGGCAGGCTACAGGAACAGCTCACACCACTCATTAAACTTGTCAATATTCTTTTGTCCGAATTTTGCAATAGAGCTGAGTACCTCCTTTACACTTTTCTCTTTGCTTAGATCACCATCTTTAGAAAAGAAAGTGTCGGCAAAGCATATAATCTGCTCTTCCACTGTTTCAGGGACATAGTTGCGTAGCGGGAGTGGCAGGCGTTGCTGCACCACATCCTCCATTGTAAGGCCCACGCCTATATGGCGCTCACAAACGAGGGCATGGAGAGGATAGCCCTCTTTCTCTATCATTTGCCGCCCGAGATAGCCATGGCACAGATAGTGGTGTTCCCCCCTGCACCCCAGCTTTGGAGAATATGTCTCAATAATGCCTATATCATGAAGAAGAGCAGCCTCTTCAATAAATTGCAAGTCGGGATTCAGTTCATGGTGCATAGAGGCTATTTCCAGCGCCTTATCGGCTACAGCCCTGCTGTGCTCCATGAGTATCCTGTATGTTTGCGTGCTGCGGTTATAATACTTCTCTATTATTTTAGTCGGGTGCACTTTGAGCAACTTCATTTATCATGCATCCTTTTTATCCTCCAATGTGCCGGGGACAAAAAATTAGCCGTAAACAGGAAGGGGAGACACACTCTTGTGCCTACCCATAGCATAGCCGGTTTGAACATACTAGCTTTTGCTCTCAAGCTTTCTCATTACCTCTACCAGTGCATGAATGCTTTCAATTGGCATGGCATTATAGATTGATGCCCTAAATCCCCCTACGCTTCTATGCCCCTTAATCCCGACAATATTAGATTCGGCAGCCATCTCCATAAACTGTTTTTCCAGCTCTTCGTATCCAGGCGACATAATAAAGGTAACATTCATAAGCGAGCGATCCTCTTCCGCAGGTATGTTTGGCATAAACATCCTGTTCCTGTCCAGCTCATCATAAAGCAATTTTGCTTTTTCAATGTTCCTCTTTTCCATCACTGCAACACCTCCGCTCTTCTTAATCCACAGCAAAGTCTGTAAAGCAGCAAAAACAGGAAGAGTGGGGGGAGTATTAAACATCGACCCTTTATCCACATGTGTTCTATAATCGAGCATAGTAGGAATTGCCCGATCCGCCTTACCCAGTGCATCCGTTTTTACAATTGCTAATGTAACACCCGATGGTGCCAGATTTTTCTGCGCACCCGCATAAACGATATTGTACTTCGAAATATCTACAGGGCGGCTAAATATGTCGGATGACATATCAGCAACCAGCGGGACAGGCGCATCAGGATCACGCCTCAATTGCGTTCCAAAAATTGTATTATTGGTTGTAATATGAAAATAATCTACATTCTCGGGAATCTCAATCCTCTTAGGTATATAATTATAATTTTTGTCTTTTGAAGATGCCACTTCGATAACCTCTCCAAAAAACTTCGCTTCCTTTATTGCTTTGGATGCCCACATCCCCGTATTCAGATATGCCGCCCTCTCTCTTAAAAGATTGTACGGCACCATACAAAACTGAGTACTTGCCCCGCCCTGCAAAAAGAGCACTTCATATCCTGCGGGGACATCCAGCAGCTCTTTTACAAGGGTACATGCCCTATCCATCACACCCATAAAATCCTTGCCCCTGTGGGATACCTCCATTACAGACAATCCTGTTCCGGCAAAATTGAGCGCTGCCTCTGCTGTCTTCTGTTTTGTAAATTCCGGCAGGATAGAAGGACCTGCATAAAAATTGTGTGTTTTCATCTGCTTGTCTATTTTTTTTATACTATTTCTCAATATCAACCCGCTATTACTTTACCAGCCTAAACGCGGGCATTCTATTTTTAAACACTCTCGCTGAATATTTTCAATATCGCTGAAAATATTCAGTAATGCTCTGTTTCTTTATCTCCCGTCTTCACTTCTCCTCGCCACCCCGGCGTTACTCTTAGCTCTTAGTTACTCTTAGCTCTTATTTTTTCACTCAAAGTTAATTATTTTTTACCGTTTAATGTGAAAAAGCTTTCTGAAAATTACAGCATAATAGATTAAACTCTACAGCTCTGCAAAAAATATTCTATATTTGCACCTTATAAAGGCGGACGTGGCGTAATTGGTAGCCGCGCCAGACTTAGGATCTGGTGCCGAAAGGCGTGGGGGTTCGAGTCCCTTCGTCCGCACGCAGAATGCTCTGAGGTTGCCCCTGCTCTACTAAAGAGTAGAGGGCCGGCCTTAGACAATTAGGCAAAGAGGGGCTGAATAAACTTCGATCTCTTGCAAGACAGAAACACTGTTTGCTTAGATTGAGGAAAGAATCAATGAGAAACTGCAGCTTGTATATAAACGAGGATCTTGAGGGAAGTATTAATAAAAAGATGAACTTTGCAAAAAACTCGCTTCAGATTCTCGCGCCCTGACAGTTACTCTATATTTTTTTTACTGTTATTGACACACTCATGAAGATTACAAGAGAGAGCATAGATAACCTGAACTCTGTCATAAGGCTTGTAGTTGAAAAAGCCGATTATGAAAAAAAGGTTGAAAAAACTATAAAGGAACACAGGAAAAAGGCAAATATACCGGGATTTCGTGCAGGAATGGCGCCCACCAGTGTTATAAAAAAAATGTACGGTAAAGCCATACTATCAGATGAAGTGGGTAAGCTGGTTAACAGCAGCCTTTACGACTACATTACAAAGGAGGGCATAAACCCTCTTGGCGAACCTCTTCACAACCAGGACAATAAAAATTTAATTAACTGGGACAGCGATGAAAGCTTTGAGTTTGCTTTTGACATAGCTGTCGCTTCCGAATTTAAAATAGAGCTTAGCAAAGACATTAAGCTGCCTCACTATATAGTAAAAATTGATAAGACCCTTATAGATGAGCGGATAGATGCATATACCAATGAATTCTCAAAAAGTGTACCAGCAGATGAAGTAAGCGAAGAGGAGATTGTTTATGGAGACTTTATCCAACTGGACAATGGAAAGAAGGTACAGAAAGGCGGAATAGAGACAAAAGATGCCGCTATTTATGTCAAATACATTAAAGATGAAGACATTAAAAAAAGCTTTGCAGGCAAAAAAGTGGGAGATACACTCTGCTTTAACCCCCTCGTCGCATATGATAACAACCACAAGGAGGTGTCCCATATGCTGAACATCGATGCAGATATGGCAGAAAAGCTGGAAACAGACTTCAGCTTTACAATAAAAAAGATAACAAAACTGGTCCCCTCAGAGATAAATGAGAGCCTGTTTAAAGGCATATTTGGAGAAAAAACAGATATTAAAAGCGAAGATGAGTTTCGCAAAAGTATCGGAGAACAGCTGAATAAGCAGTTTGAAAACTCCTGCTTACACCTGTTTGGGACAGATGCAAAAAAAGCACTGACCAAAAAGGCAGGGGTGGAGCTGCCTGAAGCATTTTTAAAACGATGGCTGAAAAGCATTAATGAGAATACGCCGGAAGAGAGGATAGAAGAGGGGTTCCCCGAGTTTTGTGAAGCAACAAAGTGGAGTATTATTAAGAATCGTATTGCTAAAGAGAACGATATTAAGATAAGCGAAGATGATGTAAATGAGGCTGCTGTAAACATAGCACGAATGCGCTTTAGCCAGTACGGGATAAATAATGTGCCCGATGAGCATCTTGGCGAATATGCAAAAAAACTTATTGCAGATAGCAAGGAGAAAAATGAGCTTATAGCAAGAAAGGTGGAAGAGAAAGTGCTTGACTTGGTGAGAGAAAAAGTGACGCTAGAGGATAAAGTAATCACCCAAGAGGAGTTTAAAAAGCTCTTTGAAAGATAGTCTTGGGATGCTTTATAGCTCTTGAATATGACAACTCTTTTTGTTGTTCAGGATATTATTAATTTAGAACGGGATTGTCTTAATTATACTTTTGCTAGACAAAATATTTTAGTTTAGATTGAGGAAAATTCGTTGATAAACCACTCCTTATCAACATAAATGAGGGTTTTGAACAGAATTTTGATAAAAGCAGCTAATAAAAAATGAACTTTACAAAGGTCTCACTGTATTTTTACATCAAAACAACTTATGAAAATGGATTATAACAGCAACGATTTTAAAAAGTATGCAACCGGGCATATGGGGATAAGCAGCCTTACCCTGGACCGCTATAGCTCAACTTTAAAAGGGATCACCCCAAATATCCTGGAAGAGCGGCAATTGAATGTGGTGCCAATGGATGTATTTTCGCGCCTTATGATGGATCGCATCATTTTTTTGGGAGTTCCTATTTATGATGAGATTGCCAATATTATCCAGGCGCAGCTTCTGTACTTGGACACGTCTGACCCGGGTAAGGACATTCAAGTCTACATCAACTCTCCGGGCGGAGCTGTCTCTGCCGGACTGGGCATTTATGATACCTTACAGTATGTTGGTTGCAATATTGCAACAATATGTACCGGAGTAGCTGCATCAATGGCAGCTGTATTGCTAACGGCAGGTACGAAAGGAAAACGCTCGGCCCTTAAGCATTCGCGCATAATGATACATCAGCCCCTTGGTGGTGTTCAGGGACAAGCCGCAGATATGGAGATAGAGGTGCGCGAGATAATAAAGATCCGAAAAGAGCTGTATGAAATAATTGCTCTCCACACCGGACAATCTTTTAAAAAGATAGAGCAAGACTCTGATCGCAATTACTGGATGACCTCACAGGAAGCCCTTGATTACGGAATGATAGATGATGTACTGGTAAAAGGTAAAGAGAAAATACAAAAAAAATAGGGCGCTTTTGTGCAGTAAAAAATATTTCTGAATTATGGATAAATGCTCATTTTGCGGAAAAGGGAAAAAGGAGGTAGGCCTTCTTATTGCGGGTATAGAAGGGCATATCTGTGATAGCTGTGCTGAACAGGCATACACAATTATAGAAGAGGAGCTGGGAAAAAAAGAGAGCCACTTCGACCTGAGTGGAGAAAACATAAAAAAGCCTATTGAGATCAAGGAATTTCTCGATCAGTATGTAATAGGCCAGGACAATGCAAAGAGGGTACTGGCAGTCGCAGTGTATAACCACTATAAGCGCCTTGGCCAGAGAGTCGATGATGATGAAACAGAGATAGAAAAGTCAAATATTATACTTGTGGGGCCTACCGGTACAGGCAAAACTTTGCTGGCCAAAGTTATTGCGAGAATGCTACATGTCCCGTTTACAATCATAGATGCAACAGTACTTACGGAGGCCGGCTATGTTGGAGAAGATATAGAAAGCCTGCTAACACGCCTTCTGCAGGCTGCCAATTACGACACTAAGGCTGCCGAGCGCGGAATAGTTTTTATTGATGAGCTCGACAAGATAGCGCGCAAAGGCGATAACCCTTCTATTACGCGTGATGTTTCGGGAGAGGGTGTGCAGCAAGGCCTTCTTAAGCTCCTGGAGGGAGCGGTGGTAAATGTCCCGCCACAGGGAGGAAGGAAACATCCGGAACAAAAGATGATACCTATTGATACCCGAAATATACTTTTTATTTGTGGTGGAGCATTTGAAGGTATTGAAAGAAAAATAGGGCAGAGACTAAACACCAAAATTGTGGGATATAACGCGAGCCGTGATAGTGACTTAATAGACAAGGATAATATGCTGCAGTATGTATCTCCTCAAGACCTGCGTTCCTATGGGTTGATACCCGAAATCATAGGAAGACTACCTGTCCTGACATACCTTACGCAGCTTGATAAAAGCGCCCTGCGTAGGATACTGATAGAACCAAAAAACTCAATTATCAAACAGTATATCAAACTATTTGAAATGGATGGCATAGAGCTGTCTTTTAGTGATAAGGCGCTTGACTTTATTGTTGATAAGGCGGTTGAATTTAAACTTGGAGCAAGGGGATTAAGATCAATATGTGAAACAATAATAAGCGATATTATGTTTGAAATGCCCTCCGGCAAAGAGAAGCAGATAGAGATAGGAAAAAAACTGGCTGCTGAAAAGTTGAATCGCGTAAGCATTACCAGGCTAAAGGCAAGTTAACACTTCACAAGCAGCTTGAAACTTTCTCAAAGCTCCCCCTTTTATTACTCTTTGCGTAAAAATCCTACCCAAAAACCTTTATTTACACAAACAAACTGAAAATTTCCACTTGTAAATCTTCAGCTTAATTCGGACAAATTGGTTTAAAAATTAAGAGAGACATTTCTTAAATTATAACCAATAAAAACGAGTAAGATGAAGGCAAAAAAACAGACTACCGAACAAAAGGTAAAATAGATTAAGAGACACACGAGGAAGAAGTGTAAGCTTCCCCAAAAATAGGACAGTTTAAAAGTAGACAAATAAACGTTAATTTTGAACTGTTAGAAGATGAAGAAGAAAAGATTTACACCACAACAAATCTCCTCGATTCTGAAGGAGTATGAGAACGGCAAAAACGTAGACGAGATTGTCCGAGACCATGGCGTTAGCAGAGCCTCGTTTTATAAATGGAGGCAACGTTTTGGAGGCATGGAAGCATCCGAGTTAAAAAGGCTCAAAGAGCTTGAAGAGGAGAATCGCAAGTTAAAAATGATGTATGCCAAACAAGCTCTGGATTTAAAACTCGCCAAAGAGATTATCGAAAAAAAGCTTTAAATCCTTGTGAAAAACGAGAGATTGCAAAAGAAGTTTGCAAAGTTTCTAAAGTAGGCATCCGCAGGGCTTGCCGAGTACTAAATATGAGTCGTTCGGTTTATTATTATGAATCGATAAAAGATGATGCAGGGATAATTGAGGCGCTTACCGTAAAAGCGTAAGAGCATCCTACAGAAGGATTCTGGAAAGCCTATGGGCGATTGCGTCTGGAAGGTCATGACTGGAACCACAAACGGGTTTATCGGGTTTACTGCCTGATGAAACTAAATATCCGCAGGAAAGTAAAGAAGAGGCTTCCTGTCAGAGTTAAGGTTCCTTTGGTAATTCCAGAAAACATCAATCAGTGCTGGTCAATTGATTTTATGCACGATGCTCTTGAAAACGGACGGAAGATAAAGAATTTCAATATAATGGACGATTTTAACCGAGAAGCACTTCATGTTGAACTTGACCATTCGATTCGAAGTAACAAAGTAGTTTATGTTTTGAACCACTTGATAAAGCGTAGAGGTAAACCAACAAAAATAAGGATGGATAATGGCCCTGAGTTTATTGCAGAACTTTTAAAAGAATGGAGTGAGCTTCAAGGGATAGAACTGTTATATATTCAGCCAGGCAAGCCAACACAGAATGCTTTTGTAGAACGCCTGAACGGAACATACCGCAGGGCTGTATTGGATGCCTACCTGTTTCAGTCGCTGGATGAAGCCAGGGATGAAACAGATAAATGGATATTTGATTACAACTATAAAAGGCCGCATGATTCATTGGGAGGAATGACCCCCATAGGTTATGCCAATAAAATGAAAAACCAA
>JAQGDQ010001154.1:25000-59030 GCA_030141605.1 Tubiluchus corallicola | reverse complement strand
AGCGCCAACACCAGCACCAACACCAACACTAGCACACGCACCAGCGCCAGTACCAGCACCAACACCAACACTAGCACCCGCACCCCAGCACCAGCACCACCACCAGCGCCAACACCAGCACCAACACCAGCACCAGCACCACCACCACCAGCGCCAGTACCAGCACCAACACCAACACTAGCACCCGCACCCCAGCACCAGCACCACCACCAGCGCCAACACCAGCACCAACACCAGCACCAGCACCACCACCACCAGCGCCAGTACCAGCACCAACACCAACACTAGCACCCGCACCCCAGCACCAGCACCACCACCAGCGCCAACACCAGCACCAACACCAGCACCAGCACCACCACCACCAGCGCCAGTACCAGCACCAACACCAACACTAGCACCCGCACCCCAGCACCAGCACCACCACCAGCGCCAACACCAGCACCAACACCAGCACCAACACCAGCACCAGCACCACCACCACCAGCGCCAGTACCAGCACCAACACCAACACTAGCACCCGCACCCCAGCACCAGCACCACCACCAGCGCCAACACCAGCACCAACACCAGCACCAGCACCAGCACCAGCACAATCACCAGCACCAGCGCCAGTACCAGCACCAACACCAACACTAGCACCCGCACCCCAGCACCGGCACCAACACCAGCACCACAACCAGCGCCAGCACCAGCACCAACACCAACACCAACACCAACACTAACATTAATTAAAAACATTGATAGAATAGTAACAACAATTTTCTTTTTACCAGATACTAAACAAATAGAGTTCATTCACGATACATGTAATTAAACACTTAAATGCTTTGAAAATAGAGCGGCGTTAAAAAATAATGTAACCACTAAACCTAAAAAAATAGTGCCATGACATCTTGTAGTAAAACTTGTCAGCTTGTGTAGTTATAGTCTGTTCTTACTGTAAATGTTTTTGTAAATAGTGTGTAAAGTCTGTTGTGGTGAAGATCCTAAATCATGTTGTTCAAACTGTCTGATCCAATCCTAAATAAATTATGTTTAAACTAACTAACTAAAGAAACGTGATTGTAATGCATAAAGCGGTATAGAGATGTGGATAAAAAAACTATCATTAAAACATCACACAAGGCAATTATAACAATACAATGGAATAAATAAACAAAAGAACATCCTTATAAATAAATAAATAAACGAATTTTACTAGGTACGCGGGATTATTTTGTAGTATTACTGAGGAGAAAACGTGTTGCAGGTTCTAGTGATAGCTACACAGTTAGCATTTAGTTTTATACACACACATATTAATGATGTCATGGTACTATTTTTTTTAGGTTTAGTGGTTACATTATTTTTTAACGCCGCTCTATTTTCAAAGCATTTAAGTGTTTAATTACACGTATCGTGAATGAACTCTGTTTGTTTAGTATCTGGTAAAAAGAAAATTGTTGTTACTATTCTATCAATGTTTTTAATTAATGTTAGTGTTGGTGTTGGTGTTGGTGTTGGTGTTGGTGCTGGCGCTGGTTGTGGTGCTGGTGTTGGTGCTGGTGCTGGGGTGCGGGTGCTAGTGTTGGTGTTGGTGCTGGTACTGGCGCTGGTGGTGGTGGTGCTGGTGGTTGTGCTGGTGCTGGTGTTGGCGCTGGTGGTGGTGCTGGTGTTGGTGCTGGTGCGTGTGCTAGTGTTGATGTTGTCGCTGGTGCTGGTGTTGGCGCTGGTGGTGCTGGTGTTGGTGTTGGTGTTGGCGCTGGTGTTGGCGCTGGTGGTGGTGCTGGTGTTGGTGCTGGTGCTGGTGCTGGTGCGTGTGCTAGTGTTGGTGTTGGTGCTGGTGTTGGCGCTGGTGTTGGTGGTGGTGGTGCTGGTGGTTGTGCTGGTGCTGGTGTTGGTGTTGGTGCTGGTGCTGGTGCTGGTGTTAGTGCTAAAGTTAGTGTCAATGTCAATGTCAATGTCGATGTTAATGTTAAAAAGTTAATGTCACTGTTAGTGTTAGTGTAAGTGTAAGTGTAAGTGTTAGTGTTAGTGTTAGTGTTAGTGGTTGTGTTTGTGTTTGTGTCAATGTCAATGTTAATGTTAAAACAGTTAATGTCAATGTTAATGTTAATGTTAGTGTTAGTGTTAGTGTTAGTGTTAGTGTTAGTGTTAGTGTTAGTGTTAGTGTTAGTGGTTGTGTTTGTGTCAATGTCAATGTTAATGTTAAAAAAGATCATGTCACTGTTAATGTTAATGGTAATGGTGAGGTTGAGGTTGAGGTTGACGCGGACGCTGACGCTGACGCTGACGCTGATGTTGATGCTGATATTGATGTTGATTTTAATGTTAATGCTAGTGTCCGTGTCAGTGTCAATATCAATATGAATGTCAATGTCAATGTTAATGTTAATAATTAACGTTAACTAATTAATTAAAGTCCGCATTAAGGTCAGTCTATTACTCCTATCATAATTAATCGCTGTTCAATACATGCTGGAAGCATCTGTTGATCTTGGCAGGTCGCTTGACCCAAGCAGAAACAGCAGTGTCATGGCGTCTATAATCATGAATTCATTCTATGTACCATCTATGGTTTGCACATCCTAAACACATTGCATTGTCTATCAAGCTACGTTAAACCCCAGCAAAATGTGGCAAAGAGCAAAAGTGGGTAGAAAAGAAACAGGTTATTACAATTCTAGACTGACATCGGAGGAATTATAATCGGTAATTGAATTACAATGGAGAATTTACAAATTTCTGTGATTTCTGCTGTACTGAGTTGTTGGCACAAAGAGCTTGGATGGACAAGATGGTGCAAAACGGTGAAAACTACAAGATGGTGCAAAAGGGTGAAAACTACAAGATGGTGCAAAAGGGTGAAAACTACAAGGTGGTGCAAAACGGTGAAAACTACAAGATGGTGCAAAACGGTGAAAACTACAAGATGGTGCATAAGGGTGAAAACTGCAATGTGGTGCAAAAGGGTGAAAACTACAATGTGGTGCAAAACGGTGAAAACTACAAGATGGTGCATAAGGGTGAAAACTACAAGATGGTGCAAAACGGTGAAAACTACAAGATGGTGCATAAGGGTGAAAACTGCAATGTGGTGCAAAACGGTGAAAACTACAATGTGGTGCAAAACGGTGAAAATTACAAGGTGGTGCAAAACGGTGAGAACTACAAGATGGTGCAAAACGGTTAAAACTATAAGTTTACTTTAGGAGTTTCAAGAGTTGATTCTTTTCCACTCTGAATCTTACAATTACCAATAAAATACAGATGATTATTCAGTAAAGTAAATATAAATACAAATACAATATAGTGCAGATAATACAAATAGAGAGTCTTTACTAGCTAGCACATGCATGTGCAAATTATATTACACAGTAATTTTGATGCATACAGTTTGAATCTGAAAGCATGGCTTCCCAGGCCAAACTATTGACGAACAACGCAATACAATATCCAATACATTGTATTGTATTGATTACAAATACAAGACATGAAAAATCACTCATTACACAAAGCATCCCAACAGTTGGGCACAATCGTCATAATTACAAAACAGTAAGAGAACCAATGTCACGGCCATATCACGTTGAAAACACCGATTCTCGTCTGATCGCCGAAGTTAAGCAACGTAGAGCCTGGTTAGTACTTGGATGGGTGACCGCCTAGGAATACCAGGTGCTGTAGGCTTGCGGGATGCCCACACTGTATCTCGGGACTGGGCGGAGGAGCTGCACAAGCAGCCAACGGCTAGAGGGCGGAGGAGGTCAAGTGACACAACGGCCATGTGTAGAGGAGTACACCTTCCAAATCAGGAGTGGAGCCCCGAAGTCGGACCAGTGCAGCATGCTCACTGACTCCGGCAGCTCCTGCAGTCAACCTGGTTGCCAACGTTTCATTCCGCTTTCCTTTGGACTACACCAGGGAGGAAGAGAGGGGGTTCCTGCGGTCTGGGCAACTCAGGATCTCCATACACCTTGCCCAGGCGTGCGCCCTGGAGATGTTCAAGGATCGCACTGCTCAGCCACAGTCGACGCTGCAGCTCCATCAATGTGATCAATAACTGACTCTCTTGGCGCACACTCCATTGTCTTCTGAGACAGAACGATGCCAACAAAAGAAACAATGGAGGTTAAACAATAAAATTTAACATCAATGCAGCGATAATCTAATTTTCACACTTACTATAAACCAAGACTGGGTTCAAAAGTCAGGACTTTAAAATGATTAGCACTGAAGCCTATATAAATCTACAGCAAAATAAATGGCTTCACCTGCGACCTAGCTATTGTAGCCAATCAGATATTTGGTTATGATACTGCTGGTTCAGCTTTAATTTTAATTATGGAGTAGTTCTAGTTTTTATTTATTTATTTATTTATTTTAAATTTATTTCATTGATTTGAAGTACATAGCATTTATGAAGGTAATTGCTAAGTCACTAGAATACAGGTAGAATTCAGGTAAAATACAGGTGAGCTTTATTTATATAAATCATTAACAACACTATACATTGCTCTCTCAGTTTAAGTCACATGCTTACTCAATGATCTCTGAAAGCCAACTGCCCAGGTAAGTTTTTTCCATGAAGCAAGGAAGCCAGCAATTCATTGAAGGTAAATGCTATGCACACTAGTTCAAGGATAAAAGTTTAGACTGTATATAAAGAAATAGACTTATTTTATAGCTGAAATTTCTTGTGTGGGATTTTTAATGTTTTAACAAGAAAATGTAATAATATGACTAATGATCATAATTAAGAACTAATAAAAATAAGATAAAGAAATCGTGAGCTTCACGATAGCATTATATGAAATTAAGAAAATTAAAAAAACACTCAACTATACTATAAAATTACGATAGAAACTATTAAAATATTTACATAAATTGCATATCGAAGCGCAGTGATACCCAACAAACGTTAATAGGAGCTAAAATTAGGAGACGAGGTTAGGACCAAAGTCTGGGTCAAAATAAACTTGTTGCTCTGGCTTCTGTAGCCTCTCGATGACTGATAAAATGCAAAAGATCGTAAGAATTAATGATAAAAAATTTGATTTGTTTCACAAAGCATCTCGACACCTGCGTTTTCCACGCAGAAATAATAGCGTCTATTTGAATTAACGAGAGACTGAAAACATTGCGCCGTACACAGAGGTTTTTCTTCCCGGTTGCCATGGTAACGGATCTTCAAACAATTATCTTGGAACTTGTGCTCTGCTTCTGCTACCTATGTCAAAGAGCATAGCTGAGCAAGCAAGAATTTTATGTAGATTTTGTTTAGTAGTAAAATCGCCTAACATACATGGCTTCTTTTAATATGTTCTCTTTCTGGAGTCACTTTTGGGCTTCGCTGGCATCTCAATGTGCCCCCTGGTGAGTGGTTAGCGCGATTTGTCGCCCCCACCTTCTCTCTTTCTGGAGTCACTTTTGGGCTTTGCTGACATCTCAATGTGCCCCCTGGTGAGTGGTTTGCGTGGTTTGTCGCCCCCATCTTATCTCTTTCTGGAGTCACTTTTGGGCTTCGCTGACATCTCAATGCGCCCCCTGGTGAGTGGTTAGCGCGGTTTGTCGCCCCCATCTTATTTAATAATGTTGTTGATGTTCTTCGAAGTGAATATGTCCGTTTAGGGTGAGGGGGCGGCACAAGACAAGGGGCGTAAGTTCTTACAGTTTACAGGTCTGCTAAGTACAAATACAAATGCAAATACAAGATCCAATACAAAATACTGTGATATTTTAATACTGTTCTATTTTTTTGGCTTCAGTGGCAAATCACTACTGATGCTTAACGATGTGCAATATTCAATAAGAGAGCGTAACTCTTTCTCTAGTCCTGGATCTGCCCCGTGCAGCCATTCCTCTGTGACAGAACCATCCATTAAAACTTGTCAACAACGTGACGCACGACACTTTTCAGGAAAGCTTTTACCGTAGCAAGAATTTTTGCGCTGCGTCTCTGTCGTCTAACCAGCCATCATCATTAC
The DNA here is from genome assembly GCA_030141605.1 of Tubiluchus corallicola. Lineage (NCBI taxonomy): Eukaryota > Metazoa > Priapulida > Priapulimorpha > Priapulimorphida > Tubiluchidae > Tubiluchus > Tubiluchus corallicola. The sequence goes on along the minus strand of JAQGDQ010001154.1, from coordinate 53,064 downwards.
GCCTGTAAGCCACGTCGCATTTCATTGTTTCTCGTACGTCAAGCTGCCATTAGTTCAAAATATAGTATAATCTAAAATAATGAAAACTACAACAGCTTTTTTTAAATCAAAGCTTAATTTAAATAATAATTTCCTCGGATAGTTAAATTTTGTTAAACTTTCAAAGCTATGCGCGGCTCAGCGAATCCACTAGGACCGGCAATGGCGCCTGTCACATTCGCGCGGACGACAAATAGGCACTGTACCGTGATAAGCATGAACGCGTTCTTCTGTGACGTCAGTGTGACGCAGAGCTCATTTTCGCGACGTCACATCAGCGTATTATAGCAATCTTCGCTTACGCAAGCGTGCTTGACGTGCAGAGAAGGTGGCTACCATTGCACAACCTGTGGTTAGTTTGTGACGTAAGCGATAGCTGTTGTCGGTTGCCGTTAATTAACATTCCAAGTTAATTATTCAAATATGCGAAACAACTGCTAACTTTTATACTCAAGAAACCGTATATTTTGGACAGCTAATTAAAATGAGATTCAGTCTAATAAATCGTCCGGTTTTCCTTTAAAAATTTCTGACCGTATCTTGCACATATCGAGCTTCCGTGCTTGTAATAAATGGTGCATTTGATAAGAAGATAAATTTTGACTAAGCTAATTTGAGATAACTTGGTTTATACTGGTTCACGACTAATACTTGAGTTTAAAAATGGAAATAGGTCGCAAAGAATGGAGTTCGTCTAAACAGAGAAATTCATCTGACTACAGCAGCTTTCAAATGCAAACTATACACACACATACACACACGCACACACGCGCGCACGCACACGCACACACACGCGCACGCACACGCACGCACGCACTATACAGAAACTGATTACACTTGGAACGTATTTTGAGAATCAGTAGCCGGTATGGCTATGATTAGGAAACCATCATTTATTGGCGCCAGAAGTGAGTTAAAGAGGAGGACGTCGCCTCCAAAAGAGGTGTTTTCCGAACGCCTCCGAAGAATTTAAGACGTTATGTATTAGTTTTAAATGATTTGGGTTCACTATCAAGAATAAGCCAGTATTACTAAGGCACTGGGTGTACACATGATAACATAACAGAACAGAACACAGCGTAACATAACATGACATGACACGACACGACACGAGAGGCACGGCACGACACGACAAGAGAAGACATGACATGACAAGACACATAACATATCATAACACAAAAGCGTAACATAACATAACATAACATAACATAAAATAACATAACATAACATAACATAACATAACATAACATAACATAACATAACATAACATAACATATCATAATACAATTTAACATAACATAACATAGCATAACATAACATAACATAACATAACATAACATAACATAACATAACATAACATAACATAACATAACATAACATAACATAACATAACATAACATAACATAACATAACATAACATAACATAACATAACATAACATAACATAACATAACATAACATAACATAACATAACATAACATAACATAACATAACATAACATAACATAACATAACATAACAGAACAGAACATAACATAACATATTTAGTTGTTTCTGTAAATTTTAGTTGCCTGACGTAATTTGATAAATATTAATTTGTGTAGGGTAACATTTTTACCTGTGATCTTGTTTTTCTTAGTCAGGCTAATAAATTATTATTGTTGTTATTATTATTAATATCATCATCGTCATCATCAAATTGTGGGTCCTTGCTACTAGAATATAAAAAAATAAAATAAAACTTTTTTGGCGTGTGAACTAAGCTTTACGTTACTCCATTAAATGTAATTATAAAGACTACACTATAGACCCATAAGACATTTCTAAGAAAAAGCATCTTTATAGATGGATTAGAGATAATCACCGTGATTTGTCTTGCATGTCCTGTGATGCTTGGCATTATTTCGCTTTCTCTACGTCTTTGTTTCGTAAAGATACTTAATGTTTCATCTCTTTTTTTCTAGGTCGCCGCTGCATTATCTTTGGAATGCTGCAACATCAGTTCCAGATTTGTCTCCACTCACTGAGCCAAAGATGCACCTCTAATTGCCCGTGTGACTGCAGACGACGCCAATTATAAGACCCGAGCAGCAGAATTGCAGACAGAACAGACTTCAAGTTGCAACTTCTGAAATTCAACCAATGATTGCAATTCAAACTTAGTTTATATATCAGTAAAAAGTATCATTTATTAATTCTTTCAGTCTTTTTTTTGACACCGTCCCAAGCGTTACGAAAATTTGTTTAGTGTAACACATTTCGTATTTCTTTCTATTTCTTTATAAATACGAAAATGTACAAATCTAGTGCAAAGAGAAAGTCGGTTTTCACCAAGTCACGTTCACACCAGAAAACCATTTTTCGTCAAGACATGTTCACACTAGAAAACCATTTTTCACCAAGGTTTGTTCACACAAGAAAACCATTTTTACCAAGGCATGTTCACATTAAAAAGTTGTTTTTCACCAAGACATGTTCACACCAGACCATTTTTCACCAAGGTATGTTCACACTAGAAAGCCATTTTTCACAAAGGCATGTTCACACCAGAAAACTATTTTTCACCAAGGTATGTTCACACTAGAGAGCCATTTTTCACAAAGGCATGTTCACACCAGAAAACTATTTTTCACCAAGGTATGTTCACACTAGAAAGTAAGCTGTTTTTCATCAAGGCGTGTGCACACACAATGATTGCGTCAGGTCGCAATAATAATGCATGCAAGGCGATTAAGCTACTAAGTCAGTGCTGTTTAAGCTCTATTCGACCACGCTCTTTATACATTCATAAGCTCAAGAAACTTTTTTAACTAAAGAGAGCGCCTAAAGCAAGTAATTCGTACAAAACAGGTTATAAGCAAAGTCTCTGTCCAGTCAGAGTTTGTTTTACTTTTTACTGTTCACTTGTTTTGCACGTGCTTGCTTGTGACGTAACTAGCTTTGAAATTCATTTCGTTTTGACATTTTAAAGCAGGTAATAAGACAATTTGCAGGTTTGTAAATTCCGGAAATTTTTGCTAATGTAATCTATCAACCCACGTAAAACAGTATTCAAAATTGCTATAACTGAAGCCAGATTCGAGTTACTAAGCGCTTGTTTGACAAAAGTGAAGAGAAATAGAGAAAAATTGAAAGTATTTCTTAGAAACGTCTTGCTTGTGATAATGAAAATGTGTGGCGAAAATACATCAATTGTTAAAATCGAACTGAGTAATTAATGTGAGTTGTGTAGACACAATGCCACAATTAAACCTTTTTAACTGGCTTCATTTGTGTTTAAGTTATTTTGCATGTATAAAAATGCTTTTTGATTGGCAATGCAAAGAAAATTGTGATAATTGTTATTTCTCATTAGACTGAGTTCAGTTTTTTGTAACTTAATATAAAAACAGATTATAATTTGTGTTACGATGGTTACGAAGACATTAAAACACCAGTGAACTAATTATAATTTATTCCTGTTGTGCGCCATAAGCAACGGTGTAAAATATAAGGAACATGGCAATAGGAATAAAAGTTTGTTTCATATAAGGTGAGTAGAAGTCCAGATCCATACATTTTTAAGAAAAACGGACACCCAAAAGGCATACAGTTACAGCTGTTGCCAATCTGAATCAATGGCGGTTCTGTTAATGTGATAAAAACATACAGATATGGGAGTTAGATCTGAAGTTTCTGCCATTATTGTTCCGTGATCTAGTCACTGTCAAATTAACGACAATTTCTGTATCTCACAAAATGTTGTACCACTGTAGGAATATAACATATGCTAAGTATTTATAGTTAAAAACATCGCAACTTTATTCACAACTTTTACATTAAAAAGTTAATAGTTAAAAATCGCGCCAAACATTTCGACTAGCTGCTGCTGTCATCATCAGTGGTAAATTTACAAACATACAACCGTTTGTGTAGGCAGAGCACTAATTAAGTATTTAACAGAAGCCAAATAGGTGTTGAATAATGAATGCTTTGATGATGACGACAGCAGCTAGTTGAAACTTTTGGCATGATTTTAACTTTTAACTTTTTAATATAAAAGTTTTTAATAAAGTTGTGTTGTTTTTAACTATAAATGTTTTTATGTGCCTGTAATAAGAATTGGCTTGAAAAATATGCTAAGTATTGTGTATAAATAAGTACGTATCATCGGTACTTCGTTGTACAGTATCATATTGTGTGGACGTGAATTTGTTGTGTCGTTACAGTAGGTTGTAAGAGTCAAATTTCACTGCATAAACAAGTTGTACAATAAGATCTCGTAAATGAAGCCAGAGATTATACTCCCCGGCTTCAAAAATTATTTACAAATGACAAAAGGTAGTGATAACGCGATATACTGAATGAAAGCTTCTCTAGGTACAGCAGGTTAGTACATGCAAACGTTAGAACTGCGCTGTGGAATACTCGAAGAAAATACTCCTTTTTTAGAACATCTAGGTTTACTCAACTACAGCAGGCCTGCGATACAGTAACTTTGATATATTTTCTGATATGTATTTAACCAAAAAAACGATTATTTAATTATTTTTTAATTATACCTCCGGCTCACACTTGTAAAAAGATCAGGTATTTTAGTAGTAGTATAGCAGTTCTGATCTAATGTCAAACATTGTTCATCGTTAGAATCACAGGCGTATGACAATTGGTGCAAAATCTCGAGCAGACCGGATATGCCTGATAGCAAACCGGATGTATATGACTGACTCGATTCTAACGACGATTCATGTAATTCATGTTAGCTTAAATTTTTATTTTCATAAATTGGACTTATTTGCTAATGAACTGTGTGTGTTAATTACGTTGTTATGTAGTTTAATACTTTGTGAAAGGATTTTTTGCGTTATATAGGTCTAATGTAAGATATTATATGTTGTATATAAAAGCTATGTTGTCAAAACAGGATTTTATTCGAGATGTAGTATTATGCTAGAGTCAAATGATAGGTAAAGAGTTATGTTATGAGTATGCGTGTCTGTGTGCGTGTGCGCATGAGTGCGCGCGTGTACGCATACACGTGCTCCGTGATCAGCAGCAGGTTATCAAAGCGTATCATAGGCCTATATTATTATTTAGGTAAACATGAATAAATTATTTTCAGTAGAGCTTTTGTTCAAGTTTTATCTGAATTTAACTCATTTCACAGGATAAAGGTATTATAGTACCTTTAAATACTATGTATTTTATGCACATTTTAATACTAGGTATTAAAACACCTAGTATAAAGGTCAATTGATGTCAAGTACACAGAAAAACATCACAAAGTAACGTAACACAACATGACATGACATAACATAAAATAGCATAGCATGACATGACGTGATATGATATAACATAACATAGCATAGTACAACATAACAATATAAAGTATGCAATGTAACACAACATAACATGACATAACGTAACATAGCGTAGTGTAACGTAACGTAACATAACACAACACAACTTAACATGGCATAACATATCATAACATGACGTGACATGACATAACATAATATAACATAACATAGCATAGTACAGCATGACATAACTTAGTGTAATGTAATGTAACATAACTGGCATAATATAACATAACATGACGCGACATGACATGACATATCATATCATAACGTAGCATAGCATAACATAACATAACTTAATGTAATGCAATGTAACATAACATGGCATAATGTAGCATAACATGAAGTGACATGACATAACATAATATAACAAAGCATAGTACAACATAACTTAGTGTAATGTAATGTAACATAACATGGCATAATATAACATAACATGATGCGACATGACATGTCATAACTTAACTTAGCCTAGCATAACATAACGTAATTTAATGTAACGCAATGTAACATAACATGGCATAATGTAGCATAACATGACGTGACATGACATAACATAATATAACAAAGCATAGTGCAACATAACTTAGTGTAATGTAATGTAACGTAACATGGCATAATATAACATAACACGATGCGACATGACATGTCATAACTTAACTTAGCCTAGCATAACATAACATAACTTAATGTAACGTAATGTAACATAACATAACATAATATTTGTTTTTATCTTGACACGCATACGCATATATACAAATAAAATACATACTGTAGCTTAAAAATTTTGAAATTTAAAAAGATTTCTTAAACAAGAAACGTAGTCAGGAATCTGGATATGTTAATTTCCCTAGTGAACGCATTACAAAAGGACAAAATTAATGTAACCAAATGGAATTACGTCGCAAGCAATAAACGTCAGGCTTAATTATTACTGGGGGATTAGACGTGTAATTGTTGAAAACATTTTATATTTTGATTTACGCGCATGCGCAAAAATTGCAACTCAAGTTAATCGAAAATTTTAGTAAACTTAGTCGCTGAACTGTCGTTAAGTATTTAACTTACGTAAGTTAATGTAATAAGTTAACTCGTTAAGTATTTAACTTACACCGTTTTATTGCATTTCACGTTTTTTAATTTAATCAGATTTTGAATCAAATTCAGGCGAGTTCGTAAGTGAAAACTAGTTCAATGCTTAGGCGTGTGGCGCCATCTAGTGGCAAAGTTAGCATAAACAAATTGCTTGCGTTACTTTCGTTACTTTTGAGGTTTAACCGTTGTCCAAAGACTTACTAAATCCATGTATTAAAAAATGACGACGGCGGTGACAATGCTGATGACAACAGCAATAACTACAGCGACAATTGCAATACAAATAACGAGAGCTCAAATAAAAAATATTGAAAATTTTGTGAGCCTTGCTTACGTAGCGGTAATTGCTTATTGTCTACAAATAATCACCGACAATGGTGGCGGTGATGACGACAACAACAGCAACTACAAAGTAATGATGACAACAACAGCAACAATTGCAGGTAATGACGACAACAGCAAAACGACAACAGCAACAATTACAGGGTAATGACGACAACAACAACAACAACAACAATTACAGGGTGATGACAACAACAGCAACAATTACAGGGTAATGACAACAATAGCAAAACAACAACAACAATAACAACAACAACTATTACAGGGTAATGACGACAACAGCAACAATTACAGGGTAATGACGACAACAACAGTAACAATTACAGGGTAATGACAACAACAGCAACAATTACAGAGTAATGACTACAACAGCAAAACAGCGAAAACAACAACAACAACAACTATTACAGGGTAATGACGACAACAACAGCAACAATTACAAGGTAATGACGACAACAACAACAACAATTACAGGGTAATGACAACAACAGCAACAATTACAGGGTAATGACGACAACAGCAAAATAACAACAACAATAACAACAACAACTATTACAGGGTAATGACGACAACAACAGCAACAATTACAAGGTAATGACGACAACAGCAACAATTACAGGGTAATGACAACAACAGCAAAACAACAACAACTATTACAGGGTAATGACGACAACAACAACAATTACAGGGTAATGACGACAACATTAACAATTACAGGGTAATGACAACAATAGCAAAACAACAACAGCAAAACAACAACAACTATTACAAGGTAATGACGACAACAGCAACAATTACAGGGTAATGACAACAACAGCAAAACGACAACAACAACAACTATTACAGGGTAATGACGACAACAGCAACAATTACAGGGTAATGACAATAACAACAGCAACAATTACAGGGTAATGACAACAACAGCAACAATTACAGGGTAATGACGACAACAACAGCAACAATTACAAGGTAATGACAACAACAGCAAAACGACTACAACAACAACAACAACAACAACAACAACAACAACAACAACAACAACAACAACAACAACAACAACAACAACAACAACAACAACAACAACGAACACAATAATAAACGACATCGTGCTCTCCAGTGACAGTTGGCATCGAAAAATTTATGTCAAATGCCACTCCAAAAACACTCAATCGACATCACGTGACTCAAGCACATCACAGTGTAGCGTATTTTCATGCTAGTCAATCATTTATAAAAGAGACACTAACTTTAAATTAGTTTAAATAAAATTTATTATGACTAAACAACAATTCACATCAGTATATAGCTTACACAGCTTATTGATTCATGTATGATCTAATCACGAGAATTTGACATATTATATCAACCTTTTTTTAATATCAACACGAATGTTATTATAGTACTCATTTAAGATACGAGTACGTAGAGACGTCAAATAATGACTCACAAATCTTATTTCAGAGCATAATGTGTGAGTCACGTGATCAATCATTGACACGTGATGATTTTAATACAGGTATATTTCTGAAGGTAAGCAATCAGAAAGAACGGCTTATATTTACGATTGTACAATGGCTTATCAAGACTTTACGACGTCCTAGGCTGAAAGTTCAGTCCCGCCCATCTCTATTATAAATTTATTGTTATTTATGTAATGAGCAGCTCAAACAATTGTTTGTGGTGTATTAGAAACACTATTTACCTAGTTTCTACGTATTCATTGTTACTATCATGTATTTGCACAGCGCGTATATCCAAGTAGACTGCTCAGCTGCTTGTTGTGTAATACCTTGCACCTGTTCGTAATGTGGCACTAATATAAATGCTGTGCTCAGTAACTGCCTGTGGTGTGTTATAAAATGCATGGATATGAAAGTATACACATTTTCTGGGGAGAATAAGAATTTTTTCTAAAATGTGACGCCCCTCAAACTTTGGCGCCCTAGGAGCCTACAGCCTAGTTACCCTGTTGGTTAATACGCCCCTGAGATTGTAATATCACAGTTGTCACAATTGGAAGTAATCATTGATTCTCAGGTTACGTCACTGTCTTGTGCACCCATGACAGTGAATTCGCTTTTCACTGTTGTCGTTGTGGCGGTACTGGCGATGGCGACATTTGCAAACACTTCTGCTAGATTCACTACATCAACAGGATACGTCTTGTTCAAGTTTTCAGTATTAGTTCTTCCACACTTCTGACTTTCATAATGTTTGTTTACAGGAAACGAGAAATCGTCACACGTTAATCTGCCCTCTAAAGAAGCTCGGACATTTTTTAAGAAATCATCTTCGTTCAACTGGCTGTCCTCGTTGATGAAGTAAGCGGACAAGGGGTCATCCAGGGCGGGATAATAGAGGAGATAAAGCAATCCTTGCGCCAGGTCAAGCAGATCATTAGAGGATGTCCAGTCCTGAAAAAAGAAATTGATACTGAACTGAAATTGGAGAACAAAAAACGCGTAACGCTTTAGACTCATAAACTCATCATAGTATGTATGATACTGTACTATAAGTATATTACTATATAGTATAGACTACAAGTGTCTATACTATAAAAATATACTACTCGTACGGAGACTTACATGGCAAAAAACTATCAAAAACTATCAAAAAGTATTAAAATGCCTATACCACAAAAATATAAGACTCGTACGAAAACTTACTCTATCAAAAAGTATTATAATTCACAATATTTCATAAGTCACCATCATGTCATCTTCTAGACAAATTTGTAGATATGTAATATAGTATTTTAATCTTTTTATTCTTGTAATTTTTAACTTAGACTAACTCACACAATTGCACATCAGTCTGTCACTGACTGGGTTATCCACTAATTTTATATATAATTTGTTTTACTCTGTACTAGTGTATAATTTTTGCAATAAAGATTTCTATATATATATTACATATCTACAAATTTGTATGCATGATGACATGATGGTGACTTATGAAATATTGTGAATTTTAATACTTTTTGGTAGTTTTGCTACTTTTTTTGCTATGTAAGTTTCCGTACTAGTCCTATATTTTTATAGTATAGGCACTTTTATTATGATGCATTTTTTGAGTCTAAAGCGTTACGCGTTGTTTATTATCCAATTTCAGTACAGATACAGTACAGTATATATATATATGTATATATACATACTATAATATATACATTATATATATATATGTACTTCATGGGCCGGTTTCACAAAAGCGTCCGTAAGTCATTATTGCATTCACTAAACTGCTGACAGCTTTGTTGAATTTGTCTCAGCTTTCAGTGTGTTGGGAGAATGCATATTTTTCAATTTTCAATTTAAACTTATTTGAATTAACATAGTTAGAGTTTTACAATAGATTTTAGACGATGGTAGATAAAAAAGATACACCGATGATGTGTCGGTTTGCCAACTTATTAAAGCATACAACAATGTTAAGATTATGGATGTTTAGGGAGACAAAGGCGGCTGCAGCTTACAGAGGTCACACAGAGAACAACATGATGATGTTTAAAGGACAAGAAAAGGGGTACCTGAAGTAGGTTTCAGAAAAATCGCCTTAAAAAATTATATTACTTTATAGCAATTTTATGCGTATATCTTACTCGCACTGAAAGGAATTTTAGTTTGTTTTCATTTTAAATCTCCCGCAATATTGTTCCGAAGTCGCCATTACATGACGTCATGTACCAAACGTAAATGAAGGGAAGAAAAGGAAATGTTAAATTATGTCTCAAAAGACTTTCCGTGCAAATCTATATTACTTAGATTTTCGCTTACCTGCTAGAAAGACTTATGTAACTAGAAAACAAAATTATTAATTATTTAAAATGTTTTCACTAAAATGTCGCTGACTCACCCTCCAGAAAACGTATTTTTAATCTTATTGACAAGATACAGTAATTTTAAATTTTATTTAGCTAGTGACGTGTGCGCTACGAATGCTCTGATTATTTTTTCAAACTTTACACAATGTTGTAAGCTTGTTACACAATCTAAACTTGTTTCAAATGACCTGTCGTGAAAATGGCTGCGCCTAACGGTCATCGCGGGAGTTTAAATTTACATGTTTTATACAGCGTGACTGCCGATTGAAGTCCAGCACGCAAAAAGGCAGTATGTAAGTGGTATAAAATTTCAAAACGAATTTTTCAAGCTTTATGTTTATGAAGGGTTTTCTTGTGCTTTAAGAAGATGATTATGGCAGTTTGTGACTAAATTTTTGCATATAGCTGTAAACAGGGGGGAAAGATGAATTCGAAGAAAAGAAAGACAATTGAGATGAATTAATAATGCACAATGCTTTTTAATTTTATCATTGCTCAAAATTACGATTCGCTCAGGCAAGGCCGGGTTAAGGGATGTTGGTACCCTAAGCACACCCAGCAGCTGGTACCCTGGTGCCTCCTTTACCCCTTTCGGTGCTCACGTATTACGTGATAAGAAATTACGCGACATTGTTATATATGTAGAAAACTGGCTATTTTACAGATTTTATTTTCCATTCATTGTAAAAAGGGTGAAAAAAGGTTTGAGGATCTGTAGAAAAAAACGTTAAGCCAGTTTTCAAGAAATCAACAGAGACATACTGATTTTACAACAGTGGCATACTGTTCACACAACTACTAGCCTCTATACCACTAAAACAGGATTTTTCCCTATTCTAAGGCTATCTAACCTCTCATACAAGAGCGGTCAAGCATGTCAAACAAACACTACAGGTAATGCAAAATGAATAATGACGCTCTAGAATCAACACACCTGGCTTCACTGTACCCAAGTTACCCTGAGAGATAACAAAGTAAAATAAACTTCATGGCTCTATGTAGGATTTGGGCCATTTAAATTTTTTATTTACTTCAAAATAAAACTTTTGCTAAATGAGTACGCCACAAAAAACCGTAAGCCAATAACAACAAAAAAAATCAGACCTCTACCTCACATTTTCAACTGTGTAACACTCGTGATCTTTACTTTACTTTGCTTTGCTTTGCTTTGCTTTGCTTTGCTTTGCTTTGCTTTGCTTTGCTTTGCTTTGCTTTGCTTTGCTTTGCTTTGCTTTGCTTTGCTTTGCTTTGCTTTGCTTTGCTTTGCTTTGCTTTGCTTTACTTTACTTTACTTTACTTTACTTTACTTTACTTTACTTTACTTTACTTTACTTTACTTTACTTTACTTTACTTTACTTTACTTTACTTTACTTTACTTTACTTTACTTTACTTTACTTTACTTTACTTTACTTTACTTTACTTTACTTTACTTTACTTTACTTTACTTTATCGTACTTTATTTAATGTTTTTACCTGTTTTCAATTTATTATTTTTGCCAGTTTGGTGCCCCCCCCCGAGCCTTGCTGCCCTAAAACATGCTTAGTCTGCTTATGTGTTAATCCGGTCCTGGCGGGCGACTTAAGTGAGGTTCAGTATAGGATGCGAAGTGTAAGGATGAGGACAGGAGAGGTGAAGCTGTGATGAGACGAGGTGAGTGAATGTGAAGTGCGCTTGACAGACAGACAAACAGATTTACTAACAGACCATAGAAACGGTTCTTTGTTTCAAGGTTAGTTAACTGGCTGGGTGATTCGTTGGCTAGCTGCTTGTTTAATTGGCCGATTGCTTAAACGATCGGTGGGTCTGATCGAGCAGTTAGGTTAACATTCGCGTGTTTGCGTACCTCGTTTGCTGAAGAATTGGTTAGTTGGTTAGGCAGTTGGTTGCTGCGAAGACTGCGCACGACAAATAGAAATCGTACCTCAAGCAAAGTGAAACAGATGTTATCGTTAGGTATATCCGTATGATCACCAGTAAACATGGGATTGTGAATATCTACAATATTGGGGTGATAAATGGGTGTCAAGCAGGTAATCCATGGTGGAGTTTTTGGATAACCTTCAGGTAAGAACACCTGTAAGAGAGAAGTTTACTGTTACTGAAAACCACGTGTACCGTCATGAATTTCACACAGGAATTAAAATCCTTCATACAACTCTGTACAATTAGTGTTAAAGCAGAATAGTGAAGCCCATATGATTTAGCAAACGAACATACACACACACACACATACATACATACATACATACATACATACATACATACATACATACACACACACATACATACATACATACATACATACATACATACATACATACATACATACATACACACATACATACGTACATACATACGTACACACATACATACATACGTACATACATACATACATACATACATACATACATACATACATACATACATACATACATACATACATACATACATACATACATACATACATACATACATACATACATACACACACGCAGACAGACAAAAAACATACATACAGACGAACAAACAAATAAAGTAGACAGACTGACTGACTGGCTGACTGACTAACAAGTGCACTGTTTTACACATTTTTTATTTTAATACACAGGTATCGTAAAAACTAATATATAACAGAACACATTTGCATATTCAATTTTTACTTCAGACTACCCTAAAGAATAATAAATAGCAAAATGCATTTGGATATAAAATCTTTACTTTAAACTTAATATCTATACCCCATAGCGTCTTCAAAAAATCTTAGCATATATGTTTACCTTAAATTCGAAACCTCCCCCTACATACGGCCCATCACTGGGTTTTAACTCTATTACAAACTCCGTTGTCGTGTCCTCATCCGTGGTGACCTGTCCCTGATCAGCAAGCAAACAATCTACATGCGTCATTAGTTGATGGATATCTTTCAGACTTCTGTTAAACATAACACTTGTAGTTCTCAAATTAAAAGCGGAACGAACTGTACAAAGTAGTTCGTTTTAACACACTGTTTGAAACTATAGCGTTTTAAAACTTAATTAAATATTACGGAAATCCGGCCAGTTATATTAAATAAAAGACACCACAGCTAGAGTTCACGAAATATTTCTTTATCTCGAAAAAGTTGCAATTTCAATCTACTTTTCTTATCTTTCGTGTAAGTAAATTTACTAAACTTTAATAAATTATAAATTATTTACTAATAAAGATGGTACACAAAATAGTTTTACATAGTACGTGCTGCTTTATATACCTGAAGTTTCACTCTAGTCCTATTTTTAGATTGTTCGTATTGGCTGATGCAATTCTAAACTCTCTAATGTAGCCTTGCAAATGAAATGATGCAAGCGTTGTTGCGTGGCGCCACTTAGCGTTGGATATGCAAACTAACTTATTTTCAGCGGTATTCTTGATGTCAGTAAGATGATAAACATTCGGCAATCTTTGATCTCGTGACAAATAAGTCAATTATTACGCTGCGAGATCAGATCCGTGTTTTTATTCCTAGAAATATTCCTTGTTATTCGTTAGACGGATTCCTTGAAATAAAGTAATGTAATTTTGCTTTTTCGCACAAGTGTCAGTCTGTAGGAATAAACTTAAGCACTAATCCTAATTCAGAATTGGACACGAATAATCGAAATTCACAATGTCTCTTCATTCTTCTTTATACAATAACTTATTATATTTTATTTAATTATATATTATGCAATCATTTGCAAAAGTTTAAGACCAAAGTGATTTTTTTATGAAAATTTACAAAACCATCGTTTAACATGGTTCCATCTAAAAACTATTCATTTATTCTTCTAGAAAAATATACTACAGCATAGTTTGTATGTTTTTATCCAAAAATAGTCACAGTCCTTGAACATTTTAGTACTTTGTATGGCCGCCGAAGTTGTCAATCACTGCCTTCATTCTAAGAGGCATACTGGAAATTAGGTTTTGGCAGTACTGGAAGTAATTTCTTTAACCCAAACGTCCTTGATAACTCTTCGCAAGTCTTCAGCACTTGAGGGCTGCCTGTCTGCCACCTTATCCTTCAGTATCTCCCAGAGATTCTCTATCGGATTGAGGTCCGGGCTGTTTCCAGGCCGTTCAAGTACGGTCATGTTCTTCTCCCTGAGGAAATTGGTGGTCACCGTCGATCAAGGAGCCCCGTCTTGCATGAAGACTGAACACTGATGAACTCTCATATGCAATTCTAGTTTTTCCTGAAGCTGTTCGACGTACCTAGAACCATTCATATTTTATTTTAGTCTATTTATTTCATTTTAACTCTAGTGGATAGAAAAGCGTAATTTTCCGCCCACTATTAATAATTCTCGAAAATAACTTACAGGGAAATTTTCGTTTACAATAAAAACTAGAAATTTGATTTAAAGTTAAGAAGTAAGACTAGAGATTACGCTTAAATATCCCGTTCCTCTTATCACCCAAGTGTTCCCCGGGATAATTATGCCGTTTTCTTCTCTTAAAATCATCTCACGTTTTCCTTTTACAAGTTTTCGTACCCACGAGCAAGAATCAAGGCTGTAAAATATGGGCATAAAAATAATTTGCTTATAATGTTGTTACGGAGGCACCTGTGTCGGGTCAGATGCAGGGCCTTCTACACGCCCTGCTTCCACGTCAGCAGCGACTCACCCCTTTCTTGTAGGTCCAGACGTCTCGTTTGGGCCTACAAGTGGTGTGAGAAGCCAGCTGACCTGTAATGCCAGTATAAAAGCGTGTAGAGGTCACTACAGCCTTGATTTCTGACACAGGTGCTCCTCGGGTGTAGTGCTGTTACTGAGTTAGTTATTTTTTGTGCACGTGTATTTTGTTCCCTATTTTTATTAGTGCTGGTAATAAACTCCGTACAGTGTAGTTTTTGTGTTTTTTATTTTACGAGAGTTAAATGACATGCTTTAGCAGGTATAAGGAACTAGTTTACAGACATTAACTTACTTAATTAACATAACATTTGTAATTAAAACTAACATTTGTAGTTAAGTAATCAGTTACACAACGATATTAAAATGGATCTTCATGATGCGCAATATCAAGACCGCCGTGCCATCTTGGAGTTCGACCCCCTGAGTCGAATTCAGTCCAATATAATGACTGAAAGCATTAGATTAGCAAAAGGCTTTGTAATTATATATATATATTGGAATAACCCATGTATATTCCATGAATTAAACACACAATAACGAAAATGGCCACTGTTAAACGGGATTTTATTATTTTTTGGTATATTCCTTGGGAAGAAAGCTACTGCATTCGTGTTATCATAAAGTTGCAAAGCGGCGTGAGTTCAACGAATGTTAACGAACTGCTAAATTTAACAAGAAGAAGAAGAAGATGTTTCTCACGGTTTTATTATGACTACGAAATCCCGTTACTTTACTTTCCTAGCACTAATACCTGCTCACTTAACCACCCACCCCACCCACGGGATAGAATGAGTTTGTTTAAATGAATTCTTCATAAGTTGGTAAGTAAGTGAGTAAGTAAGTAAGCAAGTAAGTAAGTAAGCAAGTAAGCAAGTTTATTTATGTCGGTTTTCTTCACATAGAGAGAACATTAGTTTTACAAGGGATTAGTTAATAGACTAAAAATTCTAATTATCATAAATTAGAACAATAAATAACCTCGACTAGTATAATGACAACTATAACATTGATGAAAGGACACAAGTTTTTATAGTTGAAAAGAATAAAAGACAGTGTAGCAGTCATAACAATTATGACAACTTATTGAACTCAGACTTTGTTGCCTAAAGAACTCAGACTAAACTAAACATTGTCTTAACTATAACTTGCTAGCTAACTTTGTAAAAATTCACTGCCTGCTTAGCTGCTCGCATGCCTGACTGACCGGCTGACTGGCTTACTGAGTGAATAACTTACTGACTGACTGACTGACTGACTAACTGACTGACTGACTGACTGACCGATTGACTGACTGACTGACTGACTGACTGACTGACTGACTGACTGACTGACTGACTGACTGACTGACTGACTGACTGACTGACTGACTGACTGACTGACTGACTGACTGACTGACTGACTGACTGACTAGCTCACTGACTGACTGACTAACTGATTTATTGGCTGACTGACTGACTGACTGACTGACTGACTGACTGACTGACTGACTGACTGACTGACTGACTGACTGACTGACTGACTGACTGACTGACTCCCAATGGACTAACCCAGAAAGCGGTTAGCTAGATTGCTAACTGACTGCTTGGATAGCTCACTCACAGACGCATGTTACAGACTACAAAATGAAACTGCTTTAAAATGGCGTGTTGATACGAACATCTCAAAAAAGTCATAATTATTTGAACAATTATGTTGTTGTTGTTGTTGTTGTTGTTGTTGTTGTTTGTTTTGAAACAGATCGTACGAGCGCCGTGTCATCAGAGTCACTGAGCGCTACACATGAAAAGACTTAAAAAATGCATGAATTCTTTGCTTGTCCAACAGTCCGTGAAAAGCTGACAACGTACAAACTCGATATTTCAAGGTTCTTTCGTCGTTTCTCTTAACGAAAGACAAGTTTTAGTGCAAGTAACGGTAGTTTTCTTAAGTTATGAGTTAAACTTGCGTGACTGCGTCGCACTTCGCGTCCTATTCGAAAAAAAACGAAATTTACATTCATAAACACGAATAAAACGTGCTGAGGGCGTTTCTACTAAACCTACTAAGACATACTACACGTGTTTGCTGTTTTTGCATTTTCTATACGCAACATTTTTATAAGTTATAAGATTATTTATTTCCATTCTGCATCTAACAGTTATAATAAAAATACAGATAATTTCACTGAAGTAAATATAAATATAAATGCAATATTATCCAGAAATTACAAAAGAGATTCTTATGCAGCATATACATGTGCAAATTACATTACGGAGTAATTTTGATGCATGCAGTTTGAGCCTAAAAGCATAGCTTGAGTGCCATATTTAACTGCCATTGATTTAAATTATCACGTAACTTTACTTAAAAAGATAATAACACCCTTTTGGTGTCATAATCGTTGGTTTTATGGATAGCTGATATTAAGCAGCGCTTTTACTAATTTTAGGAAACATTGAGTATATTCATAATTATTCAGGTAACGCTCTTATTTTGACTATTTACATAGGTTAAGCATTGTAATAATAGTACGTAAGAGAAAGGAAACCGATGAATGGTATTGTTATTAAAAAGTTTATTGCGGTAAACAGCAAAATTTAAAAGACACAAAGTACCTGGCAGGACTGCAGAGTTCATGATGTTCCTCCAGGGTTGAACAGTAAAATACACACAAACTTTTACATATGGTAGAGCAAATAAATTACTCATGAAATTTACTCATTGTTCAGTTAACATAAAGAGACAATTGTTTAATGCTTACTGCACTACTTTTTATTGTATGTCCACTTGGAGACATTTTTATTCTTACAATCTTAGCAAACTCAAGGTTGCATATAATGTATCAACACGGAAGCTATTTAACTTTTCATATGATACGAGCGGTAGATATATTTCTACTAGACTTAATATTATTTATTTTGATGTGATTCACAGAAAATGTGCATACAGTTTATACGTCAGGCTGAATAACAGTGAAAATTTTATATGTAAGAACATTTTAAACAGTAATGCAAACTTTACTTCTGTAATTAGACGTCATTGGCGTAGTTTGTCATATCATTAATTGTTATTTGTGTTATTGTTGTGTTTCATGATTTATTGTATTATTTGTGTTAATTTGTGATGTGTATATGAACTTGGTAAAGTTTGAAATAAAATATTAAATCGAAATCGAAATCGAAAACATAAACACTTATATGACAAACACTATTATTTATTTATCTATTTATTTATTTATTTAATTATCCACTTAACATTACAGTACATAGTTTACAGCAATGCGCAATATCTTTACAGCATTTTGTCAATAATTTAACAAAATATTGCAGCGTTTCTGGGGAAATGTAACTTATAAGCTAACATGTGTTCTCATTACAATGTGTTTCAGCAGAAAACACTGCAGGAGTCATTGGTCAAACGTTTTAATATAATTAAGTACTAAATAAGCAACATAAAATATTACTAAATTATCTACCATTACAATTATTTTTATTCGTAGCTAATATGTAATATGGTACTAGAGTATGTAGTACCATAGTATATAGATAGATAGATAATACCACGTGACTAGCCTTGTGCAAGATCAAAACGTTAAAAGTTGTTAGTAAATTTACGGTAAAAACAATTAAAATTATCAAAACTTAGGTATCAAAATTTATACTGAACATATATTATGTGTTTGGCATAGACATTAAAGATGGATCTTTCCAATCTGGCGATAATTTTGAATAGAAAATGACATATGATGAGATGATAACAAGTTTCATTCGGATTTTTCAATTTCAATTCAATAGATTTATTTCGCAATGAACATATACATATGCATTACATGTGCATCGATAATCAGTTTTTGTTAATACAAAATTATGATACAATTCATGAATTCTGCGCTAGAGACCTAAGAAGCTAGCTTATGCTAGGCCACTAGAATTAATTACGAGAAAAATTACAATATATTGCTGATGGTTAGTGTGAGTTACAGTGGACGTTAGTAGTATTAATTTTCATAATTACTATGTAAACTGATGGTCGGTACAGAGAAATGATAAATGCTTTAACACATTCGCTAAGCATTTGTGGAGGAGGCAACACTTGTTTAGACTATATGGAGGTGCACATTGCAGATATATATACGGGTGGGAAGTAATAAATGAACTTCAGACAATTTTAGATAATTTTCCTTTCCTATTATAATACTGTGGTTACGGTAGGCGCACGAATTCGCTTCTTTTTCCTCTTGGCTTGCGCAGTTCTATTGTTTCTCGTCCAGTATCCTGTTTCATGACCCGGTGATAGAAGATTCCATGCAGTTCCACAAAATTGTCTATGCATTTGAACCATATTGCGTAGTAGAACTAATCTCCCTTCTTGCTATTGATTCGTCTGTGACTGGAGGGCATTTGAGTCACGTGGTTTTAAAGCAACCACCAGCAGCAGTTATATAAGGTGAATATTCGCCGTAGACAGCTAGGCCAGTGTGTAAAGGTTGATTCACACTAAATAGAAACATTAGTTTGCAGTCATGTGTAGAAAAGTTGTGTTTAGTTGTTTTTTATTGTTATTATCTTACGTCGCGGTGCTTGTGAACATGCAACACGTGAGTTTATTAATTTTTTATACAATTGATATAAATGTCATTTTTATTCGACTTCGGTTTTAAGGAGAATAGTAAGATAGAGTGATTTGGTCAGTCACTGCAGCGACTGGTTGGTTGAATGGCTGACTGATTGGTCAACCAAGTCACCGACAAACCGACGCACCAACAAGTTTACTCATTCATGCACCTGCAGGCTACTGCCTGCCTGAGTGGCCGACTGACTGACTAACATGCCGACTGCCTAAGCAACTGAGTGGCTGACTGAATAGCTAATTGTTTGACTAACCAAGTATTTGCTTTCAATATTAAAATCAGTAAAAGTTCTTCCATTCCCAAAAGGTGTAATAAATTCACCACTTTCAATGAGCTCGTTACTTACAACTACAGTATCATAATGTTTGGTTACATGTAGCGTGTAGAATTTTCGTATTACAATAAATCAGGCAAAACTGGGTTGGTCTTAAGCCGTAGGTCAAAACAATCTACTCTTTAGATCTGAAACCTGTAATATCAAAGTAGCGTATTGCTCAATTAACAGAACTGTCAAACTTTTAAATTGTTTTATAGTAAAATGAAGATTTGTCAAACAGCAAGGGTAAGAAATACCTTGTTTTCAGTTGTGCAATGAAATCTTTATAAGACGGCAGGAAGTAACATAAAATAACGTATGTTAGAACTGTAATGAAGTTTCATACTGTTTGCTATGTTCTTTATTTTGCTAACAAATAAGATTCCACTATGTAATGCCATAAATTTGTTAAAGCAAAACGGGGCCCAAACGTAAACTGTAGGTCAAAACAATCTATTCTTTAAAATATTGTTAGGAAACATACTATTGTTTTTTCAAGAATGACTTACGTGAAAGAATTATTACCACACAAACACATTTTACGTTCACGCCACTAGTTCTTCGCTGTTACATGCATTTCACCATTCGCTAGTTAGACGGGCACTAGCGCCTCCATTTCGGAAATGCATTGCACAAAAAACAAATGCTGTACCTCTCACTTCAGATGTGTTAGTTTTTTACTAACTACAGACATTCGACAGCCCTTGCGTGAGTACATCAAATTTGAATTTTTGTCTTAAAACTTGCCCAGTTTTAGTACAACACACTGAATATCTTACAGTAGCACTGTACTTCAATTTTCGCTTTCGCAAACACCTGCAACACGCTCGTGGAATATTTCTGCTTTTGAAAATTAGGTTAGTTTGTGATGTCATCAATAGTGGGGCTCGTCCGCCGTTAATTAAGTTTTAATCTATAATTTAATTATCAGAAACACTTTTGCAGTACTAATTACCTTAAAATGTATACTTTTATCGTACTTGAAAATGGGGTAGCATATGAAAAATTGTCTTCTCTTCCTTTAAATATTTCAGTAAAGGTTTCCACATTTTCCTCACGTTTAACACAGTTTTTCCCAACGAAACAACGAGGTTTTAGTCGATGCATAAAAAGAGTTGAATTGACTAGCGTGTTACTCTAAGAAACGAGTTAATTTTGCTATTTTATAAACCTTATTTACTGCTAATGCAAATGACGTCAGCTTACGTAAAAACAGAAAATTAATAAGATGTGCCATATTGCTCACTGCTCATACTAAACACAACCTGTTTGTCATTTATTATTATTATCACAAGTTCGTGTGGTGTCCACTGGCCTGGCGTTATTAATTAACTCAAAGCACCGGTCATTAGCTCAGTACTGGCTGGACCTATTAAATGTCATTTCACGAACTACACAAAAGCCTGTTATTATAGGGTAACAATTCCTCTTTTTAATTATGTTATCAATTCACCTGTCTGTTCCAGTGACTAGAGACTTGACTGGGTCATTACTTTCAATTACCTAGATGTAACTGTAGGGGTCACTGGGTACATTATCGTGTGACACATAAAATAAGCTCTTCACTTTCACCGAATTTACATAATGACGTTTCAGTCGAAGTTTTGCTTAATTTATTAGTTTAGCCAACTTGGTTACATCAGGTGGCAGGTACTTGCTTAGACACTTGCTTAGCGATTAGAACTGTTATACGGACGTTTAACATTATAGCACGCCAGCTAAAGGAAAGAACAAGTCACTCAGTATGTTGGGTTTATTTTACTGTTATCACTAAAACTGTTAATGGTGTGCTAAACGAAAGAACAAGTCACTCAGTATGTTGGGTTTAATTTACTGTTATCACTTAAACTGTTTGTGGTGTGCTAAAGGAAACAACAAGTCACTCAGCATGTTGGGTTTATTTTACTCTTATCACTTAAACTGTTTGTGGTGTGCTAAACGAAAGAACAAGTCACTCAGTATGTTGGGTTTAATTTACTGTTATCACTTAAACTGTTAGTGGTGTGCTAAAGGAAAGAACAAGTCACTCAGCATGTTGGGTTTATTTTACTGTTATTACTTAAACTGTTTGTGGTGTACTAAAGGAAAGAACAAATCAGTCAGTATGTTGGGTTTATTTTACTGTTATCACTAAAACTGTTAGTGGTGTGCAAAAGGAAAGAGCAAGTCACTCAGTATCGTGGGTTTATTTTACTGTTATCACTTAAACTTAAAAAATATAACAAGGAAATTTACAAAAAACTGTCTACAAAACATCAGCTTAAAATATTCTAACTCTGAGTAGAAATTTTCAGGTGTGTTGGTTGCCGCCATTCACTTGAAAATTATGACGTAACTGAGAGACTTCGTGACTTTTCGTAAGCGCGTCGTGGTTTTCCGTAAGGGCGCGCTGCTTAAACTAATTCAAACTTCTACAGTTTACCTAATGTCCACACAAAAATATTACAAAATTAGCTATCTAATTATCAAAATAAAAACTTATTATACTTTTGACGAAGAATGACAGTGCGCTACTTTTCTTCAAGACGAATGACGTCATTGGAAGAACAATGGACATTGGAAATGTGAACGTCCAAGCATGAAGTGATCGCGACTTTAAATTGATTTTACTAGTTACACGAGACGCTTATTGCAGTTTTATTACTAAATTCTGCTAACGTTTCTCGCGAAGATTGAAATAAGCCTAACTTTCTAGAAAACTTGGTCAATTTTAATATCCATTTTGTTTATTACAGCCAGGGCCTATTTCAAGGGGGGGGGGGGAAGTGGGGATACTTCCCCGGGGCCTCACCCTCCAGGGGGCCTCCCGCCGAGGTAACATTATTTTTTTTGCTTTATGCGAACATACTGTATAACTCCATATTTTCTCTTTGAAAATGCTTCTCCGGCGTTCTAGCAGTTCAAAAATTTTCTGGGCGACAACCTCCCCCCTCCCCCCCCCCGAGGAGGCCTCACACACCACACTTGAAATAGGCCCTGGTTACAGCAGTTTATAAAATCAACCTTTCACTTTATAATAAAATAGAATTTACTGTTAAATGGTTAAACCAACTTACTTTGTAAATGTATTTTAATTATTACTAAAATAAATAATTATTAAAACATTGTTATTAAAATATTGTGTTTACACTGTCTGAGTATGTAAGTTTAATAACCATCTGCTGATTGTAATTGAGTCAATTGTTTTATCGAATCGGGTGTCACTTCAATTCAATTCAATTCAAATTTTTATTTTGTAACTAAGACCATGTAAAAAAGAAATACAGAATTAAAATGAAATAAAATACAATGAAATAAAAAATACAAGACTAAATATATATATACAAGGTTAGTAAATTAAAAGCTAAATAAATTTAAGAGGCTAATTATGTAACTATTCGTTCCATTTCACAAAGAAGCAAATTTGACAAGTCTATGTGAGTTAATAACAGCAGTTATAATACTATTGCCAGTGTTCAGTAGTAACAATTGTTATTAGTTGCGATCG
The DNA here is from genome assembly GCA_030141605.1 of Tubiluchus corallicola. Classification (NCBI taxonomy): domain Eukaryota; kingdom Metazoa; phylum Priapulida; class Priapulimorpha; order Priapulimorphida; family Tubiluchidae; genus Tubiluchus; species Tubiluchus corallicola. The sequence goes on along the minus strand of JAQGDQ010001154.1, from coordinate 29,358 downwards.
TTTCTTCTCCTCTTTTCCTTCTTCCTATCCCTAATCTTACTAATTTTTTCCATTCCATCATGTCCACTAACCCTAACCATTCTTTCATTCACACATCCTCCCCTCCCTTCCTTCTTCCTATCCCCAATCTTACTAGTTTTTCCATTCCATCATGTCCACTAACCCTAACCATTCTTTCATTCACTCATTTGTGCCACCTTAACAAGCCAAGTTTTCAAGGTGTCATACAGCAACTCTTTTATTTGGTTAATTTGACTTCACAAACCTTTTTTTACCTATACTGTTTCTTTTTGTTTCAATAATATTGCATGTTGATGTATTGTATGTATGTTTATGTATTGTATATGTGTTGCTGGAGTGAAATAAATTGATTGATTGATTGATTGATTGATGACCATTATTCTTATATTAGCATTTTGCACTCAGCACTTGTACAGTGGAGATACCTGAATCAGACGCAGCCTGTTTTGTAAATCCACTATAAATAAATCAAGTTTAAACTAAATATTAAGATTGACCTTTCCTTCGAGTATCAGACAATGCTTCATCCAATCCCTCTGCCAACAAGATACAGAGAGTATAACACATACATTCTGATAGGAAAGGGGGCGCTTTCACCGACAGAGGTGACCTTTAAGCTCGATTACATAGAAACGTGTAGATCAACTGAATTGTGCTGCATTAAAACGTGTAAACAGTACACCTATAAGAGGATTATATACAATATTCTTTATCAATTCTTCGTTCAATATCGTAAAGCACAAACACAGTCTCCTGGAATTCTTCACCTCTTGCTCGTCGACAGAATCTTTAAGGGAAAATGAACTTGAACTTTAAGAGACAGAACGACGTTTCTTATGCACCAAGCAAAGACGTTATTCTATCTTTAATTGAGTTTAAAATTTATTTTTTCCTAAAGTATTAGAAGGGTCAGGCGAAAATATCTATGGAGTATGTGTGTGTGTGCGTGCGTGCGTGCGTGCGTGCGTGCGAGCGAGCGTGCGTGCGTGTGTGGGTTGTGATATGAAAGAACAAACGAAGTAAATAATGTAGTTACTGTGTTTGGGGTTGTGATATGAAAGAACAAACGAAGTAAATAATGTAGTTACTGTGTTTGGGGTTGTGATATGAAAGAACAAACGAAGTAAATAATGTAGTTACTGTGTTTGGGGTTGTGATATGAAAGAACAAACAAAGTAAATAATGTAGTTAGTGTGTTTGTGGGTTGTGATATGAAAGAACAAACAAAGTAAATAATGTAGTTAGTGTGTTTGTGGGTTGTGATATGAAAGAACAAACGAAGTAAATAATGTAGTTAGTGTGTTTGGGGTTGTGATATGAAAGAGCAAACGAAGTAAATAATGTAGTTAGTGTGTGTGTGGGTTGTGATATGAAAGAACAAACGAAGTAAATAATGTAGTTAGTGTGTGTGTGGTTGTGATATGAAAGAACAAACGAAGTAAATAGTGTAGTTAGTGTGTGTGTGGGTTGTGATATGAAAGAACAAACGAAGTAAATAGTGTAGTTAGTGTGTGTGTGGGTTGTGATATGAAAGAACAAACGAAGTAAATAATGTAGTTACTGTGTTTGGGGTTGTGATATGAAAGAACAAACGAAGTAAATAATGTAGTTACTGTGTTTGGGGTTGTGATATGAAAGAACAAACGAAGTAAATAATGTAGTTACTGTGTTTGGGGTTGTGATATGAAAGAACAAACAAAGTAAATAATGTAGTTATTGTGTTTGTGGGTTGTGATATGAAAGAGCAAACGAAGTAAATAATGTAGTTAGTGTGTTTGTGGGTTGTGATATGAAAGAGCAAACGAAGTAAATAATGTAGTTAGTGTGTTTGTGGGTTGTGATATGAAAGAGCAAACGCAGTAAATAGTGTAGTTAGTGTGTTTGGGGTTGTGATATAAAAGAACAAACGAAGTAAATAATGTAGTTATTGTGTTTGTGGGTTGTGATATGAAAGAGCAAACGAAGTAAATAATGTAGTTAGTGTGTTTGTGGTTTGTAATATGAAAGAGCAAACGCAGTAAATAGTGTAGTTAGTGTGTTTGTGGGTTGTGATATGAAAGAGCAAACGCAGTAAATAGTGTAGTTAGTGTGTTTGTGGTTTGTAATATGAAAGAGCAAACGCAGTAAATAGTGTAGTTAGTGTGTTTGTTTTATAAAAATACATATCATCTGGCGAAATTCTTCTCACAGTTTTAACAAATAAACATTTAATACAATTAAATCAAATTAAACTTCTTTATTAGGTAAAAGATAGGTTAACAAACATCGTCGGTTATTTAGTTTCCCGCCATTCAATAACCGTAATCTTTTTTCTTCTCTTAGTAAGAAATTTGTTTCTCCGATTCAGCGACGCGTCATACGAAATTAAACCTCTGAAACGTTCTTGTAAAAATGACGTTATTTACAGAAATAATCGTTTTAACGTATTTATTTAAGCCAATAAAATCATTGGGTAAAATGAAGTATTGCAAGTCTCAGTGTTAAACGAAAAAACATTCTGCGAAGAACATCGATCTGTCTTTGAAACATCAACATCAAACTCAGACATTAAAGGCTGTAAAGATAATAACGGTCATCCAATATTGCCGAATTGTGGATTTCGATTTCGAGTCTGTTGAACACTTTTTGTTGCACTGCCCATTGTATAAACAAACTAGAGTTGTTATGTTTGATAAATTAAATGAAATGCTTCTGCCCGAAAACGTTAATATAGCTGCCTTAGGAACTAATGATCTGTTGAAGTTGTTATTATTCGGAAAAGATGAATTTAACTATGTTGCTAACTGTAAAATATTCTAATGCAAACATGACTTTATATTACGTACTAAACACTTCCAGTAGTTTCTATCTGATATGAAATGCATCAGTCTTAAATAATCGTACATTAATATTTTCTAACCGTCATTTTCTACTAATGTCTAATGTAATCTTGTAGTAAAACTTGTCAGGTTGTAGTTATAGTTTATTCTTACTGTAAGTGTTACTAATATCTAATGTAATCTTGTTGTAAAACTTGTCAGCTTGTGTAGTTATAATCTATTCTTACTGTAAATGTTTTTGTAAATAGTGTATAAAGTCTGTTGTGGTGAGGATCCTAAATCATGTTCAAACTGTCTGATCCAATCCCATAATAAATTTTGTTAAACTAAATTTAGACATGTTGTAGTAACGTCTTGCCTAGCTGCTGTAAACTTTCTGTCCCTGCAAAACTGGTGAATTTTCAAAAACAGGTGTTTTACAAAGTTTGCCGTAGTCTGTAATTATTTTCTAATCTGTTAACGATAACAACGGGCACGGCACAGTTCTAAAGACCAAAAAAACACTCTTCATTGAAAGGTTACAAAGAGGAGTGCTGTTTAAGAAGATGATTGTAAAAGTGGTGTTAGAAAGCGGAATCGTGTAGGATTAATGATTGGAGATGCAAGACGGGTCTTGCACGACTGCCCTATTTTATCTGCACGTTTCAGGCGGTGTAAGAAGAGCATGGGGACCCCCCCCCAGCTTACATGCGCCTCATGATCGAGGTTTTTTGTGTCACTAAATGTGACCTGACGTTTGACATGGCTATTCAAAGTCAAGTCAGTGAAAATAAAAGTTCATTTTAAGTGAATTCACCAGCTAAATGATCTTAAATGGTCGGTAATTACAGGTGCGTGTTGGTAAATGGGTATTTAAATGATCACAGGCTTACTCGGGTTACCTGGCAGTCTCTGTGACACAGGTACACACTGCTCAGATTTACCTGGTGGGCATTGTGATGACACAGGTACACACTACTCAAATTTATCTGGCGGGTTCTGTGATGACGCTCTATGGTGAGTGTTAATTCCACAGGCCTCGTATTTTAGATGAGTTAATTTCCTTGCTTTCAGTTCAGTGGTGTTCAGTTGTGACGTAGCGCACACCTTCGACAGCTCATGCGTGAGCACAGCGGTAAATTTGAAATTTGAATTGCCGAGTTTTAGAACAACACACTGAATATTTTACGATAATGCTCTATTCCAATTTTCGCAAACACGTGCAACATGGAATGTTTTTGCTGTTGCAATTTATGTTCGTTTGTGATGCCATCAATAGTTTGGCTCGCACGCCGTTAATTAAGACTTAAATCTATTATTTTATTATCAGAAACGCTTTTGCAATATTATTGGGGCTAAAATGTGCATGTTTACTGTACTTGACAGCGGGTTTGTACATGTTTACTGTACTTGACAGCGAGTTTGTACATGTTTACTGTACTTGACAGCGGGTTTGTACATGTTTACTGTACTTGACAGCGGGTTTGTACATGTTTACTGTACTTGACAGCGAGTTTGTACATGTTTACTGTACTTGAC
>JAQGDQ010001154.1:10000-20000 GCA_030141605.1 Tubiluchus corallicola | reverse complement strand
TTTAAAATATTGTTAGGTAACATACTATTGTTTCTTCAAAAATGACTTACGTGAAAGAATTATTACCACACAAACACAATTTCACGTTCACGCCATTAGTTCTTCGCTGTTACATGCATTTCACCAATTGCTAGTTAGACGGCCGCTAGCGCCTGCATTTCGGAAACGCATTGCACAAAAACAGGTTCAGTACCTCTCAGTTCAGATGTGTTAGTTTGTGACGAACTACACACGTTTGATAGCTCATGCGTGAGCACAGCGGTAAATTTGAAATTTGAATTCTTATCTTAAATCTTGCCTATTTTTAGTACAACGCACTGAATATCTTACAGTAGCACTGCACTTCAATTTTCACTTTCGCAAACACGTGCAACACGCTCATGGAACATTTTTGCTGTTGAAAGTTATGTTAGTTTGTGATGTCATTAATAGTTGTCCTCGCCCGCCGTTAATTAAGTTTTTAATCCTTTAGTTAATATCAGATACGCTTTTGCAGTATTGATTGTGTTAAAATGTATACTTTTTATCAGACTTGAAAATGGGGTAATCAAATATGAAAAATCTTTAAACTTCCTTTAAACTTTGTAAACAGCCTAAACGAAGCGAAAGCCTGCAAATGGAGGAACTCTGTCTATTTTTGTATTATAACTTTGTTCAATAAGTCCTATGTAGCCGTGTGGGGTAACATACATTAGATCTGGTGTGGGGTAATTACTGATTACCATCTTTAAGCCAAACAAAGTAACTGGGCCAAAATATGTGGAAAAATTTCGCAACACAAGTCAATTTTTCATCTATGTCCAAGGAAGTGACAGTTTTCAGTAAGCAAGGTCGTGTCTGAATTTTTGCTCTACATTCCTCAAACTTAGCAGATAAGAGACTGAATCTTATCAAAGATCAAACGAGAGGTGCATTGAGGCATCTAAGCAGAATATAAAAGCGATATACCTGCCGACAAAGGAATAAATAAACCTACAAAATGCATAATTTTCAATCTCTTTTAGTTGGAGATTGGCTTTTAAAATTGGACCCTGGCGTCCAATCGAGGTGAAAGATTTTTGAAAGATTGGCCAACGATGTGAAAAAAAAGCATTGTGCTCGTCATAGTATTGCTGTCATGTAACATCAGAAAGTGCAGACAAATCTGTGCCTTCGGGCCTTAAGTCAGTAAAACTTTAGATATGGATTTCGTATTTTACATGCGAAATCAATTCTACGTTTACTTTAGAAACGCTGCAGGACAATCTAACCATTTTCCCAGATTAAGGAAGGCTTTTCCCCATTCATGTGTTGCTGAGGCTGCGGCCAGCGTGAAAAATACCTGGTTTGGCCAGTTTAACAGTTAGTGCAACTGAAAGGTAGAACTAGTAAGCAGCATGTTTAGTCAAAATCCGTTTTTGTGCATTTTTACTCCAACTGTAGAACTAATAAAAATAACTGTCATCGTTGGATGTCTTTTGCAGAGAAGCAGGCAAAATGGCTCAAATAATCAGTAGAAGCAGGCAAAAATGGCTAAAATAATCAGTAGAAGCAGGCAAAAATGGCTAAAATAATCAGTAGAAGCAGGCAAAATGGCTAAAATAATCGTTACAAGCAGGCAAAAGTGGCTAAAATAATCAGTAGAAGCAGGCAAAATGGCTAAAATAATCAGTAGAAACAGGCAAAATGGCTAAAATAATCGTTAGAAGCAGGCAAAAGTGGCTAAAATAATCAGTAGAAGCAGGCAAAAATGGCTAAAATAATCAGTAGAAGCAGGCAAAAATGGCTAAAATAATCAGTAGAAGCAGGCAAAAATGGCTAAAATAATCAGTAGAAGCAGGCAAAAATGGCTAAAATAATCAGTAGAAGCAGGCAAAAATGGCTAAAATAATCAGTAGAAGCAGGCAAAATGGCTAAAATAATCGTTACAAGCAGGCAAAAGTGGCTAAAATAATCAGTAGAAGCAGGCAAAATGGCTAAAATAATCAGTAGAAACAGGCAAAATGGCTAAAATAATCGTTAGAAGCAGGCAAAAATGGCTAAAATAATCAGTAGAAGCAGGCAAAAATGGCTAAAATAATCAGTAGAAGCAGGCAAAAATGGCTAAAATAATTGCTTATTGTTATTGTGTCAGCTACACTGAAAACTCAAACGAAGACAGGATGATTCTTCATATACCACCCCTTTTTCAACTACAGTAAAAGGTATACATTTTAACACAATTAATACTACAAAAGCGTTTTTTGTAATTAAATGACAGATTGAAATCTTAATTAACGGCGGGCGAGCCAAACTTTTGATGACATCACAAACTAACATAATATTCAACAGCAAAAAGCGTGTTGCACGTGTTTGCGAATTGAAGTACAGTGTTACTGTAAGATATTCAGTGTGTTGTACTAAAATTAGGCAAGTTTTAAGATAAAAATTCTTAAGATAATAAAAGATGTAACAGCGAAGAACTAATGGCACGAACGCGAAATTGCGTGTGTGGTAGCATTTCTTTCACTTAAGTCATTTTTGAAAAAATAGTATGTTTCCTTTCAGTATTTTAAAGATTAGATTGTTTTGACCTGCAGATTAAGGCGGGTTTGCTAATATGCCTTTTGCGAGATGATGGCGAATTACGAAGGCATCTGATACCCCCAGACGTCCTAATTATGACAAGGAAAGACCGAAGAACAATAATAACAATAATAATAATAATAATAATAATAATAATAATAATAATAATAATCTTTTATTTATCTTTTAACACACGCACAGTTGTAATACAATTAATTTGGTAACAAAAATGTGAAGAAAGGGCAGCGAAAGACCAATTGGTCATCTAGTCAGCTGCCCTTTGGTTAGTGATGAACATTTTTTATAGGCGCCATGCTACAGTGTATTAATTAGTGTTAGTACTGCTTATAATAAAAACTAAACTGTTACGAATGACATTAAATTGATATGCTTATAACGTGTTAGTACAATTCATAAACAGTAATAATATGTGCACAATAAAAACAATCAAACTGAAAATAACTGAAATAAAACTGAACTGAAATAAAAATCTGACAACAGGAACATAATAACAATGGCAACTGAAATATACTTTAGCAAAATTCTTAGACATAAGCAAGTGAATGTATAATGGAGGAGAACAACCGCATATATATATGATATACTCTAACCTAGCTTATTAATATATAACAAGCTTGTCACAAAAGTTTTGTAATTAAAATACTGTAGAATAACATCTAAGTCCTGCAGGCTAATAATAAAAGTGTAGTTTTAATGTCACCTACTAACCTGATACGTGATGCCAGTATGAATTTTGTGCGTACGACCGTTCATCGCCTCATTGATTGATTGATTGATGGATTGACTTAGCATTTTCTAAAATGTTTATGTATGAACATTATGAAATTCGCGTTCCTCATAACCGTAACGTCACAAAAATCAGAATATAAAGTGCTTAATTACATGCGTTTACACGGTACTGTCAGCGATTGCTAACCATCATCAAATTCATTTGTTCTGATTCAATTTTTTTAGCGGATTGATAAAGAAAGTCTGTGGTGTGACGTCAACAGTTGATTTTTTTCTGTCAGACTAATGACATACGATGACCGACAGAATTTAAAATGCTAAGGCCCTCGTTCAAGGCGTTATGTATTATTTAACTAACTCGGAGCGTGATACTTAACTTATAGTTAGATAGGATAGTAAATCCTAATTAAGCATGTTTGCCGTAAGAGGTTAAAAAATTGGACGCACAAGCAGTTGGGGGGGGGGGGGGTCAGAACGCATTTTCCTGTATTTAAGCAGAATTTTGGAGGCCTCAAATTAGATCTAAATTCTGGTACATAGACTTCTCCAAACGTGAAAATTTCTGCTTTAATAAATATATTTTACCTACATTTACCTTGGTAATATTCATTGTATTCTATTGTAGTAGTCATGTATCTTAAAAGCAAGTTTGTAATGCACTGCAATGTGGATGACCCATTACTTAAGCTTAATTTATTTAGTGTTAAGATTATCTACTCATTAAATGTGGATAGTCAGACATAAAACTGATTTGAGACTGTTAAGTTTACAGCCCACCCACTGTCAAGATTATCTACCCAGCAAAATGTGAACAGTCAAACATAAAACTGATTTGAGACTGTTAAGTTTACAACCCACCCACTGTCAAGATTATCTACCCAGCAAAATCTGGATAGTCAAACATAAAACTGATTTGAGACTGTTAAGTTTACAGCCCACCCACTGTCAAGATTATCTACCCAGCAAAATGTGGACAGTCAAACATAAAACTGATTTGAGACTGTTAAGTTTACAACCCACCCACTGTCAAGATTATCTACTGATAGTCAAACATAAAACTATTTAGACTTTAAGTTTACACCCACCCACTGTCAAGATTATCTACCCAGCAAAATCTGGATAGTCAAACATAAAACTGATTTGAGACTGTTAAGTTTACAGCCCACCCACTGTCAAGATTATCTATGTAACAAAATGTGGGTAATCAGACATAAAACTGATTTGAGACTGTTAAGTTCACAGCCCACCCACTGTCAAGATTATCTATCCAACAAAATGTGGATAGTCAAACATAAAACTGATTTGAGACTGTTAAGTTCACAGCCCACCCACTGTCGAGATTATCTATCCAGCAAAATGTGGATAGTCAAACATAAAACTGATTTGAGACTGTTAAGTTTACAGCCCATCCACTGTTCATACAAAATTTAATAAGTTTGCGTGAGTGCTATTTCGTTTTGTTTGCGTTAGAGAGAGAAGTGCCGTTACAGTTAGTTAAAAACTGTCTAAAGACTTTGAGTAGACAATCTACTGGAGTTAGTTAAAAACTGTCTACAGACTTTGAATAGACAATCTACTGGAGTTAGTTAAAAACTGTCTACACACTTTGAGTAGACAATCTACTGGAGTTAGTTAAAAACTGTCTTCAGACTTTGAGTAGACAATCTACTGGAGTTAGTTAAAAACTGTCTACAGACTTTGAGTAGACAATCTACTGGAGTTAGTTAAAAACTGTCTACAGACTTTGAGTAGACAATCTACTGGAAGTTAAAAACTGTCTACAGACTTTGATAGACAATCTACTGGAGTTAGTTAAAAACTGTCTACAGACTTTGAGTAGACAATCTACTGGAGTTAGTTAAAAACTGTCTTCAGACTTTGAGTAGACAATCTACTGGAGTTAGTTAAAAACTGTCTACAGACTTTGAATAGACAATCTACTAGAGTTAGTTAAAAACTGTCTACAGACTTTGAGTAGACAATCTACTGGAGTTAGTTAAAAACTGTCTACAGACTTTGAGTAGACAATCTACTGGAGTTAGTTAAAAACTGTCTACAGACTTTGAGTAGACAATCTACTGGAGTTAGTTAAAAACTGTCTACAGACTTTGAGTAGACAATCTACTGGAGTTAGTTAAAAACTGTCTACAGACTTTGAGTAGACAATCTACTGGAGTTAGTTAAAAACTGTCTACAGACTTTGAATAGACAACCTACTGGAGTTAGTTAAAAACTGTCTACAGACTTTGAGTAGACAACCTACTGGAGTTAGTTAAAAACTGTCTACAGACTTTGAGTAGACAATCTACTGCAGTTAGTTAAAAATTGTCTACAGACTTTGAATAGACAATCTACTAGAGTTAGTTAAAAACTGTCTACAGACTTTGAGTAGACAATCTACTGGAGTTAGTTAAAAACTGTCTACAGACTTTGAATAGACAATCTACTGGAGTTAGTTAAAAACTGTCTACAGACTTTGAGTAGACAATCTACTGGAGTTAGTTAAAAACTGTCTACAGACTTTGAGTAGACAATCTACTGGAGTTAGTTAAAAACTGTCTACAGACTTTGAATAGACAATCTACTGGAGTTAGTTAAAAACTGTCTACAGACTTTGAATAGACAATCTACTAGAGTTAGTTAAAAACTGTCTACAGACTTTGAGTAGACAATCTACTGGAGTTAGTTAAAAACTGTCTACAGACTTTGAATAGACAATCTACTGGAGTTAGTTAAAAACTGTCTACAGACTTTGAGTAGACAATCTACTGGAGTTAGTTAAAAACTGTCTACAGACTTTGAATAGACAATCTACTGGAGTTAGTTAAAAACTGTCTACAGACTTTGAGTAGACAATCTACTGGAGTTAGTTAAAAACTGTCTACAGACTTTGAGTAGACAATCTACTGGAGTTAGTTAAAAACTGTCTACAGACTTTGAGTAGACAATCTACTGGAGTTAGTTAAAAACTGTCTACAGACTTTGAGTAGACAATCTACTGGAGTTAGTTAAAAACTGTCTACAGACTTTGAGTAGACAATCTACTGGAGTTAGTTAAAAACTGTCTACAGACTTTGAGTAGACAATCTACTGGAGTTAGTTAAAAACTGTCTACAGACTTTGAGTAGACAATCTACTGCAGTTAGTTAAAAACTGTCTACAGACTTTGAGTAGACAATCTACTAGACAATTGAGACAATCTACTGGACAGTATCTAGACAACGGAAATCGATAGAATTGACACTATGTAAGTGACATACATAAACATAACTTCACTATGCAAATCAGCTGACTGCTCGAGGATTGCTCAAACAAACAAACAAGGGTTGATGTGTTTCTTAGTTTACTGCTAAAAAAATTTGTTTAGCCATAATTTTTTGTTGAGAAATTCTGTTGATGCACGTGCGTCAGTGCGCCCGCCTGCCGGCGCCCATGTAACTAAGGTAGCTACTACATCCTGTATTGAATCACCTGTCATTATACAGGGCGTCCCAAAAGTCACTATACACTTTGATTTCGAATTTTCTGTTTTAAAGTTTTCTCCAATCTCAGCAAGCACTTACATGAACTAAAGGGGGCCTTTGGCAATTTTTTGTCTGGATCGACGTTGCTATGACGACGAGAGTAATGTTTGAAGTTTGGTTCAAAATTCACCTGACATGAGGCCCTTCGATCATCAGCTGAAGTTCTGCTGAAACTCTCAGCTCCACATGGTCCTCCCTATTAATTAAAATTGTACTTTTTCACCAAGATGCTGCTCTTCCTCACCACTCATGGGCTGTAAGAGACTCTCTCAAACCAAGATGCTCGACTTGCCATTTGGATTGATTCTGAAGCTTTGAGGTCTCTAAAGAAAATAAGGAAAACAGTAAAGCGTAGTGAGTAAGCACTTCTTTTGAGATTTTCGTTTAATTCCACTAAAAAAATTGTCCAAGGCTTTAGTTTATCTGTGCCAATTTTCAATCATTTTACTTTGTTTGTTAAAACAAATACAGATAATATAATCACCCAGTATAACTCCTTACTTGCAGGGCCTATTTCATGGGGGGGGGGGAGTGGGGATACTTCACGGAGGGGCCGCACCCTACAGAGGGGCCTCGCGCGAAGGTAACATTTTTTGCTTTATGCGAACATACTGCCTCCTCTCTCTCTCTCTCTCTCTCTGTCTCTCTCTCTCTCTCTCTCTCTCTCTCTCTCTCTCTCTCTCTCTCTCTCTCTCTCTCTCTCTCTCTCTCTCTCTCTCTCTCTCTCTCTCTCTCTCTCTCTCTCTCTCTCTTTTGCCGCACGCGCGCCGTTTGCCAGTATTGACAAGCATTAAGGACTGGTCTTGAGAATAAAGCAGTTTTTCTTTCAATTGTTCTTTCCTTTAACAACTGTATAAGTCCATATTTTCTCTTCGAAAATGCTTCTCCGGCGTTCTAACAGTTCAAAAATTTTCTGGGCGCCAACCATGGTGACCCCCCCCCAAGGGGGCCTCACACGCCCCACTTCCCCGGGCCTAGCTTAGGCTGAAATAGGCCCTGCTTACTTGCAATAGCCATTTTTAGCATTTAATCCATTAAACAAGAATCACTGTAGACCAACTGCTTACTCTAGTAAATCCGACATACAAAAGATCATTGTTTAGATTAATGATCACTTTTTAACTGAAACTTAAGCTGCTTTAAAATTGCTAAATATCATTAAACTATCAAACACAGATTCTCTTTGGAGTTGTAAGTTTTTTCTAGTGCAATTTATCCAAAGCACCGTCAAAACACTAGTTGAACCAGGTTCGTATAATGATAACAATTGACCTCCAGTCCAGCGTGCATTGCTATTGTCAGCTTTTGGAGTTAACTACGGTGATTATTGCTCTGTGATCATTTTTATTTTCGGGTTAAACTAACAGAACTATAACCAGCTATTATAGGTCACTACCACCAAAGCGCTGATTACACAACACAACATAGCGTCTATTTGTGTGAAAAAAAGCTATTCAGACGTTTCAGCAGGTGACTTTTCAACGTCTGTTTACCGAGTTACAGTAGTCAGTTGTAAAACTGTTTACACAATCGTAATTTACCTGTAAATACGTAAACGATTACCAGATTTCAAGTGTTTCCGTGAAAAGTTTGAAAGGAGTGTAGGATTTCTATGTGTGAGAATATGAACAAAGTGTTGCTTTTTTATCCTAATCTTAATTGTTTTTGGACAAATTTCTGCTGGATCTTAGCATAAACATGTGATAAATTAAATGAAATACTTCTGCCCGAAAACCTTAATATAGCTGCCTTAGGAACTAATGATCTGTTGAAGTTGTTATTATTCGGAAAAGATGAATTTAACTATGTTGCTAACTGTAAAATATTACAATGTATACATGACTTTATATTACGTACTAAACGCTTCCAGTAGTTTCTATCTGATGTGAAATGTATCAGTCTTAAATATTCGTACATTAATATTTTCTAACCGTCATTTTCTACTAATGTCTAATGTAATCTTGTAGTAAAACTTGTCAGCTTGTGTAGTTATAGTCTATTCTTACTGCAAATGTTACTAATATCTAATGTAATCTTGTAGTAAAACTTGTCAGCTTGTGTAGTTATAGTCTATTCTTACTGTAAATGTTACTAATGTCTAATGTATTCTTGTAGTAAAACTTGTCAGCTTGTGTAGTTATAGTCTATTCTTACTGTAAATGTTACTAATGTCTAATGTATTCTTGTAGTAAAACTTGTCAGCTTGTGTAGTTATAGTCTATTCTTACTGTAAATGTTCTTGTAAATAGTGTAAAAAGTCTGTTGTGGTGAGGATCCTAAATCATGTTGTTCAAACTGTCTGATCTAATCCTATCCTATAATATATTATGTTTAAACTAAATATTAGCAAATACCAAAGCCATATCCTTTTCAAAATATTAAAGGCCAAGAAAAGAGGTAGCTGAAACAGCTTTCAGAAAAATCGTCTTAAAAAATTATCTTACTTTACAGCAATTTTATGCGTATATCGTACTGGCGTTAAAAGGAATTTTTGTTTGTTTTCATTTTAAATCTCCCACAATACTGTTCCCACAACGCCATTGCATGACGTCATATACGCACAACGTAAATCAGGGGAAGAAAGGGAAATGTTAAATTATGTCCCAAAAAACTTTCCATGTAAATTTGTATTACTCAGCATTTCACTTACCTGCTGGAAAGACTTATGTAACTAGACTAATGATTTAAAATGTTCGTGCCAATTGGTAAAATGTCGCTGACTCACCCTCCAGGGTGCGCCACTCATTAACAAAAAACGTATTTTTAATCTTATTGACAAGATACAGTCATTTAAAAATTTTACTTAGTGACGTGTGCTCTACGAATGCTCTGGTTATTTTTCAAACTTTACTTAATGTTATCTAAACTTGTTTCAAACGACCTACCATTAAAATGGCTGCGTCTAACGGTCATCGCGGGAGTTTAAATTTACATGTTTTATACAGCGTTACTGCCGATGTTAGACCTGCATGGAAAAAAGCAGTACGTAAGTGGTATAAAATTTCAAGACGAATTTTTCAGGCTTTACGTAAGTGGAGGGTTTTTTGAGCTTTAACACCCAGATTATATGAAAATCGAAATAGTGTCGTCGTGTGAGCTAGTATTTCAAAATAAAATCTATGTTTGTTGAAATCTAACTATAACGCAATTTAGGACTTTGGCGATTTTATATTATTATGTTA
>JAQGDQ010001154.1:0-7500 GCA_030141605.1 Tubiluchus corallicola | reverse complement strand
TTTACGCATTAATACTGATAGACGAATTTATTTTGCAATATTTTGAAGACATTATGCGAAGCGATTACGCATTAATACTGATAGACGAATTTATTTTGCAATATATTTTGGAGACATTATGCGGAAGGTTTACGCATTAATGCTGACAGACGAATTTATTTTGCAATATTTTGGAGACATTATGCGGAAGGTTTACGCATTAATACTGATAGACGAATTTATTTTGCAATATTTTGGAGACATTATGCGGAGCGTTTACGCATTAATACTGACAGACGAATTTATTTTGCAATATTTTGGAGACATTATGCGGAACGATTACGCATTAATACTGATAGACGAATTTATTTTGTAATATTTTGGAGACATTATGCGGAGCGTTTACGCATTAATACTGACAGACGAATTTATTTTGCAATATTTTGGAGACATTATGCGGAACGATTACGCATTAATACTGATAGACGAATTTATTTTGCAATATTTTGGAGACATTATGCGTAGCGGTTACGCATTGATACTGATTTCAAATGATACGAGTAGAATGGTTCTCTATTTTGTTAATAGCAGGATCTTGCTTGGGAGGAAGAAAAAATGAACTAGGTAAGGTTCTAGCTAGCTGTTAAAACTGTTACTATTACAATAGCATAGGCTGCGAGGCGTTGTCAAGTGTACACAAATGCATTGTCTGGTACACTTAACCTTTGACCTTTTCACGATCACCATCAATCGCTGGAACTGTGAAAAGGCTTATTGAATCACTAATAAAGACTGATATTCGCTAAAAATGAGCTTTGCAGTAAATAACAATTGTTGTAAAGCTGTTATGATGCTGCTGCAATGTGCAAGATTGTCTTTATAGCATTGCTTCTAAGATAAACACATTGTGCAGAATGTTTGTGACTCTCTAGTAATGTTTTATGGCAGTTTGTGGATCTCGTACATTATTCTGTGCAAACGTCTAGCAATGTTCTGTTCATCTTCGGCTTCTAACTTGGATTTTATGCATTTTAATTCTTTTATACGTCTTCGGAATTTCTGCCAGAGGCCCTGTTTGAGTGATGGATAAGAATTTTCAATTCAATCACTTGAATTTCGACTATTAATGGCACATAAAATTCAGTATTAAATACCAATTTACCTGGTTACATGTGATTAAACCTGCCCTTTCGGGACGCATTGTACAAAACTTGCAAAAAATTACAACCTAAGATCTTCCATATGTAAAACATAATAGTTTTTAAAATTAAATTATTTTTTCGTTCACTCATTTAGTCTTTAAGTGAATATAGTATGCGTAAAAAGTTGTAAATAGTATGAATAATTAGTATGTGTAAAAAGTACTAGCTATCCTTCAACATGTGTAATGTTCGTTACATGTGTAATACAGGGTGTGTCATAAGTCACTACACACATTACGTTTTCTATATTTCTTCAACAAACAAAGCAAAATGGTTGAAAATTTGTACAGATGAACTTGGACAATTCTTTTAGTCAAATTAGACGAATATCTAAAAAGAACTACTGCCCTAGTGGACTTTGCTGTTTTCCAGGGACCCTTTGCAGAGACCTTAATTAAAAGATGCAGTAATGTAAAGAGCTGAAGGAAGAAGGAAGAACGGCTGGTAGTTGAAAAACTACATTGTTAATAGTGAGAGAACAGTGTGGTCCCAATACTGCTCTGAATTTCCACAGAACACCAGTTCTAACGTTACTCTCGTCGTCATAGCAACGTGGATCCAGCAAAAAATAAATAACAAGAATTGCCAAAGTCCCGTTTTGATTCATGCAAACGTAATGAAACAGTGTATATTGACTTTTGAGGCACCCTGTATATAAATCTTGGCCCTGGTGGCCCGTGTGGAAACAGGATCCGACGGATTTACCAGGATCCTCCCCCCCGTTTTCTCCCTCTAGTGGCAGACTCAAACAACTGTAATTTCAAATTTCATGTTTAATAAGTTAAAGCAAAACCGGGCCCAATCTTAAACTGTAGGTCAAAACAATCTACTCTTTAAAATATTTAAAGGAAACATGCTGCCTGTCAGTTCAGATGTGTTAGTTTGTGACGAACTACACACGTTCGACAGCTCATGCACGAGCGCAGCGGTAAATTTGAAATTTGAATTTTTATCTTAAAACTCGTCTAGTTTTAGTACAACACACTGAATATTTTACAGTAACACTGTACTTCAATTTTCTCTTAACAACGCGTGCAACACTCTCGCGGAATATTTTTGCTGTTGAAAATTATGTTAGTTTGTGATGTCGTCACTAATTGAGCTCGCCCACCGTTAATTAAGCTTTTAATCAGTTATTTAATTATCAGAAACGCTTTTGCAGTATCAATCGTGTTAAAATGTATACTGAAATATCGGATTTGAAAATGGGTAGTATATGAAAAATCATCCTGTCTTCCTTTAACTTTTTGCAGGTCGGTTTTATCAAAACTCAGGAAAAGCACTACGCGTTACATCCAATTCCAAGCCGGCTTCATCAGAGATTAGTTCGCTCAGCATCCCATCGGGATCAGAAAACTCATTTTCTTTATGAAGTAGCAGCTAATGATATCAACTGCCCAGTTCGTAAGTAAACTATTTGTTTAATAAGGATATAAAGAACTGTGTGATGCTTCACAGTGTACAATAAAAATGAAAGCTAAGTAAAATTAAACAAGACCGCACCTGCTTGCAATAGAAAGTACCGCACACATTTACTTATATTTATATTCATATTTATTAGTGACCATTTCGTAAGTAAACCACTTGATCAATAAGGATAAAAGCACTTTGTAAATGCACAACTGTGTACAATAAAAACGAAAGCTAAGTAAAATGAAACAAGACCGCGCCTGCTTGTAATGGCAAGTACCACACACATTTGTAGGCTTAACCTGTGCCACAAATGATGTCAACTCAATATGGGTCCTGTTACTTTATTAAATAAAACTCATTTAAGAAAACTTCAATGGAAATGAAATCCTGGTTTCGTCTTATCAGATGCCGTGGCTTCTGTCAAGACAGAAAAAAGTGTCCAAGTTTGCAGATTAAGCTTACAAATGTGTGTGGTACTTGCCATTGCAAGCAGGCGCGGTCTTGTTTCATTTTACTTAGCTTTCATTTTTATTGTACACTGTTTTATAGTGTACTTTTTATATTTTTACACAAGATATTTAAAATCATACATTCAATGTAGTTGTACACAAATTATATCATACATAAAAACAAACTTGCACGAAAGCTAGAAATTAGCAAAAAACAGAATAAATTCGAACTTTGCCTCTCAAACTTCGACGACAAATTTTCGTTGAAATTTTTGTACAGCAATAAAGATCCCATGTTGAAAAAAACGAATTTCGTAGCACCACTGGCATTTTTTGCATAGATTGGTAACTGATATTTACGTACAGAACATAAATTATACACTTAAACTAAATCTACCCAGTCTATCCACTTAAGTTTATACAAGTGAAAAAAACAAAATCGTTATTAAAATAAATGCGGGTATGAATTTGTAGAATAATAATTAGTAGCATAGTTATTATTATTATTATTATTATTATTATTATTATTATTATTATTATTATTATTATTATTATTATTATTATTATTATTATTATTATTATTATTATTATTATTATTATTATTATTATTATTATTATTAAAAATCTTTTTTGAAAATTATACAATAAACCCTCTATTTGCAGGGCACAAAAGTACAAAAATGTTAAATAAGTCTTTACACTATGTACATTAAATAAATTTCTTACTAAACAAGCTGACAATTTTGCATTACGATTTACTTATTCTAAATATATATTCAATATTTATAATCAATGTATAATCAATTTACTATAAGATCATTTTGGGTTAGTTCTTTTACAATATCTATATACATTTTAATTACATTAGTGTCTCTCTTTCTGTAAATGTTTCGAATGTCATTATTTTCTAAGCCACGTTCGAGATTCACTCTTATATCTTGTCTAACCAATGGTAACGGACAATGAAAAATTAAATGTTCTGGGGTTTGACTGACCAAACCGCAAACACACGGATCTGAATCATTTATACCTATCCTGTATTTAAATGATTTGCAATCTCTTCGAAGTACACGTTTTGAACTAACCTTATAAATTCTTTATCACTTTAAAAAGTTATAATTACGTTCGACATAGTCTTAGAGGTTCGCGTGCCAGTTAGATACTGTATCAATTCAGTAGCTTTTTAATATTAAAATGTATGAATGTAATATTCAGACAGCCTGATTATAGGTCAGTTAGTTGTAAAACAGCAAAGAAACATAATACCCTCTTAAAGTGCCTCAGTGAAGTTTATTAAAATTACAATGTCTGGATTTAAATACATGCATGCATGTATTACATTGACACAAATCAACTTAAATTGAATTCGATGAGTTTGTTAGATTGTAATAGCCAATGAGACTAATGGCGCGTTCAGACTTAGAGACTTCTCTCGCAACTTGTTGCGCAACTTCATTCTGAGAGTAAAGTTGCCACGTGAGAACAGTTTGGCAATATGTTGCGCAACTTGCTCGCAACTTGTTGTACGTGTGAACGGATTGTCAACTTCTCTCGCAACTTATTGCAAAACTCAGCGAGAGTTGACGAGAGTTAACTTGCGCAGCAAATTGCGAGAGAAGTTACCAAGCCGTTCACACGTGTGACTTTACTCTCAGAGAGAAGTTACCAAGCCGTTCACACGTGTGACTTTACTCTCAGAGAGAAGTTACCAAGCCGTTCACACGTGTGACTTTACTCTCAGAGAGAAGTTGCCAAGCCGTTCACACTTGCGATTTTACTCTCAGATAGAAGTTGCCCAACAAGTTGCGAGAGATGTTGCCAAGCCGTTTACACTTGCAATTTTACTCTCAGAGAGAAGTTGCCCAACAAGTTGCGAAAGAAGTTGCCAAGCCGTTCACACTTGCCACTTTACTCTCAGAGAGAAGTTGCCCAACAAGTTGCGAAAGAAGTTGCCAAGCCGTTCACACATTGCAACTTTACTCTCAGAGAGAAGTTGCCAAGCCGTTCACACATTGCAACTTTACTCTTAGAGAGAAGTTGCCCAACAAGTTGCGAGAGAAGTTGTAAGTCGTTCACACTTGCAACAAGTTGTAACTTATATACTATACATTATACATCGCCGAACAAAATACACGCATGAGTTTTTTGTGTATTTTTTGTTCAGTGATGTATAATATATAATCCCAATATATATATGTATGATGTATCTATGTGGTATACCTATATGATTTATAATATGTATATAATATATTCATATTATCACTTATCCTCTCTTGACTAACCTGCACCTCTAACCAAATTCATCTCTATGTACACCATAATTTATGCCTTCCCTTTTCTCGTTTAACCCTTTCTCACTATAAATTTTTGAAGGCTTGTAAACAGAATGTCACTTCCATACGTTCCAGTACATTAAAACATTTCAGAATTGGATGCCCACCGATTCATGAATCTCATGGGTAATTATGTGAAAAACGGCACTTTTAGGATTAAGACATGAATTTGCTAGTTTGTAAAATAAAATTGTTTCCTCCAAACATAAAATGGAAGGAAGAGAAACCGCCCCCAACTAAAATACAGATTCACTTCTCCGGTTTGTTTTATACAGATAAACCGATTATGATAACTAGTAGAAAACTTGGGTATACTTGGTATATGAAGGAGATCGGAAACTTTAAACTAGGATTGCCTTTCGTTGGAAAACCGTGCCGGCGGGGATAGATTATACACACCTGTAAGATTTCACAGGTACACGTGATGTGCGTGATGGGAATCTAAGAAAGAAAAACGGATTCCTTATACTTATTGTAGTTAAATTTGAAACTAAATTTAATGCTCATTATTGTTAAACTTAAAGCCAAATTTAATGCTCATTATTGTCAAACTTAAACCCAAATTTAATGCTCATTATTGTTAAACTTAAAGCCAAATTTAATGCTCATTATTGTTAAACTTAAACCCAAATTTAATGCTCATTATTGTTAAACTTAAACCCAAATTTAATGCTCATTATTGTTAAACTTAAACCCAAATTTAATGTTCATTATTGTTAAACTTAAAACAAAATTTAATGCTCATTATTGTTAAACTTAAAGCCAAATTTAATGCTCATTTTTGTCAAACTTAAACCCAAATTTAATGCTCATTATTGTTAAACTTAAACCCAAATTTAATGTTCATTATTGTTAAACTTAAAACAAAATTTAATGCTCATTATTGTTAAACTTAAAGCCAAATTTAATGCTCATTTTTGTCAAACTTAAACCCAAATTTAATGCTCATTATTGTTAAACTTAAACCCAAATTTAATGCTCATTATTGTTAAACTTAAACCCAAATTTAATGTTCATTATTGTTAAACTTAAACCCAAATTTAATGCTCATTATTGTTAAACTTAAACCCAAATTTAATGCTCATTATTGTTAAACTTAAAACCAAATTTAATGCTCATTATTGTTAAACTTAAAACAAAATTTAATGCTCATTATTGTCAAACTTAAAACAAAATTTAATGCTCATTATTGTCAAACTTAAAACAAAATTTAATGCTCATTATTGTTAAACTTAAAACAAAATTTAATGCTCATTATTGTTAAACTTAAAACAAAATTTAATGTTCATTATTGTTAAACTTAAACCCAAATTTAATGCTCATTATTGTTAAACTTAAACCCAAATTTAATGCTCATTATTGTTAAACTTAAACCCAAATTTAATGTTCATTATTGTTAAACTTAAAACAAAATTTAATGCTCATTATTGTTAAACTTAAAACCAAATGTAATGTTCATTATTGTGTCCTAAAAATCAATTTTATGTTTCCAAAAACATTGATATTTTGCTTGCCTCTTTTTTTACTTTAATATGCACTTCAAAACTAATTAGAGGATGAAAATTATTGGTTACATTAAACTGATTTTTAGGTTCGGGTCTTGGAAACACAGAGAGGTAGGTAGGGTAGCGATGTAGGTTAAATTTGAAAGAAATGCATGGAAATCCCCACGACTCATTTGTCGTGGATGGAATTGAGAGTTAGTAAACAAGCCTGAGGAAACATGCAATTTATACAACTTGCTACGACTTGTATTTGAACGAAAACTAGTTTGAGCCTTTAGGCACTTTATTGCTTAGAGTGAGTACTTCTGAAATGTATAGCTCAACTCATGTCAACATTCTTGTTCTGAATAAAAATAACTTTATGTTGATCTTGGGCGACCTGCCTGTGTTTCTCAATGTTATTTTTTTCGTTACACAGATCAAGTTATTTAAGTAACACGACAGTAAGTTAGTTAGCAATTTAGTGTCATTATAGCATAATACATACAAAGAAATTTGTGTTTTTATGGTTTTACGTACTAAAGTAACTTATAGAAAGAGTAGTTTTTATATATGATTTTTTTATTCTTCATTAGCTTAAAGCAAAGCCGGACTCAATCTTAAACTGTAGGTCAAAACA
>JAQGDQ010000621.1:119177-126256 GCA_030141605.1 Tubiluchus corallicola | reverse complement strand
TATAAGTGGGTAACAACAACATTGTTATTCCATATAAGTGAGTAACAACAATATTGTTATTCCATATAAGAGGGTAAAAACAACATTGTTATTCCATATAAGAGGGTGACAATAACATTGTTATTCCACATAAGAGGGTGACAAGAACATGGTTATTCCATATAAGTGGGTAACAACAACATTGTTATTCCATATAAGTGAGTAACAACAATATTGTTATTCCATATAAGAGGGTAAAAACAACATTGTTATTCCATATAAGAGGGTGACAATAACATTGTTATTCCACATAAGAGGGTGACAAGAACATGGTTATTCCATATAAGAGGGTGACAACAACATTATTATTCCATATAAGAGGGTAACAACAACATTGTTATTCCATATAAAAAGGTAGCAACAATATTTGTTATATAATACAATAATAATAATAATAACACTCTTACATAGAATGCCACTGTTATACAGAATTAACAACAATATTGTTACTCCATACAAAAGCAACAGTAACAACATAATTTATTATTGTCCCACATAAGAGAATAACAGCAACATGTTTATTCCATAGAAAAGCGAAAATCAACATGTAATTTCATATAAAAGAGTAACAACAATATTGTATTTCATAAAAAATAAAAGCAACTTTGCAATTTCATATAAAAGAATGATGGTAATCTTGTTACTCCACATAAAAAAGCAAAAACACTAACAGCACTGTCGTTTCATACAAATGCAGCAATGTCGGCAAAACAGTGTTACATTAATAAACTCCGCTTTAATCTAAATAACAAAAAACGCCTACTGTAATGTGAAATTTACCTCATTCCACTGATCCACTGTCGTTACTTTTCGATACCTGACGATGCTGTGAGTGATCTTGGAACCACCGGTGTGTGCAGGTGGCTTCCATTCAATAGTGATTGTAGTTTGTTGGACGTCTGTCACTCGCAGGGGTCCAGTCGGTTTGGCTGGTGGTGCTGAAATAATGGAAGTTTTAATTACATGTTGGTGCATGTAGGATTTACCTATATAGAATATGCTTGTTTACATATAGGTTTTACACGTCAAATGTAGACACAGGAAAGTTCAAATGTGACTTAGGTAAGTCAAATGTAGACATAAGAGTTTCAAATGTGTTTTGGTAACTCAAATGTGACTTAGGAAAGTCAAATGTTGACATAGGAATTTGGAATGTGTTTTGGTGACTCAAATGTGACTTGGGTAAGTCAAATGTAGATGCATTACTTTGAATAAATTGGTAATTAACTCATTTAAGTGCAAGTTACAAAAAGATAAACCAAAGATAGTCATTGCCTCTTTCATAACTTGACATGACAATGTCACATTTGACTTGACATGTGTCTACATTTGACTTACCAAAAACGTTTAAGATTTCTTGAAAACCATTGTTAACACATTTGAACTACCTAAGTCTACATTTGAGTTACCAAGACACATTTGAATTACCTAAATCTACATTTGACTTAACGTAGGTCTATATTTGACATGTAAAAGTCCTCTTAAAATGTGTCGCTGGTATAGAGGTGTCATAGCCACATTATTGTTGTATTGATTATTGAACTAGGCAGTAAACCATCCATGCACTTATCAGACTTTGCGTTGCTTAACTTCGGTCTCATAGCACAAGCACGTAACAACTCCACTATTCGCCACACCCCAACCCGGTCGAAAAGCTGTCACTAATCTTATAATTTAATGAACTGTGCATGGCGCCTTTTACAAGATGAATGTTCCGGACGAAATATGAACTAAAACGAAACAGTAAAGAAACTGCCGTTTCACATGTGCTGTTAAACTTCCCCGGATACTCACCTAGGACGGTGATGTCACACGTAGCAACATCTTTCCCGTGTTTGTTCTCGGCCGTGAGTTTGTAAACCGCCGTGTCGTCGGGCGTTACGTGATAAATGTTCAAAATGCTGAAATTCTCCTGAAAGGTGCAAAGTACATCATAAAATATGTCATAACGTTAAAGGCAAACTGGAATATTTCTCAGAACAGGGCTGTTAAAGGACGAGAGAAGGGGTACCCAAGTAGGTTTCAGAAAAATCGCCTTAAAAAATTATATTACTTTATAGCAATTTTATGCGTATATCTTACTCGCACTGAAAGGAGTTTTAGTTTATTTTCTTTTTAAATCTCCCGCAATACTGTTAAGAAGTCGCCATTACATGACGTCATGTACCAAACGTAAATCAGAGGAAGAAAAGGCAATGACAAATTATGTCCCAAAAGACTTAGATATTACTTAGATTTTCGCTTACCTGCTAGAAAGACTTATGTAACTACAAAAGAAAATTATTAATTATTTAGAATGTTTTCACCAATTTAAAAAAAATCGCTGACTCAAAAAAACATATTTTTAATCTTATTGACAAGATACAGTAATTTTAAATTTATTTAGTTAGTGACTTGTGCGCTACGAATGCTCTGATTATTTTTACAAACTTTACAAAATGTTATCTAAACTTGTTTCAAATGACCTGTCGTGAAAACGGCTGCATCTAACGGTCATCGCGGGAGTTTAAATTTACATGTTTTATACAGCGTGACTGCCGATTGAAGTCCTGTATGCAAAAAGGCAGTATGTACGTGATATAAAATTTCAAAACGAATTTTTCAAGCTTTATGCTTATGAAGGGTTTTCTTGTGCTTTAAGTTAACGCTTGCTTCTCAAATTTCTTTTGTATTGGGACATTGAACGCATGCGGTCCTTTCCACTGTGCCTCTTTTAACTCAGATAATATAACAGGATGCTAATAAAGAGGAATGGCAAAAAAGCCGTTGACAAAATGTTGACAACTGCGCATTAGATTTTCACGAATTTTCTGCACTCATCTCACACAGGTGGTCATCACGCAGTACGTACCTTGACGTCAATCGTAAGTCGATCTGCAGGTCGGAGAGTTTTTTCATTTTTGGTCCATTTTACTGTTGGTTTAGGGAAGCCGGTGAACTTTATTGGCACCTTCAGGTCCTGACCTGGCTTCACCTTGGCTTTGCTCCATTTGTCATCATACTCCAAGCTTGGTGGAGCTGAAACGATTTTATTTTTATCACAAGTTGTTAACTAATGCAAGTTATTAACTAACACAAGTTGCTAAATAACACAAGTTACTAACTAATACAAGTTACTAAATAATGCAAGTTGTTAACTAACACAAGTTGCTAACTAACACAAGTTGCTAAATAACACAAGTTATTAACTAACACAAGTTACTAACTAATACAAGTTACTAAATAATGCAAGTTGTTAACTAACACAAGTTATTAACTAACACAAGTTGCTAACTATCACAAATTCCTAACTGACACAAGTTACTCTAACTGACACAAGTGATTAACTAACGCAAGTTGCTAACTAACACAAGTTACTAACTAACACAAGTTATTAACTAACACAAGTTGCTAACTATCACAAATTCCTAACTGACACAAGTTACTCTAACTGACACAAGTGATTAACTAACACAAGTTACTAACTGACACAAGTTACTCTAACTGACACAAGTTACTAACTAACACAAGTTACTAACTAACACAAGTTACTCTAACTGACACAAGTTACTAGCTAACGCAAGTTACTAACTAACGCAAGTTGCTAACTAACACAAGTTACTAACTGACACAAGTTACTCTAACTGACACAAGTGATTAACTAACGCAAGTTACTAACTAACACAAGTTACTAACTGACACAAGTTACTAACTAACGCAAGTTACTAACTGACACAAGTTACTAACTGACACAAGTTACTAGCTAAAAATAGTTAAACACTTAATAATCAGTTCTTAAGCAGCTATAACACGTAAACTGTAGAAACGCTAATCGGTAGCAAAAACAGAATCACACACGGAATCAAAACATATGACTTTCCAACTCGAATCAAACCAAATTTTGAGACATCGAATCTGAATTCAGTCTTAAAAAGATTTTTTAATGAATTTTTAAATAATTAATAAAAAGCAGTCTCGCAAAGGTCTTGCATATTACTTGATTTTGTTCAGCAGTAAAACCACTATGATAAAAAATTATGCTGATTGCATGAGGATGAAATAATATAGATATATTTATGAATATTTTAATGATATAGAACATATGTAGTTGAAGTACTAAATTATTCGAATCTCCAATTTCAGATTCGAATCGAACTCGAGCTAAAAAACTCGTTTGAATGTAATTTTGCAGGTTGACGCTTGCCACTACAGTGCGTGTACAAATAATTGTGCCAATAAGACTTTTCGCAATTCCAGTGATTGATGATGATCATGAAACGGTCAAAGGCTAAGTGTACCAGACAACACATTTGTGTACAATTGGCAAAGCCTCATAGCTCAAGTTATTGTAATAGTAACAGTTTTAACAGCTAGCTAGAACCTTACCTATTTCATTTTTTTGTTCCTAAGCAAGATCCTGCTAGTAAATCACTCTATGCCCTGACTAATGCATAATTAAGTAAAAACCACATAAAACTACTGAAGTTACTGAACTGGTGTGGCAGACGGCTTACCTAGTTCATTTCTTCTTATTCCCAAGCAAGATCCTGTTAGTAAATCACTCTACACATAAACTAATGTACATAAAGCAACTGAAATTACTGAACTGATGTGCAAGATGGCTTTGCTTTACACGCATGTTACGATATGGTTGTAGTTAAGATGCGTACACTTAACCTTTGAGCTACAGCAACTGTGCATGCTCACAATGAAACTGTGAAAAGACTTATTACACAATTCACCATTAGTACCATAACTGACACTAGGCACAAATGCAATAAGAATTACTATTAATCTTCACGTTTCTCCTACCTTCGACAATCAACTTCGCGGTAGTCATCTTCGTCCCGACTTCGTTAGTGGCGACGCAGGTATAATCACCCGCATCGTTCAGGTAAACAGTGGGAATGCTAAGTGTAGCTGTCTGTTGCTTGTACGTGACCGTGTGTTTTTTACTCTCGAAAATTTCCTCATCGTAACGGAACCTTGAAGGAAAAAAATGAAATTCAAATTAAAGTTCCAAAAGCCATACATATAGGTGATTGTGTGATCACCCACAAGTTTCTATCCACTTTTTGCACTGAGTAACACATGTAAAAGTAAACACTCTTTTCGACTGTTTGTTAGGCTGTGGAAAAAGAACAAGTTTAATTGTTCCATTATATCAACTGTCTGAGTTACATAAGCCCCACTGACATCTTTTAAGGAGATCATAAGCAGCAAAATAGCATAAAAATGATTATTTTGGGACACAGATTGATATGTAATAAAAAAAACTACAGTAAACTCTGAGTAACTCAAAATCAGATAACTCACATTTTCACCTTACTCAAACAATTTCAGTGGAATGGATGAAATCCTTCGTTATTCTCACAAAAAACATCGCTTAACTCAGAATATATAACCCAAAATTTTGTCTACTCAAACAAAAAATTATGGTCCATTTAATCAACATGTAATTTACGTTGCCTAACTCAAAACTGCAATTTATACTCTAGAAGAATAAAGAGTTTTGTACAACTCAAAAAACGGTATCGCTTAACAGTGTTGTGTACGTGTCCTTTTGCAACATAAAATAATCGTGTTTCACTACATAATTTGTTATTCTTAGTGTAATTGTCATCAAATCTCGTCGTTTATGCATAGAAGGGTTGACTTTCTGCCTTCTATTTAGCTTGTCATCTGGAGGAGGGGCTTTGAGTTGTTATGCTGGAAAATGGTCAACATCGCCTAAATCAAACTATCGCCTAACCAAAAGTCTTTTTCAGTCTGGCTGTATTTGAGTTATGTGGAGTTACTGTGCAGTTCAATTAAGAAGACACTGTGGAGATCTTATTGAAGTTCATAAAATACTAACATGAAATGAAAATGTTTTGCTTGAAAAATTCTTTCATTTAGTTGTTCATTCAAAAAGTAGTGGCATAGTTTAGAACTTTTTAATGAGCGGACTTTGATAAATATTCATTTACAGTGGTACTATTTAAAAAATGGAATAATCTGCCCGCCACGATAAGTCATAAGTCATTTATTTCACTTACACATTTACAATGGTTACCTATACAATATCTAGTGAAAGGGCCTACAATGGATATAATACAAATAAGAAATACTACACAGGAAACGCCTCAAACACTGTTCACTTATATATGAATGTAAATGTGTTGCGGGCAATCAAAAAGCAGGGCTTGTTAGATTGTCCCACACAGTGATAGAAAAAAAGTAATGGAGATAATCTGAAAATTTAAAGTGAATCGTGATAAAAAAAACATTAGTGCTTAAAATGGAATGATGTAATGAATGAAGCTCATATATGGGATGATATAAAAGATAGAAAGACTATTATTTAGATGATGATTGCAGCACCAATGTTAGTAAAGTTTAAATCTGCATTATTGACAATTACTTTTCGAAGCATATGGGATTTCTATGAGTGTACTCTCTTAACCCATAATCATTATAGTATAACAGAATAACAGGGTAGGCCAGGAATACACAGCTGCAGTTCGTGTCCAAAAAACAGTGATGAGCAGTTTCTGAAACCGTGTGGAAAATCACGCACGCTGATTGGCAGTCAGCAGAGCTTGAACGAGCATGACTGATGTTTTGCTTGGTGTTAATTGACCACGGGGCTTCTTATTGGCTAGCTGGGCTGGAAAACCAAATCAGCTGGGTCTTGGCACAGCTCCGAATTTTTTAAATCGTAGATTAACATTCATAGAAGAAAGTAACCTACCACTTCACAGTCGGCTCAGGCGTGCCTTTAACCTTAGTGGTAAAAGTTGCAGGAGATCCAGACAACACTGTCACTTCAGGTAAGTCATCTAAGCTCGGTGGCTCTTTGACTGGAAAAAGCAAAAGTTTTCAAATCAAAATTTAAGATCTATAGGCGACAGAATGTTAATGGGACTTTTGCTTATAATGCCTTCCAATTTCAGATAATAGGTAGCACCACGTGTTTTGTGAATTAATTCCTCTTTAAGATTTGTGTTTGTGGTTTAAAATTCAAATAACCACTGCATTAGAAAACTAATAGAAGCAATACACTTAATAATAGCAAAAAC